>JAGMWU010000028.1:2430680-2455154 GCA_018697195.1 Certhia americana
GGGCTGGTGGGTCAGTGTCACAGGGTTGGATGGACCCTGGGGGCTGGTGGGTCAGTGTCACAGGGTTGGATGGACCATGGGCACTGGTGGGTCACTGTCACAGGGTTGGATGGACCCTGGGGGCTGGTGGGTCAGTGTCACAGGGTTGGATGGACCCTGGGGGCTGGGGGGTCAGTGTCACAGGGTTGGATGGACCATGGGCACTGGTGGGTCACTGTCACAGGGTTGGATGGACCCTGGGGGCTGGGGGGTCAGTGTCACAGGGTTGGATGGACCCTGGGGGCTGGGGGGTCAGTGTCACAGGGTTGGATGGACCTTGGGCACTGGGGGGTCAGTGTCACAGGGTTGGATGGACCATGGGCACTGCGGGGTCACTGGGCCGGGCTCGGGGACCCGAACCGGGAATTATTCAAGGGCGTAGGGCGCCCTCTGGCGGCCCCGCCGCGAACGGCCGCGGCGAGCACAGGGGGGCCCGGTGAGGTCGGACCTTAACCCTAACCTTAACCTAAACCTTGGTCTTAACCTTAACCCTAACGTTACCCTTAACCTTAACCTTGGCCTTAACCTTAACCTTAATCCTAACCTTAACCCTAACCTTTACCTTAACGTTGGCCTTAACCGTGACCCTAACACTAATCTTAACCTTAACCATACCCATAATCTTAACCCTAACCTTAACCTTGGTCTTAACCTTAACCCTAACCTTAACCCTAACCGAATCCATAACCATATCCATAACCTTAACCTTGGCCTTCCAAAAGAGCCATGATGCCCACTCGGTCTGGTCCCCCCTTGAGCACCACACACAGCAAGTAGGACCATTCTTGCCACCCCTGTGGGGATCCCCCATGCTGATGCATGGATGCTCTCTTTGGCATCAGTGTGGCCATGGCATCAAAAAGCTATTTTGGGGAATTGTGTGTCCCTGTTTTCCCTCTTATCTCCTCTTATCAGGGAGTTGTTTTTCTGCTCACCAGCTCAGAGTCGTCCCTGCTGGGGCAAGCAGCTAAGAGGCCTCCTCTATGATTAGAGCTCATCAGGGTCCCAGGGTCTGGGGTGACAGGCAGGAGATGCTCTGGTGGCTGAAAGGTTGAGAGTCTACAGGGACACAGCAATGTGGGCAGCACGTGGAGTATTGAGGAGGGACGATGGCCACCACGGGCTCCATGCCAGCCCCACATGCCCATGGCAGTGGCAGGAACACCCACAGGATGGGTGGCTGGGATGTACGGGAGACTTGTCAAAAACTGCTGCAGTTCTTCCATGAACACATGATTCCCAAAAACAACAGCTCCACAGCCCCTGGCACATGTGTCCACTTACCCTGTTCCTCTTACCCTGTCCCACCCTGCCCCTGGCCCTGGGGACACCCCGCCATAGCCTTTGGGAAGCTGTGGGTACACAGCCAATACCCCAATGTATCACAAAGAGACAAAGCAATTACTGCCAGGGTGGTGTCCTGGCACACCAGGAACATCTGATCCTGCTGGATTATAAACCAAGGCAGCCTTAGCTCCAGGGAAAAACAGTGCCCAGCAGCTGCCCGTGGTGACTGTCACTACCCTGCCCAGCAGATTACAAAATGCATTCAGAAATAATTATAAATAGTTAGTAAGCTGGTATTGCAGGGCAATATCCCATAACTAAACATAACAATTTCTTGGTGTTTGGCTGAGCAAGAACCAGACACTTCCAGCTAATGGTTTGCTTTGCCTTTTATTTGGCAGCTATTAGAGCCCCATATGGGCTCCAAAGCAGTTATTAGCACAAGTGTCCTTTTTAATTAGCTTTGTTCTGAGTTGAATGTTACTCATTACATACTTAGCCTTCAGCCAATGGGAGACCTTGACCATTTTGATACAAGATGTGACACAGCTGCAGCAGTATCTGCCACCTGCCTGGACAAGGCCACGTTGTGGTGCCCAGTGTGGGACAGCACAGGACGCAGAGAAGGGTTCACAGGCAGCACTGCTCCTTCCAAGGCAAAAATTTCAAGGCTAAGGCTTGAAAACAGCATCCACTGATCTGAACCTCATCCTGATGGTGGAGCAAAGCAGCCCTGGCTGCCCCAAGCATTGGGCAGTGCTGATGTTTCCCAGTGAGGGACCACTGCTGCCCACATGGACTGGAAATAAATCATCATCTTACTGTTTTCTTCCCTTTATGCCGGAACAAATTTGACAGAGAGCTCCTGAATTATTTTCTAGACATGCTCAGCTGTTCCCTCAGCTCCTGCATGAGGTCTGGCCCAGGCCATTCAGAGCTGTGGAGCTGCACATTTGGTGAGGACACACACTGAGGGGAGTGATGCCTGTACCTGCACATCGTGGGTGGGTGCAGCACTGGGGCTGCCTGAGATGTCTTTGTTGGGATGCCAGGACCTGCAGGCAGATGTGGCATTTTCTCCTTTTCACCCTTTAACTCTGCAGAAGGATAGGATGGTCCAGTGCCAGCCAGGGTTTGTGCTAGAGTGTTATGACTGGCTTCTCAGCCATCTCCTAAGCTTGATTCTGCCCTGATGTAGGAGCAGAAATTGTTCTGGGTGAGACCATGTGTTTTAGAATGTTACTAATGCATTAGTCCCTCAGGGCTCTGCTCTCTGCCCCAGCCTGAAGCCCTGTCATGAGATGTGATGTTCTGTAGAGCCCCACAGGGGCTGCTGCCATCTCAGCTGGCTCAGCTTTGCCCCCGACTCCTGCCAGGCCACACTCCCACTGGAAAAGCATTCCAAAGCCCACTGGGTGTTCCTTGGGCTGCCCTTGCCACCCTGCCCCAAGCTACCAGGCAGAGCTGTGGATGCTGGTAATGCTCCACAGCACCTGCTGATGGCACAGAGACAAACTCTCTCCTGGCTGCTTCCCCTCTGCCCTGGTGTACCTGGATGGATCAAGGGATTAACCTCCGGGATGTCTCTAGGAAGGGAATAATCATCAGCCCATTTGCTGCAGCCTTGGTTGAAAAGCTGCCTGGTAAATCTGCTCCCTCCATGCAGATAAAAGCAATGAAGACATCAGAGATGTGTCACACCACAGTGGGGGACTCAACTCTTCTTTTCTGAGTCATCTGACTGCAGGATTGATTCCATTTTCACATGGTTTAGTGCAGTTCAAAGCCTGCTGAGCTTCACTGTGGCATTGTCTGCAGATCATGGGCACTCCTGACACAGACATCAAAGGAAGGGGATCGATGCAGGGGTCAGTGGGGTCTCAGGAACATACAGGAGCAGCTCAGACTCTTGGCTGAGGAGCTCTCATGACACCACTTGGGTCTCCCTGGCTTGAACACCCCATGCTGGCAGCTGGAGACAGGGTGGTGGGGAGGTAGGAGGCCAACACGGTTGGATGGGGGATGCAGAGAGGTCAGCACCACTGGAAAAGGGATGCAGCTCCCAGACTGACAGGGGGAAGATGGAAATGAGACACTGATCTGTGATTGCAAACAATTAAATTGATGAAAACAGGCTCATTCCTATGTATTCTCATTTTTACAACGTAGCCTCCAATTACATTTCAAACATGTTTCATTTTCTGTCTTTTCCCCCTTAATTTTCCATAGAAGGTAATTAGCAATCTCTTTTTCTGTGGGTATGTAGTTAATTAATGCTTTGTTAATCCTGGTCAGGATCAGACTGGTTTGATTTCCTCAATTTTAGTCTTTTCCCAGTGCAATTACTCCCACCTCTCATGCCCAGAGCCACAGGTGCAGGAGTCTGGGATAAATCTACACTGCCCCTGGAGGTTTCCTGGCTTCCACTGCCCCCCTAAATTCATCCCACATGCTGTCTGTGCTCTCACCTCCTCTTCCCACTGCAGGAACCACTCCCAGCAGGAACATCTGAGCCATGGGAGCTGCCAGGGTGCAGCATCCAGTCCTGGGTTCTGCAGTGGCAGCAAGGGTGCAGCTGGGGCAGCAGGGCTGGGGATGGGGTGGTTGCCACGAGAGGGTGCTCATGGAGCTGAATCCAACTCTGGAATGTCTGTGCAGCCTCCTGCCTGCACCCTGCTCCTGCCTGTTCCCTCAGTGTGGGTCACTGATGCTCTGCTCCAGCCCTAATTTTACCAGTGACTGGCTGCTCTGGCTGTAAATCCTGGTGGGGCTCTACAAGCCACCAGCACAACCCCTTCTGATGATTAATGTAATAATTATATTCATTTTAAGCCACGGAAAAACATCACAGGGCAGCAGAGCAATAAAAGCTGCTGTTGAGACACTGACAGCCCAAGGGTGAGCAAATGATGCTCTGTGGCCCCAGGAGGCTTTGCTGATTTACAGGGAATAAATTATAGAATCATGGAATTATAGAATTATGGAATCATGGAATTATACAGGGAATAAATTATAGAATCCTGAGCAGGAAGGGACCCATAAGGATCATCGAGTCCAACTCCTGGCCCTGCACAAGATGACCCCAACAATCCCACCCTGTGCCTTAGAGCATTGCCCAAATGTTCCTTGAGCTCTGGCAGCCTTGGGGACTTGGCCACTGCCCTGGGCAACCTGTTCCAGTTCTGCTCACCCCTTGGGGGAAGAACCTTTTCCTGATATCCAACCTAAACCTCCCAACACAGCTCCAGCAGTTCCCTCGGGTCCTATTGCTGGTCACTAGATAGAAGAAATCAGTGCCTGCCCCAATGAGCATCTGCCCCAAGCATTTCCTCCTCTCCCCAGAGTGCAGGGCAGGCAAAGGAGTGGGCAGAGATGGGCATTTGGCTGAGGCACTGGCCCCAGCAGCCTCAGGCACTTCCCATCTGCCAGCACTGTAAAAAACCTGGGATGCTCGGGGTGTGCCTGGGCCCATCACGGGGCCAATGCAGCCTCCTGTTATACACAGTCCAGCTCACAGCACAGCACAAGACTAACCTACCCACTGTGTGCCTCCAAACAGCTTCTCCTCCTTTAACCTGTTGGCCCAGACCACCTCAAGCTGGGGTGGTCATGGCAGCAACATCCCAGCCTTGCCCGGACATCACCACACAGCCCAGACCACGGGGCTGGTCCCTAAGGCTGCACCTGAGCAACACGGGGATGCCAAAACCTCTGCCTAAAGCAGAGCAAAGGTCCTGGGTCCACCCAGGGGAAAAGCCCGAGCAAAGTGCAGCAGAGTTTGTCCTTGGTGGTGTTTGCAGTGAACACAGCCCGTGCCCCACAGAGCCACCCTGGGCACATGCCATGCCACATCACCACGTGGCATTGGGGCATCCTACACTCCCTCTGGAACAGCTCCATGACAGTGGGGTACCCTCACTGCCCCCTCTCAGACCAGCTCTGTGACAGTGGGGCATTGCTCAGCCTCCACTCTAACACAGCAAAGGGCTCTCATTAACACAATATAATGCACACTGAAAATAATTGATGATCATCCTGCAGCCATTGATTCTCTATCTCCTGTAATTCTGCTTTGCTCCTGTTAAGGGGCTGTTTTTCCCCACAGAGCCCAGCCCAGGCAGCAAAGGCTGAGCCCTCTCCATCTGCCCACTCCTGTACATCCATTCCTGTGCCATGCCATGCCATGCCAGGCCACAGGCAGGGCTCTCCAACATCAGGGCTAAATCAGGCTGCTCGTTGCACAAGGGTGCTTGGTCTATGCCTGGACACAAACCTGGACACATCCTTGTCCCACAGGCAGCCCAAGGTAGAAGAGAAAGAGGAAGGCTTCCCTGAGGGCCAGGAGCTCTTCCTACAGGTTCCTCCTGCTCCTCAGCTGCAAGCAGGGTGGTTGGAGTGGTGCTGGAGGAAGTGTTCTCTGCAGCCATGGCTCATCTCAAAGCCTTTGTGGGAGGCAGGATGGGCACTGCATGGCTGTGGTTATCCCTGTATACCCACCTGCAGCAGGAAGGTAGGAGCTAGCAGCAGCGATGTGGGTGGCACTGATCACCCTGCCATTTCTTACAAGTGGCCAAGGCCAGGGAGCTTGAGCAACCTGGGCTAGTGGAAAGTGTCCCTGCCCATGTAATGGAGTGGAATGAGATGAGCTTTAAAGTCCCTTCCAACACAAAGCATTCTGTGATTCTGTAATGCTCTCTTGTCCCTGTCCAAGCCCCAGCCAGAGCCAGTGCTGGCCATGGCACCAACAGACCTTGCTCTGCCTGCCCCAGCCTCACAGCAGCACCTTGGCAGTGGCTGGGAACAGCAACATTTGTTTGTAGAGCAGCAGCCCCGAGTGCTTGGACAGAGCTGCACACTCAGCATAACCCAAATCTCCCAAAAGAACTGAATAAATTCCCTGGGCAGAGCAGGAGCAGGCAGGGACCCATATCCCCTCCTCATGCTTGTCACATGAATGAGCTCTGCAGCCAGGCTCCCCTCTCCCCAGGAAGGGGATTGTGCTGCGTTGTGGGGAGGATTAGGCTGTTTTGGGAGGCTGGGAATGTCTGTGGATGAAGGGCTGTGGGGCTGCCTGGCCTCTCACAGGCAGCATGGCCCCATAGACAGGGAAAATGGGCTCAAGGCATGAGGGTTGGGGTGGATTTGGGCATGACCCAGGCAACTGAGGATGGCCCAACACTACAGTGAGGGCAGAGGGCTCACCAGGGAACTGCCCCCAAAGTCCCTAAAAGAGAAAAGAAAGGAAAGGAGGGAGGAGAGCTGGGGTCTCTTCCTGCCTCATCACAGCTCTCACCATTAACAGAGGCCTGGCTGCCAGCAGCAGTCAGCACCTTCCAGCAGTTCCCACCCTGCAGCTGGAGCACCCCGTGTTCCTTTAGGAGCCCCCAAACCCCCGCCCCTCCAGCTGATGCTGAGCATTTCTGGCTGGCAACTTCAGATGTTCGGGAAAACAAACTGCAGGGGAATTAGCTCCCAAGTATTTCCTCAATTCTGCCTGCTATGAAGAGAATTTTATTTTGCTATCCCTGGAGGAAGGAAGGCGACGTGGCTGGATTCATAGAGGAAACCTGTGGAAGAATGGGGGGAATCTGGCCAGCACTACTCCCAGCTCCTGGCCTGGGGAGCAGGGAAGCACACATGTCCCCATGGATGTACTGTGGTCCTTTGCAAAGGGACCACACCCAGCAGATCTCCATCCCCTCCAGTCAGGCAGCACAATGGGTGCAGCCTGCAGGGCATCCCTGGAACACAAGGGCTGCTTTCAGCATCCACTGCCCACTCAGCCATCACCATGGCTAAAGCCGGGGCTCCCATCTGCTTTTTGGAGCCCTGTGCCTAATTTTAGCTCCTGTTTTACAGGTATGTAACAGTGAGAGAGGCTCTGGGAGCTCAGGTCATGTACTTCCCAGCACCACAGATAACTTTGCTTGCAGAAATAACACAACTAAATTTAGCTCTGCTGCTCCTGAGAGCTGAGCCAGGAGCAGGCACAAGGACAGCCCCTGCCCAGTGGGAGAGGCTGGCCTGGGGTAGAGTCCATGCCCTGGAGGGGTGCCTTGCCTGCCACAGCAAGGATTGTGCTCTACCCCAATCAGGGCACTTCATACTTTAGAGCCTAATACAGGGTAAGAGTTTCTTCTCCCAATCCAACAGATACACCTTCCTCTCTCACCTGCATTGGATTATAGGAACAAAGCCCACAGGAGACCCTGGAGCAAGGACAGGGCTGACACCAAGCTCCAGATGGGGCATTGAGGTCACAGTAGAGAACGGCCAGAATTTACTGCTGAAGTGTTCCCAGCCAGCCACATCCAAGCAGCAGGAAATTATTTAAACACTTTTTTTCCTAGGGCTGGCTTCCTGCTGTGTGAGCCTGTCCCAGTGGTGCTGGCTACAGTAACACCCATATCAGCTGTGGATAAAGCCCAGACAGGACTCCCCTGTCCTTGGATAAAAACTTGGATAACAGAGGCAGTTTCCCAGCAGTTGGTTATTGTGACATGAGCCCATCCCTGTGGTCCACCAGATACCCCAACTATGAAAATACAATTACCTGGCTTTACACTATCACAGCTCAGTGACTGTACATCCTCTTGTACAAAATACTCCCCTGGTTTTATAATATTGAGTATTAAAAAACCCCTCAACAATCCAGGCTGCTTTATGAGATATTTAGACCAAAAAATAAAAGGCAAAAGGGGCCTTGCAGGCAACAGAAAGGAAAGAGAGCAGTTGCAATGCAGGGCCTGAACCTGCACACAGATCCAAGCACCCCAGAAGAACTCCCTCAAAGACCACCTTCATTTAACCCCTCGTTTAATTCCAGCCCCATACAGGTGTGGTTCCACTCAGCTTGGAAGGAAACAGACAGCAAACACATCTGCACATCACTCCGACCTTTAGGTGCATGTCCCTCCCCCTCACAATCAAGGGAGTTCTCAAGGATTTTTACAGGTTTCAAAAACCAGAGTGCATGAGGACACTATGCTCCCAACTGCCAACCAAAGCTTCCTCTTCTTCCAGCCAAAAAGGGACATCTCATTCTCAGTATGTGCCCAGCTTCCACAGGGTGGTGCAACAGCAAAGTGGAGAACCAGGCTCTGACACAGCCCCACTCATCCTCTCCCCAAAATTGACCCTAAATCTACATGATCTGGCACACAGAAATCACACTTCTAAGAAAGAAGTCCAACATTTGATGGGTAAATTGTAAAAAAACAAGTTTATTTGAAAAAACTCAGCCTCTTAACATGAATTCTGATCAACATTTACTAGAACTTGAGAGCCATTAACCTGCTCCACGTACGTTGAGATATTTTCCAACACTAAAAAATAAAAAATAAATACGTACAAATTCTTTCCTCCCCCTTACGTGTCCTAGATGTGAGAGGTTCAGCATCCACCGCCTTAAGATCTCAGTTGAACAGAAGCAAGTAAAAGAGGTTTCTCTAACAGATAAAAGAGCAAAAGCAGAAAAAGTCTCAGGGATGTACCATCTCCACCCACCTCACCACTCTACCCAAGGTCAGGCACTCAAAACACTTGGCTGGATGGGATGCTCTGGTGGAAACCCACCCCACGGGCAGGGTGGGGCAGCACAGCTGACAGCAGCGTGAATGCCAGCACCACAACCTGAGCCCATTTCACATCCAGCACTGGGCTGAGAAGAGGCACTACTGAGGCAGAGTGGGGAGGCAGGGGAGACCCCAACACTCCCCAAGGAAGGTTTGGGCAAGCAGGGCTGTCACAGCCCTGGAGTGGGTGACACTGCCCAAGAAGAACTGTAGCCACCTGAATATCCCATGAGAGAACAGCTACAAAAACAGAGATTTTAAAGAACTACAGTAGCTAAAGTGTTTCAAAACATACCTAAAGACCACCTAAAGAGCCAGGAGGCACTAGGCACAGGTGTTGAGGAGCACCTCGCCCCCATGCCTGCATCTCCCCTGCAGAGGGCCTGCAGTAAGAAGCGTGTGAAGCAGTATTCATCCAGGGCCGGCCCTGAAGCCCATGATGCTTCAACAAATCCAGTATCCTGCTTTTTATGGCTTTTTAACAACAAAACTCCCCAAAACACGCACATATCCCCCCACCCCCTCCCTCCCCAACCCCAAGCAGAATACAGAGCTAAAGCACAGTTCAGAGTTAAGGCTCATTCAGATTCAGCTAGATATGGAGACTGTAAGGCACGTATTAGTACATTCATGTTACTGTTAAAAAGCCAGACTATAAAAGCTCCCCTGCCCCTGGACACATGAGGATACTGCATGTGTAGTCCTGTTACCTTTGTTTAACACAGATGGAAAGACAATTCAGAGCCTGTTTAAAAATGAACACCCGGTTTAAACACTTCTTACGGCCGCCCAGCTCCAGCAGAGCTCTGCCCCAGCTGCCACAGCAGGGCAGCAGCGCTTCCCCGACACTCCGGGATTAACACCGGTCCCTCACATGCGGCTCTCCTCCTCTTTGACACCATCCTCCACATTCTTTTGAGGTGAGGGGGCCACATCATTGTTTGCCTCTTTCTGCTTCCCAGCCTCATCAATGTTGGTCTCTTCCTCCTTCCCTTCATTCTTTGCTTTCTCCTCTGCCTTCTGTTCCTTTGCCACCAGGCGATAGTTGATGCCCATCCCAATGAAGAGGTAGATCCCAGCGATGATCAGGACAACCCCACAGGCCCAGTATGTGTACTTGTAGTCACCATACATGTCATTGAGCTTCCCTAGGAGACAAGGAGAGGAGACAGTTTAGGAAGATGCCACCAGAGCAGCTCCAGGTCATGGAGATGTTCCCAAGAGCAGCCCAAGCCCATCACCCTCACGTTCAGGCAAGGACCTGTCCCACATTCCTTTATTCCCTGCTCCCCTACCCTGTGCCAGGGGTTCAGATCCCACTTCCTTGGCCATTCCTCAGTTACTGGGGTGGTCTCCTGACCTCTGCCCCAGTGCTAAGGGCTGCCCATGGCTCAAGGGAACCCACCACCACTCAGCAAGTCCAGGCAGGACAGCCAGAATCAAAGAATCAGAGTCTTTAAGGTTGGGAAAGACCTTTAAGATCATCAAGTTCACTCACCAACCTAGCACCACCCCATTAAAACCATGTCCTCAAGTGAATTCCCCAGGCATAGCACACCCTACCTAGCATAGGGGGTCCCAGAAGCACAGGGCAGCACTCCACGATGGTCACCAGGCCAACAGCACTGGAGAATCGCTGAGCTCCCACCAGGTCCATCAGGGTTTCAAACAGGATCGAGCTCAGCCAGCCAAAGGCAAAGCCAAAGAAGCCAGCATAAATGCAGAAGCCAGCATAGCTGGTGGACATGGGGGCCAAGAGGTGGCAAACTCCATTGTAAATAATAGAGATGGCAAAGAAATACTGGATGCGGGGTCTGATCCACTTGGTGTTTGCCACCAGTCCCATGGAAGGTCTGGCCACCATGTCCACAAAGGCCAGTATGGAGAGCAGGAAGGCTGCAGAGTCACTAGCAATCTTCTTGCTCTTTGCGTAATTACTGAGGAAGACCAAGGGAGCAAACAACCCGAAGAACATGATTACATTGCCTGACAGATAGAGCAGGAAGCCCCTGTGTGTGAACAGAGACAGGTCCAAGAATTTGTTGATTGTCTGGAAGAATGAGCTCTTCTCTTTCTTGGCCTTTCCATCAATGAGGTCCGTACTGGTGTCACCATCATCCTTTTTCCGTGCCTTCCCAGCCTCCTGCTGCACGTCCTTATTGGCCTCTTTCTTCAGCTGATCTGGTTTGGGACCTATGGGCCGCATCAGGGATCCAGCCACGCAGCAGTTCAGCAGGAGGCCACCCAGGATGAGGAAGCTGCCACGCCAGCCAAATATGCCAAAGAAGAGCTGGTTGACAGGTGCCAGGGTGGAGAGGAAGACGGGGCTGCCAGCCATCGCCAGCCCATTGGCCAGTGGACGCTTCTTAAAAAAGTATTTGCCAATCATGGTTAAGGCAGGGTTCAGGTTGAAGGCAAGTCCAAGGCCTGCAGGAGAGAGATAAGGGGTTTAGGGCTTGGGCACCCCAAGCAGCACTGGCAGAAGAGCTGGTGAGACAAGCAGGATTTCAGTTCTGTGGGGTTCACAGCTCCATTTCCAACTCAGAATCATGAAATCATTTAGGCTGGAATACCCCTCTAAGATCGTGGAGTCCAACCATTGCCAGGTCCACCATTAATCCATGTCCTTAAGTGTGACAGCCACATGCTTTTTCAACACTCCCAGAGATGGTGATTCCACCAGTGCCCCAGACAGCCCATTCCAACACCCGACCCACCCACTTCCCATCTGCATAAACAGAAGTCAGCCCCTGCTGCCAGCTAAAGAGGCACCCAGGCAGTGACAAGAACCAGAATGCATGCAAATCCAAACATCAAATAATAATTGCTGTGTTGAAGTTGCTCCTTTCACTGCCCCACTAGGGCAGAGCTATCACTTACCCCCTATGACCCCAACGCAGAAGTAGAGCTCCTCCACTGTGTTGCAGAAGGAGGCTGCAATCAGCCCACAGCCAGAGAGGCAGCCCCCAGCAATCATGATGGGCCGGCTGCCATACTTGTTCACCAGGATGCTGCTGATGGGACCTGGGCAAACAAAGGAGATGCATCCAGAGAGGAGTTAATGCAAGCAAACTGCAGCTTTATTCCCAGAGGATGCCAGCTTTCACACAGTGTTGCTTCTCCCAGTGAGGGAATTGGGGTAAGGGGAAAGAGCAGGAGGTTCAGAGGTAGCTGGAGATAAGAGAATCACAAAATGGTTTTGGCTGGAAGGGACCTTAAAGATCATCTTGTTCCAACTCCCTGCCATGGGCAGGGACACTTTCCACTAGAACAGGTTGCTGCAGGCCACGTCCAACCCATTCTTGAATATTGCCAGGGATGGGGCAGACAGCTTCTCTAGGATTCTCTGTGCCAAGGCCTCATCACCCTCAGGGAAGAATTTTTTCCTAAATATCTAATCCAAACCAACCATGAGAGAGAGAAAATTGTTGAAGCACAAAAACTTTGACTTCTCTGAGCAAGCTGCCTTCTTCTGTGGGCTGAAATAGGAGCTGCCTGGCCACCAGCTGCCCCCAGAGACAGGGCTTTGGGACAGGCTGAAGCCACCTGCCCCACGCTGTGCTGTGGGCTCTGCCCTACTTGCAGCCACCCACCCTCCATACGCTGGTGTTTCAGTCTCAAAGGAACTGCACATCTCCTGCCAGAGGTTTCTGATCAACACCAGAAAGCCATGAGGAAACATCATCTCTGGGTGCACATGAAGCTCCCCAGGGCTTGGGGAGAAGCAGCACTGCCTCGAGAAGGGGTGCTTCTGTTTTCACTGCTACCCCTATGGCAGACAGGACCCAATTGCCCTTTTAAGTGCTTCACTATCAGGAGCTTTAATCCAAAGCAAACAGTGATTAGAGACTGCCAGGCATGCTCTACAGACACTAAAATGTATTTAAATACACTGAATGAACATCCATTGAATATTAACAGACCTTGCTTAGCCATTAACAGACAGGGAGGTTGTCAACATGTTATTCATGGGTCCTCGGATGGTACTTGACCTTTTTGCCCAGTTTAAACAAAGCCTGGAGCAGGTTACAGAAGCCTTGGCACTGCAGAGTCTGCCCCCAACTGCATGGCATCTGCTCTCTGCTACCACAGGCTCCAATGCAATGCCACCAGGAATGAGCCCCTGTGAGAGGCAGCAGCACCTGGAAGCTGCCACATCACGAGTCCCACAGAGCACTCAGCACTTTGTAAAACTCGGACCTTGAACTCAACAAATGTGATGCCCCTGGACAGAGTTTAAAGGCAGCCGCAGCCTTTCCTTTGGGAAGTTCACCTGGAAAAAGCACACTCCAAAGGGCCATCAGCAGGAAGCCACCCAGCTGGGCAGTGCCAGGAACCCTAGGGGCAATTCTCCTCACCCCCCCCTTTTTTTAAAGGAAAATAATTCACACCCACTCTTATTTTCTAGATTTACAGGAAGCATTTTTGACTAAACTGATCTAACTTGAGTGCTCAAGCTGCCAAAAACATGTAAGTAATGGAATTTAATCCCAACATGGACCTGACAAAGGGGCATTTGACACCATGACATCCTGATGGTTACTGCACAGAGCAGCTTTAAGGAAATGTGCTGCTTCCTCACACCTAGCCCTGCCCAGGATAGGAGCTGCCCCAGGACTGTGAGATTCCATCAGCCCAGAATGTTGCTCCAGAGGATGAGCTACTTTTTCAGCCTCTGAGCAAGCATCCTAGGAGACAGGGAAAACATGATGCACACTGGGACTGCTCCAGTGCAATTCAGACTCTGTAAAGGGTCAGGTTTCAGGCAGGAATGAGTGGGGCAGCAGCAATTCCTGTGCTTCAGCAGCTGGGGGATGAATCAAAAAATCCTGATATGGAAGTGACCCTCAAGGATCAAATCCAACTCCTAGCTCTGCACAGGACAACCTCAACAATCCCACCTTCTGCCTGAGAGCATTGTCCAAAATGTTCCTTAAGCTCTGGCAGCCTTGGGACTGTGATCACTGCTCTGGGAAGCCTGTTCAGTACCTGGCTACCTTCTGGGGCAAAAAAATTGCACCCAGGTAGATATGGGCTACTTTCAGCATCCCTGCCACCAGCATATGGGCAAGCAGCTCAAGACCAGCAGCTGCTGGAATTTAGTAAAAACAGTTCAGTGAAAGCAGGAGAGACAGTATCACCACGGAGGGAGGGGGACATGGGGACAAACACAACTCCAGTACTGGACAAGGGAGTTCTTACCCCTGCTCTGGGCAGCTCCAGACAGTGCCCCCAGAAGAACCAGCTCTGAGCTATTGACAGAGGTGGAATGGCCCAGATTGGGTCTCATTAAGGCAGTTACACGGTTTACAAGCTTGTTACAACATTGGAGCAGGGAAATGTGCTGGTCGCTTCGCTAGCTGAGCGAGGACAAAGCAGAGCCTGTTCCCCGCAAAGGAAAAGCCTCGTGCTCAGCCGAGAGCTGACGTCAGCTCCTTTGGATGCACAAATCCAACAGGCTGCAGGCAACTCGCCAACTGGGGACTGGCGGCAGGGAAAAGCTCCCATTTGCTTCTGAAGTGGCAACAACAGCAGGCTCACAGTGTTTCTTTCAGCCCAGCACAACGCTGTGTTTGCAGGCACATACAAGACTCCAGGGTCTGGAGACCAGGAATGCTCAGCATGCTTCTCACCCATTAAAAACATGCATAAAGTGCCCAGCTTGGGAATTAAAAGCCTTCAAAAGGCAGCTTCTAAAGGACAGGGGAGGGAGGGGAGCTGTTTTAATTTAGGTGGGTTTGGCTTATTCTGCCTCATGTGTTTCTCTGTGTACCTCCAGTGCACACTGCCATCCTCAAACAGCACCAGCTGCCTATGGCACTGCTTGGCACCAGCAAGCTGTAACATGTGGCACGAGGCTTCAGCGCACTCCAAGCACAACTGAGCGACAAGAAACTGGGGACAGATCCCTAGATACACCCACTATTCCCTGAATTTAAAAAAAAAAAAAAAAAATCAATGTCTTATGTGAAAGAAAGTGACCCTGAGAGCAGGGCTGCCACATGTGGCACAGCAGCTCCCTGGCCTTCAGGAGGATGCTGGGAACAGACACAGCATCTGCAGCCCACTGTATCAAGGACAAGGGCAGAATTACACAAGTTGTAATTCCCCGGAAAGATTTTACAGCTTTGCAGGAGGACAGATTAACCCAGTTTTTGCATTCTGGGCATTAAATGGAACTTTTTGAGCAACCTCCTTTAAGAAAACTCATTAAGGGAGGTTTTGCTCTCACATAAGGAGAGAATATCAAGTTTTAGCAAAATTTTGGTTGCTGTCACTACAGCCAGGTGGGAATCACCAGCCCCAGCAGGAGAGCAGTATCTTGCACATGGACCACTGCCTCCAGCCCACTTACCTCCTGCATACATAACAGCCAGCATGATGGAGGAGATCCAGGAGACTTTGCTGCTGGACGCATTGAAGATGACTTCAATCTCTTTGAAGAACACTGTGATAGATTTGGGGAAGGCATAGGAAAAGCCAATGGAGATGAAGGCTCCGATGACCACAGCCCATCCCCATCCTCCTTCAGGAGGAGTGTATCCTACAGGGCCTCCAATGGCCGGTGGCATCTTGAATCAAGACAGCGACGGCTCAGCCGGGGATCAAAGACCTGCAAAGAACAAAGGCATTGCCTCAGCTGAAAGCAGAATCCCTACTCCTGGCACATAACTGCAGGGCTCAAGCTCTGTTTGCGAGGCTGGCACTGCACCAGTGCCCCCCACCACCACGAGGAAAGCTGATCCACGAGGTGAGAGCATCCCAGGATCACCAGCACAGTGGGCCACCCCAAAGTACACGCTCAGATTGCAGCTGGCCTTTAAGCGTCCCAGTCAGCACGCATTTGTAAGCGACAAATTTAAGACATGACACCCTGACCTAAGCTGGAAAGGGCAGGCAGTGTCTCTGACAGCAGCCAGGGCTCATCTGCATGGGCAGAGCTCCCACAGCATCGCCAGGAGTACAACCCCAGCACTGCAAAATCCCTGGAAGCCCCAGGCCACCCAGAGCAGGAGCTGCATACCACAGTTATTAAATGCAGGCCCCACACTGAGGGGAAGTAAGTCCCATGCATGAGCCAAACAGGACACCCCTATTTCTGCTGAAAAAGGGCAGTTGGGTGTCACTACACACCCACCATCCCTAAAGGTCAGGGGGCTGTGGCTAAACTTAGCCTGAGCAGTGACTAAGGAAGGCTCCCATATGCCACCAGGGAAGGGGGAGGTGGATCCACACAGAGCAGTCCCAGCAGAGTCTGGCTGCTCTGTGACTTGGCCCTGGCAGGGCACCTCCTGACCCAACTGCATCCAAACTCTCTTCCTTGATCGAAAAGGCTACGGCAGGTTCCACAAGGCACCCAAGTATAAAAACAATTCACCTAAAAAGCTCAAAACCAGAAGCGACTAGAAAACAAAACAAACAGGAAAATGTCATTCAGGCTTGCTGAAGTGTGGAATCCCCTCAGAGAGGATGATGGGGGGCAATCCAGAGGCTGTCAGGCTCAGGCTGCTCATGCACTGGCCCATGCTGCAGCAGAATTTAGATCACACTCCAGAGACACTGTTACTCCAAATGAAGGCTGGTCCAGGCAGCTGAGAGCAGCACAAGGCATCACAGCAAGGAACCAAAACAAGGGCAGCTGTTCACCAAACAGGGGTGGCAACGTGCAAAACAACAGAAATCACTACCAGCCCCAGAACTCCTGTGCATCCCCAGGGATTTCAGGTGGCATTTTCTGAAATACCATGCCCCCCCCCAGCCAGAGATTTCCCCCACCTCACCCATCCATATTAAGCGATACCAGCCAAGAGGCAACATTGGGCTCCTTCAGCAGAGCCTGCCCTTCACTCCACAGCTCTCTGCTGCTCAGGTCTGCACTCGAGGAAAAAGCCACCTTTGAGCAGGAGAGCTTTTCAGAGCTCCTGAGGCCATACCAGACAGAGTGACAACTTCAAAGCAGTGTGGTGCTGGCTCAGAAAGGTGCAGCCTCCTATTTATAGCCTGTATCCACCCCAACTCACAGTGATTACCATCTCATTCATGGCTGCTGACATGCCAGCATCTACCTGGCACGTACCAACAGCACACACTACAGGACTACGGGCTCCTGCCTTTTCACTCACTCCATGTCACTTGGTGCACATCCAAGGTTGGGATCCTGGTGTCCTGGTCGAAGCACAGCTGGTGATCCAGTCATGGGGAGATCTTGCTCCTTCCTACCTGGCACTGGAGGTACTGGCAGCAGATACCTGATACAGCACCAGGTTTGCCAGAGCCACCTGATACCTGGCCGTGGTGAAGCCTACCAGGTGATGCCCTGGACCCGCACAGGGTGAGAGGAAGAAAAGCACGGGAGGTCGCTTTCTGTAAGCTGCTAAGACTGGTTTAGTGTGACCCAGACAATGATTTTTCACTGGCAGGGTATTTTCCTTCATCCTGGCCAGTGCAACACATGACCATCACAAGCAGCTCCAAGCCACCCACCACTCCAACAAAGGAATCATTGACAAGACGCTGCCCCTGGCACGTCCGCAGCTGAACTCTGCCCAGGAGCCAGAGGAGCCAGAGCCCGTTTCTTCTGATTTCCTCTCTGGGACTCACCAGGATGAGCCCATATCTATGGTGTCTGGCTGCTATACACACCTGGGACCACTAGCCAGGCTCCACAGACTGATCTCTTTGGAACACAGAGCAACCCACCCACCCACCATGAGCACCAGGAATTGCTGAACATGCCCTCCCCACACAAGCTGCACGCTGGAGTTCCTGTCACCTCTTGCTTTGAGTCACACTGAGCTTTCACAGCCTTCAGTGAACCCTAAAGCATCATCCAACCACACTGATTTATCCAAAACATTTTTGAAAGCTGAAACTACCAGGTGTTGGCTATAAAAGCTCCCAGCAAGGAATGTAATCTGCTTGTGAGCACTAATTAAAACTACAGGCAATTAAAGTCATCCAAAGCAAAGGCTGAAGGGGTTCTGATGAGGTGTTGGGGGATTTTTCCCTTTTGTTCCTGAGATATGTACACTAGTTGAATTCTTCCACTGCTCCCAACTGCTCCAAAACGACTATGGCTTGATTCATTTTTTTTTTCTTCCCCTACAAGCAGCATTCCTCCTCCTGCGGGTGCTGAGGTGGCATCTCTCTGTAAAATAAAAGGCTTCTGGCAGGTTAGACATGACCTCTCTTGCACTGCTGAGGCACAACGAAAATCCTTGAGCTGAACAAGGTTTTGAGACCAAAAATTCCCAAAGTCTGATGCAAGAGAGTTTATATGAGGAGTTCTGCATGCCACAACAGTTTTCCCTGACTCACTGAAAATCCTCATTAAGAAAGACCAGTTTTAGAAAGCACATCCTTCAACCACACTAGGCTTCTTGACTATTTACTCCTTGCCCCCAACACAGAAGTAGTTTCAAAAGAGTGAGGAAAAAAAAAAAAATAAAGCACATGTAAGGCAGCCAGCCTGACTGGAAAGATACCCTCCCTTTTGCAAAAAGGGAAATAAAAAACCAAAAACCAACCAGAACACATAGTTATGACGTTTTCAGCTCTGTTTTGGAAAAGCTGCAACATGTAGGATGCGATTAGAAATCAAATTCACAGCTGCCAGGCAGTCAGCCACAGTTTGCCCTATTAGGAAATAAAATAACCATATTTGAAGTAATTAAGACTGATGAGACCAAAGTAATGACTGTGAGTATCACAAGTGCTCCCTATAAAAGTCCTGACTAATCTGCAGGAATGGGTAGCCTACAGCCACTCTCCTCTGCACAGCAAGAGTGAGAGCAGGAATTGAGGCAATGAGGATGGTAACACCCCAAAACAGATCCCCCAGGAGACTAAAGCCCTGCCATCTCTCCCAGGTTCCACCCACAAGCAGTTATCCTTTCTCCAAAGGGGCCCGGAACAGTATGATTTCAAGACTTTTAGTTACATAATGCAGTAAATTGCTGCGCTTTTGAAAGCTCAGATTGGCCGGACTCCAGCACAGAAAGACACAGGCTCACATTTATAAAGCACTGCAAATGCCCCAAAGTATTTCTGGGGCAAAGCCTTTATTAAGGTGGCTCACACTGCTCCTTTTTGGAGTCAAAGGAAGAGGAACATTTCCCCCATCCAAGAGCAGAGGCCCTGCCCAGGTACAACACAGCTCTGCCTCTACTCACACATCCCCCTCCAGCTCAAGGTTTCCCTACACTGGGCATTCACTCTGTGAGCTCAAAGGACAGCAGATGCCACTTAGCCTTTCCCCTTGAGCAGGGCTCTCAAGAGCACCTGGGAGATGGAGCAGGACAGGCAGAGAGCCCAATATCTTTCTCCCACAACACACGATCAGCCTACTGCCCACATAGGCTTGCACTGCTGCCAGCAGAGGTTCATCTGGCATTTAGCAGGTGTGAAATCCACAGTGGCTCATCCCAGCCCTGCTGTCATTGTTTCCTGCTCCTCCTCTGCTCCCCCAGCTTCTGAGATGGGCGTAGCGCTGTCCAGAGCAGGATCTCAACAGCAAAAAGATGTACAGGGATGTCCCAACTACCCAATGTCACCTGGGCCACTTGTGCCTTCGTCAGCTGGACACAGCCTTTGGCCTGGGAATGCCAACAGTGAAATACAGGCAGGATGCACACAAAGCTGCCCCTTGCTAGAAGCACAGACTGCACTCCCTAAAGGAGCTCTTCCCTCAAGCCCTCAGCAGAAAGGGGGATGCTGTTCTCCAGGAGCCCATTCCCATCAGCCTGGCCCAAAGAATTAGCCAAAGAATTAGCCACATACATCCCTCCTTCCATCACAACCTCCCAAGTTTGCCACAAGAGGCTCTTCCAAAGCTCAGCACAGGGCCATAAACTTCCATGGGACACTTGCCCAACATGGGGAGCTGGCAGGCCCCCAACATCCCTCCTGATCTCTGAAAATAAACTGAGATCTCTTGCTGAGTAAATGAAGGGGCTGGTAATCACCAGCTGTTCACAGCCAATAACATGCTATAGCTTCAAATTTGGCCTTTTTCCGGCCTGAAATGATGAAAGATGAAATAGAGATTGTGGAGTTGAGACACCACTTTCCCCAGTTTTAAGCAGGTTTAGAGCATTATGCACAGAGCTCTAATTCCAGCAGGCACCCACAGCCGGGGTTTAACCTGGCAGCACATGGCCTACGTGACTCCCCAGAGCTTCCAAGGGCTCTGCACCAAGACAATAGTCAATTGAGGCCCTGCTCAGCCCCAGCCTTTGCTGCCGGGGTGAGCCAAGGTCAGCAGCACAGGCAGGGCTCACTCAAGGCCGGCAGCCCGCACAGGCAAGCTCAAGGTTTTGGCAAGAAGCAACCCAGCCCACTCAGTGCCTCTTCCCACCAGGGATGGCCAACACACTCGCAGACATGCCCCGGTCTGCCGGCCCGGTGAGCCAACAGCAGTGTGCAGACAGACAGACGCCATGGGGCACAGCACTGGCAGCTGCCCTCCTCCAGCTCTCCCCCACTGGCAGCACGAGCCTCAGCCCGCAGAGGCACAGATCATCCTGCTCACCCCACCAGGCATAACCACAGACTTTCCCCAGACACTCACATTTGGTCTCTCAGTCCCCAAAATGCTCCCAGCATGGCACAGGGCATGAAAGGCTGCAAGCTGCCCGGTAAAGTGAGATGCTGGGATAGTTTGTTGGCAGCTTTAGGGGAAGTCAAACAACCAGAGAGATGAGCAGCTATTTCTGTCCACCAAAGAAGCTCCCATCTGGGGCTGTTGTGCCTGGTTGCTAGCATCAGCAATGCTCAGTAATGACTGAACATCTTACCAGTGTGAGAAAGCATGAAGTCAAGCTTAAGCAAGATACCGACAAGCCCAAGGGAGAAAGCCTGGCTTATTTCTACACCAGAGCCCGGCTGTGGTTATGGCTCTTCTAGAATCCTCTAACCCCAAACCCTGCAGCCAGAGGGGTTTGCAGACCAGTTACAAGAATATTATGTGAAGCAAGCAGCTCTTGCATGTAGTCTGGGCTCACACCAGCGTCAGCCCCCAGCACAGCACGGAGAGTCCCCTCTCTAACTATCCCCCCATCCCTAGAAAATGGGATTCTCACAGCACCAGCTGCCAGTCAAGCCCCTGTCTCAGGGGGAGACAGGGTGTGCTCAAGCCCCTGTACAGGATTTCCCAGTCACACCCTGAGCACAAATCATGCTCTGCCAGGACACAGAGTTGATCCTCCCCGCACCAGTGGTGCTCAGGAACGCTCCCAGGACACCCTGTGCCCACCCGGAAATCCTCAGAATGAGAAAAATGTAGTACGGAATAGCATCGGCATTCTTTCATTAGAGACTCGCAATGCCAGCCAGAGACAGCTCCGGGTGTCTTGGCAAAGCAGGGGGCTGCAAAATCACAAAAAGTCACAGCGGTCACCATCAAACAGAACTAACTGTCCTTTCCCTGAGAACAACAGTCTGAATTTTGATGCCAGCCACTGCCACATTATTGCTACCTTCAAGCCCTCAAACCACAGATGAGTAAGCACCAGGATGGAGGTGGGACATGCACACCAAAGATCTAAAAGTGCAAAGGTGGAGGTGGGAGAGGAAGTTGGACCTAAGAGGACACGGATGGGACACTCACACCAGGACCTAGCCCTCAAACCAGGACCAAGGCAGCCCTGGGATGGAGGCAGGAGAGGAGGTCACACTAAGGGCCCAGTAGCACTCCGGTGATTGTGGTTTCAGTAATTAACTACAGCCCCACGTGGATTTTCCTTGGCTACAGAACAACTACTCTGCAGCGGTTCTAAGGACACAGGGAGTCATAGCAATACCACTGGTGAGAGGCTCCCACTTTCTTAAGAGTCTGTTATAGGCTGATTCCAGAGGAGGAAATGGGAAAAGCCATAAAAGTGCAACAGTAGATTTGCACTACAGGGCTTAATGAGATGCACCTCCCAAGCCTACGTGCAGCTTTTCAACTCCTCATAAAGGAGATATAAAATCACAGACTGAAAGCCACCGGGTATTTTCCACCTTAGCTGCCAGACAAATCAAGCCAACTGTGCCAAACAGGAGCCAAGAGAAAGCACATGCGACCATTCACGCCTTTTCCAGGTAACACCTCCCGGAAGGGAACAATGTTTCACACCTTCCCAAGGGGCTAGGACAGCCACAGGCACTCCCACGACTTTAGGGCAGGGAGATTTGCCATTCACTACCAGAACCTGTTTGTAATAAGGAAGTCCATAACCCCAGCGGTTCATCCAAGACCAAGTTCTTTCCCAACGAAGGCACTATCAGGAGCCTGGGGAGTTTCTTTACACCCAGCTGTTCCCTGCCCTGGCCCATTTCTCAGTACTGCTCCTTTCCTTCCAGACACAGCCAATGAAACCTCAGTGCAAGGACACCCAGGAGAATCCAACAGCACTAAATTACCTCACTTAGCATGAAAATGGGATGCCTGTGCATCACAAAAAGACTTAAGGCTCACAGAAAGGCACAAAACCAGAATCATTATACCTGCTTCCTTGTGATGCAACTAAGAAAACTCACCTTTTTCCTCAGAAGAAACTTAAAGCTGGAGAACATGAGTAATCATTGTGCAAAACGTCCATCCTTAAAGGGCATTTACTGTTTTAGGACACAAATCCCACCTTTCCTACCGAAGATACAATTCACAATTTCCTTCAGATCCTCCTATTCCCACTCAGCCCCTTTGCCTGAGTCACCTTTTCAAACCCTCCAGCGTTGCTCATAATGGATTTGTGCACTCATCAGCTGTAGGACTCCTGCCTGACCTGCAGCACCCACCACCCTGAGTGAAGCATTCCAGCAGCACGTTTAGAGCCCAGTCCTGCTGATCTCCCCGAGCATCTCACCCTGGGGCTAGCAAACACCTGCAGGAGGCCACCAGGCTTCAACCAGAGCAGACCACGGGACCAGAGCTGGCAGGTGCTGGCTTTAGGAGCGTTCTGACAGCTCCTTGCTGCCCAGCGAGTGTAATCTACCACCGGCTACCAGTGAAAACCAGCAGCCCCAGCTTCCTGCTGCTGGTCACCACAATGCCTCACCGGCTGAGTCGCACACCGGAGGGTGGATGTAGGGCCCAAACACGCATGGGGCCATCAAAACCTTACTACCATCTCCTCCTTGAGCAAGGCTAATCGAGCTCTAAAGACACCTTTCCTGGAGCACGGTTCTGCAGTCCATCCTGCACAGGGGATTCACGGAGCTGAAGGACTTGGGTGACTCACACACCTGAGCAGCCTCGAATGCCCGAAGTCCACCTCTGAGCACCTGCCAAGACGAATCACCTGAAGGCCAGTACGAGCGTGTAGTGCTCACCCAGGTGCTGAAGGCTGCAGGAGTGCTCCCTATGGGAACAAAGTGCTCCCCTGCACCCCCATGCCGCACCCCCACTCCCAGGACATGGTTCCCATGCACCTTCCAGGCCCTCCCGGCCTTTATCAGGAGCCAAACACACACAGGGATCCTCTCCCCTGTACCCCAGCGTTTATCGAGCACCCTCAAAGGGTGCGGAGATTCCGCCGTGAGGCCCCACAAACACGCTGGGGGAGCGGCCTGAGAGGCCGGACAGGGGGAACGAGGAGCTCCCCGGGACAGGGAACCCCCACCTCGGGACAACTGGCCCCACGAGGCCAGCACCATCCATGCTCACGGTTCTCCGGGAGAAGGAGGCCAGGGAAACCCTGACCCCCGTGTGCTGCTGCCGGGTGAAAGCGGGGTGAGGGCGGTCGGGGCAGGGTGCTGTGGGATCCTCACCACGCGGCCATACCACAGCGGGAACAAAACATGGCTCCCCCCCCCCCCTCAGTTCGGGGGAGACCGAAGCAGCGGTCTGTTCCAACACAGACCGAAACGCCGGTGTGGAACCAACCGGCCACCGAACATTCCGACTGCCAGACCGGCCATGGGGACGGCCCCCCGCCCCAAGAACGGCTCAGGACCAGCACCGGCTCCAGCACCTCCAAGCCGGGCCGGGAGCGGCGGCCCCGGTGTAGCGCGGAACCACCAGAGCGCGTGGGGCGCCGGAATCCGGGGACCTAACCCTAAGGCCCCCCCCTTTTCTCTCTCTCGCTCACCCGCCTGGTCCCGTCCCGTCGCGCCACGTGGGCCGCCCGCTCCCTACCTGCGGGTGCCGCCGCTGCCGCCGACTGCCGCCGCCCCCGCCCCCGCCGCTATAAAGGGCGGAGGGGCGAAGGGGGCGTGTCCAGGAAAGCCCCGCCCCTCCCCACACGCGGCACGCGCCGGGCTGCCCCCCCCCCCACGCGCCCCCCCCCGGGCCGTGCCGAGCCGGGCCGTGCTCCACAGCACGTACGGGCCCGGCCCCTGTGGGCCCCCGGAGGCGGCGGGACGAGGGGGCTCGGGGGCTGGGTGTGCCGGGAGGAAGGGCCGCATGACACTGGCCGGCGCAGCGGCAGCGCGGGACTTCCCTAAAGTTGTCCCTCGGAGTGACTCGGCGCAGGAGGTTTCACTCGCTGGGCGGGAGCAGCGCGTCCCCCTTGTCCCTCAGGGCCGGGTCTCACCTTTCCCGGGGGTTCTGGACACGAACAGCGTCCCCCTTGTCCCTCAGGGCCGGGTCTCA
>JAGMWU010000028.1:2455164-2473909 GCA_018697195.1 Certhia americana
TGCTCCTGGAGCCCTTCAGGTGCAGAATGCTGCACAATGTCTGTGTTAAAACCCATCAGCTCTTAAAAACCCGTTTAAAATGAAACTCGATTGCCTGGCGATTGTGATGCTGCGTGACCACAACCTTTCTCTTAGTGTTGCCAGCCCTCGCCGGCAGCTGTGCTCCCATGAAGGCAAGGACACACTGCCAGGGGGCACATTTGTGGGGGAAAACAGTAATTTCAGCTGGGTCTTTGTGCCCGGGGTTGTGAAGGAGCTGGATGCCCTCACCATTTCACTCACAGTTTGGTTCTGCAGGATAAAACAGTCCCAGGTTCCGTGTGCCAGACACCTCGGTATGTGGGACAGGCTCTTGCTGGTAGCATGTTCCCATCCCAAAGCAGAACTCCTCACCTCTGGATGTGAACGAGCCTGTGGCAGTTCTTCACTCCCCACATGTCCCAGGTCCTGCACAAAGGGACTGTTACCTGGGAATGCTTTTCTCCAGCTGCTGTCTCCCAAAACCTAATGATGCTGCTTGACTTGTTGTTCTCATGTCTAATGCAGCCAAAAGAAGAGTGGTGTAGTTCAACTGTGAGTCAAGGAGGGGAAAGAAGGGAATAAACAGTGACACTGCACAGATGGAGACAGAGCAGCTGTGGGGAGGTGCCAGCGCTGCCATATCAAAGCAACCACTGCTCCTCCATCACAGCAAACGTGGTCACGGGTGTACTCTGAGCATGTTGAGGCAATGAACAGACCAGGTGCACTCAATAAAAGGTCAGGGACTACAACCAACTCTTTCACCCACTTCTGAAGTGAGACACCATAACCTAAAGAGTGAGTAGGTGGGAGGATCTCTTGATCCGTCTGTTCTTGTGTGACTGAGCAGGGAGAGGCCTGTGCTCAGTTTTGCTTAAACAAGATAAATAACAATTCAAAGGGGCAATTTTGGATCAAACTCAAAGTGCCACTTGGCTCTGCTGTTAAGCTCTTGCCTAGGCTCAAGTGCTCTGTTCCACAGGGCTGTGGAAGGGCTGTGATGGATCCCAGGCAGGACATGATCTTCCAGTTTCCTTTGAGATGACCCAGTGCTGCTGGGATGAATGAAACCAGAGAGCACGTCCTTCATCTGGCACTGATGTGCAATGCCCCACTGTGTGCATTTTAGAGAAATGTTCAAAACAAGAGGCCGGGGATGGCAGAGCTCAAGTGAGCAGGGAGCTACCTGAGCAGTGATGGGCTGGAAGGGCAGGTGAGAAGCTGCAGGTCATCTCTGCTGTTCCTGTTCCTGCCGCTTCTGCTGCTTCTCCATCTTACTGAAAATGGGAAGGAGTCCTTCCTGCTCTGTGCTGCTGCATTTTTATCTCCTTTAAAAGACGGATTTAATATTAATCCTATTAGGAATTTTTTTCTTGTGAGGAAAACAGGATATTGTTTCAGGATATTGGGCAACAAAGCTGTCCTTGAAAAGCAACACTAAGCAGCCTCGCAGTCCAGCTTCTGACTGCATTTGTGGTGGACACTAATCAAGTTCAACATCTGGGATAGCCAAACCATTTAATTTCCAGAATGTGAGAGAGGCCTCAGCAGAGCAGTACAAATTCAGGTTTTCTGTGTTCCACTGTAAACACTAAGGACCTCTAGTAATCTCAAAACATAATCATTAGTTCTGGTTTCTCTTGGAATTAATGTCTCTAGCAGATGTAGAAGTCTAGTCCTCATCTGTCATGGATACGCATGTCCTGCTTGATAAGACAAGTAACAACATGAATCCAAATCCAGGAATTATTGGAAATCTCTTGGGAAAGTCTGTTCTATTGAGATATCCATCCTAGTTTCCTGACTAGGCTTTGGAAAAGGGTTTTCTGAACTTTTGGATTGACATTTCACTTCAGCTAAGCTTCCAGGCTCTGAGTTTACTCCGTGACAATGGAAGCAGAATAGAAGACATCAGATCACTGTCCTCATGAACTGTGCAAGTTCTCCTCAATGGATGATATAAGTACAACATTGTTCAGGGACGTATTGGCATAACAGCTCCTCTCACTGTTTAGAAAATAATCTGCCTTAGAAAGAAAGGGCCTGCTAAGATGTTCAAAATGGCTACTAACACCATGAAAGACCTCTGTGGTTGTGTTCATTTTTATGCTCATTTAGTTCAACACTTTTTACCTATCTGGGCTCCCATTGCTGCTCTGTTGCCACCTATGTCAGACTCACACACACATCCCCCAGAGATGCAGACCAGCACTTAACAAGGCTGTGTCTCCCCAGAGATCCCCCTTGGATCCTGAAACTTGTGGCCAAGTCAGAGAGACTTGCATTTGCCAGCATGAAGAGCCCCATACTTGTTACCGAGTGGCAGTGGAGGTAATTCCCTATCAAAATTGGCTGTTGGGGCACTGTGTGACCAGTGAGTGGTGAGACAGTGATTTGGGTCATGAGATGATGTGAGGCCAGCAGAAAGAGAACAATCTCCTGTGGTCTTTCTCAGAAGCCCTGACCAAAAGGGACTGACACCTCCCTGTGAGCTCCAGGGGAAAGGGAGTGAGGAGGATGGTGTGGAGTTGTGGTAGTCAGAGGCAAATGGCAGCAAGTCAGCTGGTCCTGCTGTTCCAGATGGGAAGAGGGTAACTGTGCTCTGTAGAGAGCTTTGCCTGCTGCATTTGCTTTTACCTGCTTTTGCTGCATCCTGCCTAAGAAAGAGAAGGCTGTGCTGGCTCCAGCTGCATCCTGGCAGCTGCCTCTCCTGCTCTTTGCTGCCAGGAGAAGCATCCTCTCTCTTGGGATCCCTCTCCTTGGGATCCTTGACCACATGGAGATTCCATGGCAAAAGTTGAGATGTCACCATTGCTGTAATCCTCCCTTGTCCCTTGCACTGTACCTCTTCCTCATGCTTTGGGGTAAGAGCTCCCTGGTTCTGTTCAATGAGCTCCTCATGCTGCAGCCTGCACAAGCACGTCACCTTTTGCCAAGAAACTTATCTGGCACCAGAAATAGTATCTCTGTTCCTCCTGCCCCTCTGTTCCTGGGTCAGAGGAAAGTGAGGCTGTTCAATGTCCTTTTTCCAATACTAATTCAATGCTCTGTGAGAACTCACTCGTAAGGGCCTCTGCTTTCTCTTCAAAGAGCATGTGGGCTGCTGTCCTTCCCTGATTGCTATCCCATATGTTCCCAGTGCAGTGTCTTGTTCTTTCCACATTCTCCTTCCTTGTTCCCCAAGTGCTGGCTGCCTGACAAGCATGTCTTGGCAGCAGCAGTCCTCACTCAAGCAGGTAACTCATCCTTTAGGGTCCGTAGCCAGTGCTGCTAGTGCCTCCATGCAGGCAGGGGAAGAGGCTGGTGTTTCCTCTGGCATGAGGGGCTTGGTGGGTGAATATCATCCCTGGGAGTGACAGCTCACTGGAATGGAGAATCACCATGGAGGAGACAAAGGGGTGATGCTGATGGATGAACTTCCAACAGCATTCCAGCCACACTGTTGTTGTTGTCTTCAAGCTAGGGTCACCCAAACCAGTCCGACCAGCACAAGATCCTGTTCTGCCACATACACCAGACACTGGGATCATCTTTATCCAAAAGCTTTCTGGCAGAGCTGGGGACCCCTGAGGCAAGAGGCAAGGGTACTGGGTCAGACCACAGCAGTGGGTGTACTTCTTGCTGTGTCCAGCTCTCCCGTGGGATCTCCACTGTCCCAGAACATGCTGTTTTAATGACTCTATTCCTGTTCTTGGGGTGGGGAGGAAAAGGTGGGGGCTCAGTAAATAATTTAACCATATCCTGCACCAAATAACTTCATATGTCAATAACTCTAGCTCACCTGCATTTCATTCTCCATTGTATCCCTGCCCAGAGAGGCTCATTCCTCCTGGTTTCAGCCTGCCCTGCATGATCCCTGGCTGTCAAGAAGTTGGTGGCATTCTTAGCCATGTCTCTTGATCTCCAAAAAGGTTTCAGCACCTCTCCTTCTCCACACAGTGAATTTTTAGGCTCAGTTTCCACTGCTGATGCATTTGTTGACTGGGCTGCTTCTGGGAGGATGCTACCTTCAGTGAGCTCAGGGTAGCATTACCATGGGGATGAATCTGGATGAATCTCATCATGGTGATGAGCTGGAGCTCTGGGCTGTGCTCCAGTTCTGTTTCTCCTTTGCAGCATCTATAGCAACTGTTTTCTTGGGATATTGCACAAAGCCAGTCTTCTCTCTGTAATACTTGACATTTTCGGTCCTGCATCATCTCAGGAGAGCTTGGGGCACTCTCATAGGTCCGAAGAGGAAGGGAAAGGACTGCAGACAGCCTGGCAGCCAAGAGGTTTGACCAGCTGACCCTGACACCTGTGAAGATGTCTCTCGGTCGCTGGCCCACCACCCAGTCACTTAGGGTTGCCCACAGCACCAGAGCATTTATTCCTGCTGCTTCTGGGGCTAAGGGGAGGCAGAGGGGACAATAATCTGTGTGACTGTCCCCTGGCATCCCTACCTAGGTGCCCTGAACTCTCTTGTCCCTAGGGATGGCAGCAGCATGAGATCATTCAGCCCCATTCTCCCTCTCTGGGCTGGTTCAATACCTGAAAATACCCCAAAATAGACCCCCAGAGGCCATCCATCAGTAAATGAAAAGAGAGCAGAAGGTGGTACCTGCACCACACTGCCAGCAAAGCCCCAGCAGGTGCAGCTGCCTGTCTCTTCAAATACCCAGTCCCCAGCCCATCAGGCTGCATGGAGATGAGCAGGGGAGACAGGAGAGCCAACGCTGGCAGTTTCTTCGTGGCTGAGTGTGCCACTGATTCCATCTTCCCCTTGCTGGCAGGGCTCAGTGGCAGGACCTCCATGGTGTGCTCCCAACCCACACTGTGAGCACACAACCTATTGTGTGCATGTGTAAAGGCATATTTGTGCAGCTTGTTTCCAAAACCCCTCTTGTTCTGTTCCCAAAGAGCCTGGACTGACAATGTCAGGAAAGCCTCTGTCCCCTGGCTTTGTTTGGAGGAAAGATCCCCGGAGAGGAGCTCACTGCTGCTGCATGCCCCGACACAGGATTGCTGCTGACAGGGAGAGGGCCCCAGTTCTGAGCAGGGAGGACACCCTGCAGGCTCTGTTCCCTTCTAGGACCCAATCCAGCATCGTTTCTGACCCTGGGCAAATGAGAGCAAGGAGCAGTGCCCATGGCTGGCTCGCTTGGAGACGGCTCTGTCTGAAGTGGGTCAGGTGCCCTCCCTACACAAACACAGGCCTAAGTCCAGCACCACCAAAGTACACTGACGGCTGGAGGCAGCCCTTGCCCCACAAAAGGTTTTGGGGACTTTGCCTTTTGCTGCCACGGAGATGGGATTTCATGCCCTGCCAGCAGTGGAGCTCAGGTCAGGACGCAGATAGCTTGTCCTTGGGAAGCTGCTGCTTCCATACATCCACCACTTGTCAGCACCTTCCTCCCACCCCATCCCTCTCTCCAGGATGGTCTCCCCACTCTGCACACCCACCCTACTTGCTCTGCCTGTTCTGCAGGTCATCACAGAATCATAGAAACATTCGGGTTGGAAGGGACCTTACAGTTGGTTTCATTCCACCTCCCCACAACAGACAGAAATGCAACACGTTAGATCAGGTCCCACTCTTCTCTCTCTGAAATAATGCTGTTCATAGTGGGGAGCAGAAAGAAAGTTGTTTTAGGGAAGAAAATATATTTACAGAGCCCAAGTCCTACCTTCCAAGTCAGTGTTACTGGAGACAAGGTTTGGACACCGTGCAGCATCCATCAAAACTATCTCTCACCAGCAAATTCAGTCCTGCCTTCTCCACATGCTGTTTTGTGTTGGGTTTACACATACTCTGGTGACTGAGCTCTGCAGGCAGGAGGAGTTACATAAAGCAAGTTAATTAGTCTTCTGTGCAAGCCGTAACTTCTTCTTCAACTGGGCAAGTGCCCCATGAACTGTCTTTTGATCCATCGTGGCAGCACAACCACCCATGGCTCGACAGCTACAGAGGCACAGGGTGGGTGCACCGTGCTGGCTCCAAAAACCCTAAGCAGAAAATAGTCACAAAACCCCAATTACAAATCCCTGATGTTCCATAATCAGAGAAAAGGGTTAAATGTGCCTAATGAGCTCCTTCTAAATTACCATTACCTCTCTAATAATAGCTGATAAGCCAGGCTTTTGTGGGGCAACAAACATTTCTGTTATTCCCCAAGCCCAGCTTGGGGATAAATAAAGCCAGCTCTTGTTTTAAAGCAGGAGGTCATGCTTCATCTTAGGATAAAGGCACTGCTACCCTTTCTCTGGTTTGCAGGCTTAAAGGAACAAAATTGAGTGATACAAAATGTTAAAGAAAATTAGATATTAGAGGAGCAGCTAAAGACAAGTCAGGCAGACTGGCACTGAGCTCCCTCCACATGTGTGTTTAGCAGATAATTTGTTATCATCCCAGTTCAAAGTTAACCCGCTGGAAAGCTGCTGGGGGAGAGTTGGCTGATCCGCAGTGTTTCAGATTTCCATGTTTCAGTTGGGCACAAACAAAAAAAAAAAAAAAAAAAAACTCCAAAAGCTTGTTTTTGATTAATCCCGTTGTTGCCGGGTACAAATACTTACTTTCTGTGTGGAAGTTCATTAGGGCACAAGCACCATACATGATTAATCACACAATGCCATGGCTTGGGTAGTGGCAGCTCTCAAAGCTGCCCTGTGATTTTCACTTCCCTGTCCCAAGCTGAAGGGATAAGGGAGGAGGAGGATGACAGAGTTTCCTTATGCCCTCTATCTGTGGGGATTTAAGCACCAGCCCGGGTGGTTCAAGGTCTCAGACCCCTGCATCAGCCACCTCTGAGCAGCACTCTGAGTCCTCCTGAGCCCCCATTTGGCTCCAAATGCCCCAGGGCATAGACACAGGGACTCCTTCAGCTCCCTTTTGTCGGGCCTGTGGCAGGAAGCTGTGGTCAAGGCTGTTTGCCTGTCCTGGCTCATCTGCTATTCTTACACACCTCGTGGGGGTGAGCTGTGTTTTCACTGTCTCAGAGATGGGATTTGCCTCTGTTATGCTTTTGGAAAAGCAGCCAGCTGTGGTGCAGGGAGTGGGAGGGGAGACATGTGGTCTGGGCTTGCAGCAGATATTTGTTGTAGGGCTACTGGCACCTGCAGACCCCACTTCCAGTTCTCCTGCAGCATCCCAGCCCTTGTGGGATGCCCTGACTATGCTCCCCTAGGATGCCCAGGGTTCAGGTCTCCCAGGATGGAGAATTTCCCTCTAAGTGTCTGAGCTCTGCCAGAACCAGCCCAGCATCTCTGCTGCATTTTAAGCTGTGTAGCTGCCTCTTATCTCTGCCCCAGGAGCCCATGCTGGGGGCAAGAACCTCAGCCCCGGTACCACCAGGGCAGGAATGGCCACACTGTCACCTGCCAGTGTTCCTCCTGCACCCAGGGGCTCAGCTCTCTGCCACAAAGCCACAGCACCCTGTCCCAGCCTCTTGAGTGTCTTGGAAAATCCCAGGTCCCAGCTGTCACCAGCCACCCTTGACCAAATGACCCCTCCTCTGCTGTCTGGTCTCAGATCAGGCCTCAGCAAACCTCCATCCATCCATCCCAGGCGGGTCCTCATGTGTCACCAGCCATGGGTCCAATAGGGCTGCATGTGCACATGGCTATGTAATGCCATAACAAGATTACACTGTGACATGATGGTTGTGAAATAATCCACAGTATCATTCAGTAAATCCCAGGATCCAATTACCTTTCCTGGGCATGGGGAGGCCAAGGGGCTGCAGCCCAGTGCCCTGCCCTTCCAACAGCCTCCTGCTCAGCTCCTCCAGTCCCCTGCACCTCTCTGCCTCCTTGTCATTTAAGATTATCCAGGTTTGTGTTTCTCTGCAGGAGTCCCAACCCACTGCCAGGCTCTGCTGCATTTTCACAGCTGCCAGTTCGCTCCCCAGCGCTGCAGTGATCCCACCTGCCCATCCAGCCCAGGCTCCCTCACCACCACAGCAGCACCCATCCCAGCTGAGCTGCTGCTCAGCTGGCTCAGGCAGTGATACCAGCCTGTCCAGGGTGGGACAAAGGGCCAGTCTGGCTGGTCACGGGTCCACAGAATGCAGGAGTGCTGAGCACACTGCGCTGTTGAACCCGGAGAGCTTCGGCATGCACTGCCTCCCACAGCAGCAGCGTTGTTTGCAAACATTTTTTTTTTTCCCAGGTCATTTTCCTTGTCCTGGCAGAGTTGCTCCCGGGAGCCAGAAGATCCCTTTCTGTGAGAATAAAGCCCAGGGCACAGGTACAGCCACACTCGATGGCCCAGCAGCAGTGCCAGGGCACGCACGATGCCCCGCGGCCGGCTCGGCGCGTTCCACTGCGGGCGCCACGGTCGCTCCTGGCCCTGGCAGGTGTTCAGACACCAGCACTGTTGCCAAGTCAGGCAGGGAGTGTAGCCAGCTGCAAATTTCAGCTTCGTTTTTGGAGCCTTTGAATCACTGGCCAGCTGCCAGGGTTGTTATTTGTTAGTCTAAGTATTTTTTTCCCAAGTGAATTTCAAGCTGGTGAGAGGAGCCAGGCAGAGGAACTTGGCAGAGGGGCCTTTGGTATCCTCAGTGCAGGGGGAGTGGAAGTGAGGGCAGGATGCTGTGGAATGGTCCATCCTGCCCAAGAGACCCCAGGGAGCAGGACAGCAGGCTGCATCAGTGCTGGCAGAGCCTTCACACCAGGAAATCTTTAGTTTCACTTCCCTTGTGGGGGAGCTCAAATGAAACTCCCACTTATAGGGCAGAATCCGTGGACCAGCCTGTTTGCACCAGAGTCTGCACCTCTGTACATCCCTAAGGCTGCACGGGTCTTGGTGAGGTTTCAGAAGCTGTGACCCAGGGCATGCATCCCTGGCATGAGCAGGGGATTAATATCACCCATTTCTGTCTGAAGAAAACCAGAATCCCACCTGAGCCAGAGCTGAGGCCGTGCTGAGGCTGGGGCTGTGTCCCATCTGGATATTGGAGCCCATAAACCCTAACTCTGGTCCTGCTCTCTTCTGCTATGCTGTCCACCCACCCTCTGGCACAGGGTCCGAGCTGAGCTGCAGCTTTGTGCTTGTCCAGATTGCACTTGCTGAGCCCAGGGTGCAGGCAGCTCCCCAGGAAAGGCACCCAGCTCCCACACCCATTCATGTGAAGGTTTGGGCAGAGCTCACAGGGCACTCATACTTACTCATATTTACCCTGGCCCTGGATGCCAGGGAGAGCCATCACAGCACCTGTGAGCTGCCCCAGTGGCAGCAGCCCTGGCTTCTAAGGCTGTGTGAGAAGAGACAGGAAACAAAACAAAACAAGGGCAATTTGCAGGGGAAGAAATTTGCTTTTCTACCTTGGAAACCTGAGCCTCAGATCCACCAGAGACAGGAAAAAAAGACTTTGGGAGGGAAGGGCTGGCAGGTCCTTGGAAGAGCAGAGCACCATGGGGCAGGGAGCTGTGGAACAAAGAGCTGTGGGGCAGGAAGCTGTGGGACAGGGAGCTGTGGAACAAAGAGCTGTGGGGCCAGGGATGAGACTGTGGCCTGAGGGAAGTGCCAGCAGGAGGGAGCCTGCCAGGATCTGGCAGGGGCAGCACACAGGCAATTGGAGCGTGTCCTGTCCTTCCCCCACACACACTTCTCATCTCCCCATCACCTTTCCAGCCATTGTTTGGCAGCCCTGGGGCTGAGGCACAGCATGGAGAGAGGCTGCCTTTCCTCCCTTCCTGTCCCTCCACCTCTGCTCCCACCCCACACCTTGCAGGTGAAGTCTGAGCCCTTCACCAAGCCACATGCTACCAACTCCTCAGGAATGTGGCTCTGGGACACCCTCTGCTCTTGCTGCACAAACCACTGCGGGGAACAGCAGCTGGTTTATCCCAGGACATTGTGGCAGTAACCAACACCTCCCCAGGATCCAGTCCATAGCCAGGAGCAGGGCCAGGATCCAGCTCCACACAGCCAGAGACACTCACAGCAGTTAGACAGGCTCCATGTGCCTCTCTGTTTAGATGGGTAAATCTTCCATGATCCCAGCTCCAGGCAAAGCCATTTCTGTCACATTGCCTTATTCTCCTGACATTACTGTGATGGATTTTGTAAGGGACCTTTCTGCCAAATTGTCTGAGTGTCTTTTCTGTGGCTCAGCAGTGGCCACTCACTGGCCACCACAGCCACATCAACCCCTCTCTCCCAAAGGCAATCCCAGCCCACCTGATGACAGACAGAAAGGCTGTTCCTGCTGATAGAGCGGGGAAAATGTCAGTGCCCACCCAACACATGGCACAGTGGCCAGCAGCTCTGTGCTGGAGGGACACTCCAGACTGCTGGAGACCCCTCTGTGTGCAGGGACCCCTCTGACATTTCTCAGCACAGAGCTGGCAGCCCATGAAGCCTCACAGACAGCACAGGGGGCACGTGGGAGCCCCCAGTGCCACAGCAGCAAGTCCCACATGAGCCTGAAAGATTAATGACCTTTTTCCACTGTTTGCTTTAGGCAGACGCTCGTGCTCCAGGGCTTTGCTCAGATAACAGTCTGGAATGAGAATAAGCTCCCCTGGTGAGGTGCAATTTAGAGAACTTGAATGGGGGCTACAAAACTAGTTGCAAATAAAGAGATTAAGATCAGTATTTGTCCTTTTCTTTTCCTTTTTCCTTCCTACTGGAGCAAAAATATTCCTGTTTATTGCTATAAACCCTTGGGGGCTGTGTGGTAAACTCCCAGTGGGAATTACTGTCTCAAGAGATCAGAGATCCCGAGAATAACCCCTTGCCAAATTTACAGTTATCGTTAGTTGTAATTAGCCTTGTTTATCTCTCCCTGCAGTGGTATTTGGGGAACTAATTCAGGTCAAACATGGGGCAGTTCCCTTATTGTTACCAGATATCACAAATCTCCCTTCAGGCCACACCAAACTGTCACAGTGTGGACACCTTCCTCAGGCCTCTGCTGGAGCCTGCACGTCTTTGAGGAGGGGTAAATTGCTGCTGGGAAAAGGCCAGGAGAGGAGGAGACCCTGTTATCCCACCCCCAGCATAGCTCCTGCAGTCCCCAGCCACCCCAGCAGCTCAGCTGCAATGCCTGTGCACTCACACCCTCCCTGCTCTATATTCTCCCTAAGAAAATAAAGCATCACTGTCCTATTAATTATGTGAGTTCTGGAGCAATATTTTTCCCAGAGTCACCTACTGGTTCACGTATTCGTTTTCCAGGCAGCTTAGCCAGTAGCCTGGCAACACGGTGACCTTCTGCTCTGCTCAGCTTTGAGCATTTTATTAGCCACACTGGACTCTCTCCACCGCTCCATATTGCTGAGCCCCTCATTAGTACAATTAATAAGCTGCTTCTGTCAATTCAATCAAATGCCAGGCTCGACAGCAGGAGAAAGCTTTGGCAGATCAAGTAGGGGAGATTCTGGGTAGCACTGGGAAATTGTAGGAAACCTTTCATCTCCCCCAAGGAGCCAAACAAGAATGGAATTGTGGGATTGGGATTCTCTCAGGTCATGTTTATTTATCGCTGGCTCGTTAGTATAATAAATCAGGTCCCCTGTCACTTTGAATGAACTCATAGGTTTGCTGGAAGGAACTTGGCAGAACACCTTGATATTATTAGTGATGGTGTGGACAAAGCCCCCTGAAAAGCGATGCACAGGCACCTCACATGCACCCAACTCAGCCCCACACCCCAGCAGGGACTGGTGGAGTCATGCCAGGGGACTGGGATTGTCCTGGGACACACCACACAGCGAGTCCCAGGTACTCAACAGCCACAGGAATGGATGATTCTCCCTGCTCCTGTGCTTGCCTCAGGAGACATGCATGGTGGGAGACATCCCCTTCTTGGCCCCACATGTGTTGCCAGTGCAGAGCACCGTGCAGACAGTGTGGGTGATGTCCTGCACTGGCAGTCACGTGGATCAGGCACACGTGACAGCACTTTGCCTTTCACACCTCTCCATGTCCTGCCAGACTTTGTCCTGGCTCTGACGTCGGTGTGCTCTTTGGATCCCATGCTGGCTCCAGGAGCTCCTGCCACAGCAGTGCTGGGAGGTGCTGCAGCTGCAGGGCAGATGGGTGGCAGGAGAAGGCCTTGTGCTCACACTGCTGGTCACTTGCTGCATGGCTGTGGCTCCTGAGCCCTGTGTCCTCTGAGCAGGACCTACCAGCAGCAAGGGATGAGGAGGGGGCTCTCACATTTCACCTTCGCCTGAACTGAGCACACCCAGTGGTCTATCAGAGATGCTGGAGAGGTCACAGTCTCCTTGCCTCAAGCTGGCATTTTTCCACACCAGAGAACAGATGTTCAGGTTGGTTCCTGCATTGGAAAGAATGCTGAGAGACAACAAGCAAGAGTTGTGATTGGTGTCATAGTCCGAGTTCCCCAATAGAGCAGCATCACAAGTGTATGTCCCAAAAACCTTTCTCAAATAAATTCCCCAGGAAATCCTTTGATCTGGTCTGATTGTGAGAACATAAATTTGAATATAGCTTAAAGGTTAAAAAATAACCATTCTGTTTTATTATTTAATATAACACAGTGTTTAGTTTAATAAATATTAAACTCTTCCTAATTTGCTTTTCATTGACCTTCTCTATGAAGACCTTCACCTTTCACTTTCACCTCTAGTCAATTCCATCATCTTTGAACTGGGCCTGCACCACCCTTGAAATGCAAGGATTCCCAAATCAGCTGTGTGCTGTTGGAGCATTCCCCATCTCCGTCCCACCCTGCCCCTAGTCCACAAGAGCCTGGGAAGTTCCTGGGGCCATGCTCCTGCTCATTAGCTCTTTTGACTCCAGCTGACCTATAAATGTTGAAGGAAACAAAACAAACTGCTGGGAGGGAGAGGAAGGGCTGTAGGTGTTGGCGACATGTCAGTGGAGCCAAGCCAGGCTCCAGCTGAAGATGCTATTGTGTTGCAGTGATTTCCCTGGACAAACAGGCCTGGAGATCTCCTTACTGTTCCTGGGAAGCACTTGATGACTGGAGGGTGTGGATTCGGGGCACCCAGAGGGTTGTGGGGGTGTTGGGGGGATTTTGAAACCATTGTGAATATGACCCTGAGCAGACACAACTACAAACCTTCAGGACTGGACAAGGCACCAGCACCCAGCTCCAGCACACATGGCTGAAGTGCCAAGGCTTGGCTCTCGTTCCCAGACAGATGGTGGGTGTCTGCAAAGACACACGGGTGCTGCACTTGGAGAGATCCAGGCCACAGGCACAGCAGCTCCTTGGCTGCTGCCCATCAGCAGCTGCAGAGTGGTGGTCCATCATCCACCAAACCCACGGATTTGGAACCAGGAAGGAGGTTGCAGCAGTGGGGGTGTCTCCCATGTGTGCTCCAAGAAAGACCTGTGAGCCCCAGCCAGGTCCATGGCTGCTGCTCTTTGAGCTTTGTCACACTTTTCAGGGGCAAAGTTCAAAGTTCAGTCCTGGTTCGTTGGCAGAGCAGATGTGGGGAAGGTTAGTGTCCTGCTCCTGGAGCAGGTGCACAGCAGACTGCTGCATCCCAGGAGTGCCCAGGAGAGGCAGCAGTGCCACCAGTCCCCTGGCACTCATTCTTTCCTCCCAGGAAATGCAGTGGCCAGGATACTGGGGCAGACACAGCCAGGATCACCCATTTAGATCACACCCCTCAGGACTGCAGGTGCAGACACACCCTGGGAATGGACTGGAGAAGAGAAGAGCATTCCAAGAACCCCAGCCAGAGTCCAGCTGTCTCTGTGCCATGAGGAGGGGCTGTAGGTGATGGAGTCCTCTCCACACCAGAGTGCCAGTCCTCTCCAAAGTTTCACAAGCAAACCACTTCCATCTTTTTAAACGTCTGGCTTTAACCACCACCTGAGCAAGCCATGCATCCCCAGTCACTGCCCACACTCAGCATGGTACATGGAAAACTGTCTGGGGACACAATGCTGTCCCTGTCCTGCACCACAGGGGAACCTCCTGCATCCGCCACCCCTGGACAGTCCGTAAATGCCCCCTCCCTCCTTATCTCTCCCTGAGCAGCAGGGGTCTTGGCATCTCCTTAGCCCCTGTTTCCTCTTCCAGCTCCTGTTGACACAGTGGCCATGGGAGAACAATGGGGCCAAGGGCAGTAGAGAGACAACCTGTCCATTCCTCTGGCTGTCTGCTCACTTTCCTTGGCACAGCCGGGCCACAGGGACCCTGCAGCACAGATGATGAGGGGGCAGCACTAGGGAGAAGTTGGGGCATGGTAACCCCACAGCCTGAGCAGTCTGGCACTGCCCCATCCCAGCACCACAGCACTGAGCATCCCACAGCATAAGGCCACCCTGCACCGCCTGGGTGCTGGTGGAGATGTCCTAGTGAGGAAAAGGATGCAGAGGTAGCTTTGTGCTGATGAGAACATGGCTGAGAGGGCAACAGGGGCAGATAAAAAAGTGGCTGTTCAGGGATTTGGGGGGGAGAAGAGTTTTTATTGTGAGCTATTGTCCAGGCTGGCACCCTCTGCCCTCCAGCAGTGTCATTGGCACAAAGAACAATATTAAATAAAGAGCTCATTTCAGGCCAAGCTCATCAAGGCCAGCAGGTTTAAAAGCCTCCCTGAATTTCCAGCCTGCGAGGAGCAGGGAGGTAAGCTCACTCTTATCTGGAGGGAGTGCTGGTCAGGAAGAGAATTGTGTGCTCCTGAGGAGCGGCTGGACGCCCAGCCGGACGTGAGGCAGATATTGCTTAGCCAAGGTCAGAGTCCTGCTCCCACCCAGCCACCCACAGTCCCAAGGGCGATGTGGAGGCAGCAGACCTGAGGGGCTGGGAGCCTGGCACCTGCCAGCTCCTCCTGGCACCTGCCCGCACCTTTCAGCACCCTCCAGCATCCCCAGCCCGCAGGGCACAGAGGTTTGCTCAGCACCCCAAGGCCACCCAGGCTCCTCTGCTGGGGCTCGTGTGCCATCCAGTGGCGAAGATTCATCTCCAGCACAGTCTGAGCCTTCTCACGCTGCCGCTCAGCGCCGGGAAGGAAGGAAGGAACCATGCTAGGCTGGAGCCTGGGAAGCATCTTGCTGGGGAGGCCCCACTGTGGAAGCTGCAGACAGCAATGGGATGCGCTGAGTCTCCATTGCCACCCAGCTGGGGAGGCATGCTTCAGGGCAGTGATGCTCCTGGCAGGGGCTGGGGGCCTCCTGCTGCTGTAGCAGGATCCCAGGCTTCCCCTCGGAATGCTCAGGGAAGGTGCTGGGAGGGGAGAGTGGCCCGATGGGGATGAGCAGGGCTGGGCTGCAACAAACCCTCCTGCACCTGCCCTAAGGATCCAGGATCGACTCCTCATCTCAGGGAGATGTTCTAGTCCATCCATGGCAAGACCCTGACCACTCCATCTGTCTTGTCCCAGCCAGGGACAGGAAAGGCATCGAGTGCCTCCTCCATTTTAAACCCCACTGACACTGATGGTTGAGCTGGAATTATCTCCAGCAGGGTCGTTTCAGCTGTACCCCCAGGCATGCCACTGCTATCTGCTCTGCAAGGGCTTGTGCCTGTTTTAATACAGTCAGCTCAGCTGGGTTTTCAAACACCTGTGGGCAATCCTGGGCACACAGGAGGTGTTCTGTGCATGGCACTAGCCCTGCTTGCAGGAATGGGCAAATGGATTCCAGAGGGATCTTCCCAGGGGACCCTCAGAAGGATGTCACATCTAAATGGATACTGTGGGCAGCTGCGCAGATCTTGGAGCTGTGCTGGACTGGGACTGGCAGAGGGAGCTGGAGAGAGAGCTTTAAGGAAATTGGCTGAGAAGGTAGGGCCCCCAGCAGTGGCAGTTGTAGCTTGGTGAATGACACCAGGCTCCTTTCTGCTCCAAGACATTAGGAGCAGCTCAGCAATTAAGACTGCTTCTATTAATATGCAAATTTACGCTGCCATGGCAATAATCTTATAAATGCAAATTGCACTGGGAACTATTGTTGGAGAGACCTATGCTGGGCGCTGGACTTGGCCTGAGCAGATTCTCCTAATTGAGCTGCCCTGAGCCTGTGGTGCTGGGCAGCTGCAGACAGCACTGCCAGCAGCCACTCCAATGCAGGCAGCAGATTCCCACCTGGCATCTTCCCTGTCCTCGCTCGGCCCTTTCTGCACAGATTACAAAGAATATCCTGGGTTGGAAGGGACTCACAAAGATCATCAGGTCCAACTCCTGGTCCTGAACAGGACATCCCAAAATCCCACCCTCTGCCTGAGAGCATTGTCCAAACTCCTGGAGCTCTGGCAGCCTTGGGAATGGAATGACCATTCCCTGGAGAGCCTGTTCAGTGTCTGACCACCTCTGGGAGAACCTTTTCCTGATATCCATTCTATCTCTACACTGACAAACCTCCAGACATTTCCTTGGGTGCTGTCACTTGTCACAGAGAGCAGAGCTTGCAGCTGCATTTCTGCCGGCCTTGGAAGGAAGCTGCAGCAAATGCTGATGAGGTCAGACCTCAGGCTCTTCTTCTCTGGGCTGAGCAAACCAAGGGATCTCAGCCAGTCCCCATGGCCCCTCCAGACCTTGCACCATCCTCACAGCCCTCCTCTGGACACTCTCTAAAACCTTTATATCCTTATGACGGATATAAAATGCAAACGAATGAAACAAAGCTCCCGAAAACACCCACCCTCACCGTCCACAGGCTGAGATTGCAACTGGGACTGTGCTTGTGCTCTCCCCTCCCTCTCCTGGCTCCGCTCCTTACACCTTCACACTGGAGTTGTGGCTGGGGTGGGGTTTGTGGTGGCATCGCCCGTTCTTGTCCCGCCCCTGCTGGCCCTGCAAGCCAACGGTGCGGCTGCCGGGCCGGGCTGTGCTGGGCTGTGCTGAGCTGGGCCGGGCTGTGCTGTGCTGAGCTGTGCTGGACCGGGCTGTGCTGTGCCGAGCCGGGCTGTGCTGGGCCGGGCCGGGTTGGGCCGGGCTGTGCTGGACTGTGCTGGACCGGGCTGTGCTGTGCCGAGCCGGGCTGTGCTGTGCTGGGCCGGGCCGGGTTGGGCCGGGCTGTGCTGGACTGTGCTGGACTGTGCTGGACCGGGCTGTGCTGGGCTGGGCTGGACTGGACTGTGCTGGGCTGGACTGTGCTGGGCTGGGCCGGGCTGGACTGGACTGTGCTGGGCTGGACTGTGCTGGGCTGGGCCGTGCTGTCCTGGGCCGGGCTGTGCTGTGCCGTGCCGGACCGGCCTGTGCTGTGCTGTGCTGTGCCGGGCCGTGCCGGGCCGTGCCGGGCCGTGCCGGACCGGCCTGTGCTGTGCTGTGCTGTGCCGTGCCGTGCCGAGCCAAGCCAAGCCGAGCCGAGCCGAGCCGAGCCGAGCCGAGCCGAGCCGAGCCGGGGGCGGTGCCTCGCTCTCCTGGCCCCGCCCTTCCCCGCCTCTCAGCCTATTACCCCACCCGAGCTGGGCGGAGCCATCGCCTATCCCCCGCCCCTTCTTTCCCTCCCCGCCCCGCCTGCCCGGCCGCTGTGGGAGTGGCCCGCGCTGTCCTCCTGCGCGCTGCGGTGGCTGCGGGCGGGGCTGCCTGCCGGGGCCGTGGGATTCGGGCAGCGGGGCCGGGCCGTGGGCGGGCCGCCCGCGTGGCTCTGCGGCGGGGCCGGCCGCTCCTGGCGCTGCTTTGTGCTGCTGGCGGCGGCAGCGCTGTGTGCGGGGCGGTTGCCGCCGTGACCGAGCCCTGCGCCGCGCCCTGTCGTGCGCCGCGGCCTGCTTGACTGCGCCAGGCAGCGCCTTCCCAGCGGGCCCGGCCCGCGGGGATCCCGCCGGCTTGCCCGCCGGCAACACGGGAGCTGTGTGAGCGGGCCGAGGGGCCGGGCGGGGCTGGCGGGCTGTGCGCGTTTCTCGGCGGGGGCGGGGGAGGCGGGACCCGGGCCGGTGGGGAAAGGCTTCAGGCCCCGGCGGGGCTCGGGGCTCGGTGCTTATCGCTCTTGATACCTTAAGGAGTGTGCGCCAGCTGGGATCGGGCTCTTTTCACAGGTAACAAGCGATGAAGAACAGAGGACATAGCGTTTCAGCTGTACCAGGTGAGTTCAGGTTCCGACATTCTGGAGATTCCTTCCAGACAGGGCGGATTCGGCACTGGAAAGGGACTGCCTCCAGCGGAAGGACGGTGGGGTCCCGATCCCTGGATGTGTTCAAGGAACGACTGGACTTGGCACCAGACCGTGATGTTATTGACAATGATGTTGTTTGATCGCAGACTTGACTCAGTGCTCCTAGGGCTCTTGCACCCTGACTGCCGTGTGATTTTATCCTCGGGATTTTTCGCACGGAGCCCGGTGGTGCCTGGCTCCCGTTGCCGTGGGATTCTGGAGACAGTGGGAGCTGGCCCCGAGCGCCTCGGGTCCCTGGTCACAATTTTCACTTTCACGCTTGTCTCTTCCCCCTCTTGTTGATGCACAATTGGGAGGAGGGTGGAGCACGGGCAGGTTTTAGTTAGTAAAGGTCACTTATTATGCCATTCTGTCCAGGACTTAAAGTTGTGTCAAGTTAGGCTTTTAGGACATTTCTTTAAGGATTGTGCTTGGAATGTTCCCTTCAAGCACCAGCCTCAGTTTCTGTGTTGTGTTTCTCCCGTTGCTCTCTGGTGCCTCCTCTGCCAATCCTACTACTCCTTGGCAACTCAGTGATTAATCCTTTTCCCTCAATTAAACGCATTGTGGACTCCCATGACCTTTGCTCCATTTGTTTTCTGAAGAAATCTACAAAGGATTTTCAGAACACACCCTTAGTCTCTTCTCCCAAGTGTTCAATCGACAATGTGCCCCCCCCCTTTAAACAAGTGGTCACACGGAACTCGA
>JAGMWU010000028.1:2476859-2587705 GCA_018697195.1 Certhia americana
CCAGCCTGCGAGGAGCAGGAGGTAAGCTCACTCTATCTGGAGGGAGTGCTGGTCAGGAAGAAGAATTGTGTGCTCTGAGGAGCGGCTGGATGCCCAGGCCGGACGTGAGGCAGATATTGCTTAGCCAATGTCAAGTCCCTGCTCCCACTCCGATTCCACCCACATTCCCAAGGGTTGATGTGGAGGCTAGCAGACGCTGAGGTCCTGGGAGCCTGGCACCTGCCTCTCCTCCTGGCCACCTGCCGCGACCTAATGTCAGCCACCCTCCAAGCATCTCCAGCCCGCCAGGGCACATGAGGTTTTGCTCAGCCCCCCACAAAGGCCAGCCCAGGCTCCTCTGCTGGGCTCGTGTGCCATACCAGTGGCGGAAAGATTCATCTCCAGCACAGTCTGAGCCTTCTCGCACGCTGCCGCTCAGCGCCGGGATCAGGAAGGAATGTACATGCTAGGGCTGGAGCCTGGGCAGCATTTCTTGCTGGGAGCCCCAGCCTTTGGAGCTGCGACAGCAATGGGTATGCGCTGATGTCCGTCCATTGCCACCCAGCTGGGGAAGACATGCGTTCAGGACCGTGATGCTCCCTTGCAGGTGCTGGGGCCTCCTGCTGCTGTAGCAGGATCCCAGGCTTCCCCTCAGAATGCTCAGGGGAAGGTGCTGGAGGGTGAGAGTGGCCCGATGGGGATTAGCCAGGTGCTGGGCTGCAAGCAAACCCTATCTGCACCTGCCTAAGGATCCAGGATCGACTCCTCATCTCAGGGGAGATGTTTCTAGTCCCATCCATGGCAGACCCTGAACACTCCTCATCTGTCTTGTCCCAGCCAGGTACAGGAAGGCCATCGAGTGCCTCCTCCATTTTAAACCCCCTGACACTGAGGGTTGAGCTGGAATTATCTCCAGCAGGGTCGTTTCAGACTGTACCCCCAGGCATGCCACTGCATCTGCTCTGCAAGGGCTTGTGCCTGTTTTCATACGTTCGCTCAGCTGGGTTTCAACACCTGTGGCATCCTGGGCACACATGGAGGTGTTCTTGCATGGCACTAGCCCTGGCTTGCAGAATGGCAATGGATTCTCATAGGGATCTTCCAGGGGACCCTCAGAAGGATGTCCATCTAAATTGCGGATACTGGTGGGCAGCTGCGCAGATCTTGGAGTCTGTGCTGGACGGGACTGGCAAAGGGAGCTGGAGAGAGAGCTTTAAGGAAATTGGCTGAGAAGTTATGGCCCCCAGCAGGGCAGTTGTAGCTTGGTGAATGACACCAGGCTTCACTTTCTGCTCCAAGACATTAGGAGCAGCTCACAATTAAGACCTGCTTCTATAATATTGCAAATTTCCGCTGCCATGGCAATAATCTATATATAATGCAATTGCACTGGGAATATTTGTTTGGAGAGACCTATGCTGTGCGCTAGGACTTGGCCTGATCATATTCTCCTAAATTGATGCTGCGCTGTGCCTGTGGTGCTGGGCAGCTGCAGACAGCACTGCAGCGGCCACTCCGCATGGCAGGCAGCAGATTCCCACCTGCAATCTTCCCTGTCCTCCGCTCGGCCTTTCTGCACAGATTACACAGAATATCCTGGGTTGGAAGGGATCACACAAAGATCATCGAAGTCTAACTCCTGGTCCTACAGGACATCCCAAATCCCACCCTCTAGCCTGAGAGCATTGTCCAAACTCCTGGAGCTCTGCAGCCTTTGGGAATGGAATGACCATTCCTGGAGACCTGTTTCGTGCCTGACCACTTCTGGGTAGAACCTTTTTTGTTTTTTCCTGAATATCCATTCTATCTCTACACTGACAAATCTCCAGAACATTTCCTTGGGTGCTGTCACTTGTCACAGAGACAGAGCTTGCAGCTGCATTTCTGCTGGCCTTTGAAGGAAGCTGCAGCAAATGCTCATGAGGTCAGACCTCAGGCTACTTCTTCTCTGGCTTGAGCAAACCAAGGGATCTCACACAGTCCTCATGGCCCCTCCAGACCTTGCACCATCCTCACAGCCCTCCCTGGCTGGACACGCTCTAACCTTTATATCCTTATACGGAATATAAAATGCAAACGAATGAAACAAAGCCCCGAAAACACCCACCACTCACCGTCCCACAAGTCGACTGTATATTGCGCTGGGTACTGTGCTTGTGCTCGCCCCTCCCTCTCCTGGCTCCGCTCCTTACACGCGTCACACTGGTTGTGCTGGGTGGTGGGTTTGTGGTGGCATCGCCCGTTCTTGTCCCGCCCCTGCGGCCCTGCAATCCAACGGTGGCGGCGCCGGCCGGCTGTGCTGTGCTGTGCTGAGGCTGGGCTGGGCCGGGCCGTGCTGGGCCGGGCTGTGCTGGGCTGTGCTGTGCCGAGCCGGGCTGTGCTGGGCACGTGGTCCTGTGGGCTGTCTGGCTGGTGCCGTTGGGCCGGGCTAGGTGTCTGGTCCTGGGCCGTGGCTGTGCTGACTGGCCCGGGCTGTGCTGTGCCAAGTGGGTCTGTGTGGACTGATGCTGGACGGGCTGGGCTGTGCTGTGCTGTGTCTGGCTGGACTGGACGTGGCTGGCGGGCCGTGCTGTCCTGGCCGTGCCGTGCTGTCACTGGGGCCGGGCTGTGTCTGTGCCGTGCCGGACTGGCCTGTGCTGTGCCGGGCTCGTGCCGGGGTGGGCCTGGGCTGTGGCCGACCGCCTGTGCTTGTGCTGTGCCGGGCCGGGCTGTGCTGGGCCGGGCTGTTACGTGCTGGGACGGCCGGGCTGTGCTGTGCTGTGGTGTGCCGGCGGTTCCGGGCTGAGCTGGGCTTGTGCCGAACGCCTGTGCTGTGCTGTGCCGTGCCGTGGCCTTGCCGAGCCGAGCCGAGCCGAGCCGAGCCGAGCCGAGACCGTGGCGGTGCCTCGCTCTCCTGGCCCCGCCGCTTCCCCGCCTCTCAGCCTGATTACCGCCACCCGAGCTGGGGCGGAGCCATCCCTAGCCCCGCCCCTTTCCCCCCGCCGCCGCCCCGCCTGCCCGCCCGCTGTGGGCGTGGCCCCTCCGCTGTCCGCCTGCGCAGGGGGGGCGCTTGCGGGTGTGCTGCGGCGGTTGCGGCGCGGCGCGGCCGGGGTATCGGGCAGCGGGCCGGCCGTGCGGGCCGCCGCGGGGCTCTGCGGCGGGGCAGGCCGCTCCTGCTGCTGCTGCTGCGGGCGGCGGCAGCGCTTTGTTCCGGGCGAGGTGCCGCCGCCGAGCCCTGCGCCGCTCCTGCTCGTGCCGCCGCGGCCTGCTGGACTTGCAATCCGTTCAGCGCCTTCCCAGGCGGGCCGCGGCCCGCGGAAGGTATCCCGCCGGCTTGCCCGCCTGCACCACGGGCTGTGTGACGTGGAGCGCCGAGGTGGCCGGCGGGGCTGGCGGGCTGTGCGCGGGTTTCTCGCGGGGCGGGAGAGCGGCTCCGGCGTGGGAAGGCTAGCCAGGCCCGGCGCTCGGGGCTTCCGTGTGCTTACGCTCTGATACTTGACAGGAGGGTGGCGCAGCTGCCCGGATCGGGCCTCTTTTCACAGGTAACAAGCGATAAGACAAGAGACATAGCGTTAAGCTGTCCCAGGGAAGGTTCAGGTTCGACATCTGAGGAATGTCTTCCAGCCAGGCATTAGGCCCTGAAGTGATCTGCCTGTTGAAAAGCGGTGGTTGTCCCCGAGCCCCTGGATGTGTTTCAAGGAACACTGGACGTGGCACTCCAGAACCGTGATTGATTGAACAAGGTTGGTGTTTTGATCTCAGATGGACTCTAGTGATCCTGGAGGTCTCTTGCACCCTTACTGACGGTGTGATTTTATCCTCGGGATGTTTCGCACGGAGCCGTTGGTGCCCTGGCTTCTCGCGGGCCCGTGGATGCTTGGAGACAGGAGGATCTGGCCCCGAAGCTGCTCGGGTCCCTGGTGCAATTTCACGCTTGCTCTCCCTCCTCTGTGATTGGCAACAAGTGGGAGGAGGGTGGAGCACGCAGGTTAGTTAGTAAGTCACTTATTAATGCATCTGTCCAGGACTTAAGTGTGTCAAGTTGGCATTTAGGGACTTGTCTTTAGGGATTGTGCTTTGGAAGTTTTCCCTCAAGCACCAGCCCAGCTGTGTTTGTGGTTCTTCCCGTTGCTTCTGGTTTCCTCTGCATCCTACTACTCCTGTGCAACTCATTGATAATCCTTTTCCTCTCATTAATACTCATTGTTGGACTCCCATGAATTTTGCTTCATTGTTTTTTCTGAAGAAATCCCTATCAAAAGGGATTCAGAACCACCCTAGTCTTCTTGCTCCCAAGGTTTCATATAAGACAATGTGCTAAATCAGTGTTCACACGTTCACGCCTTTTGTCCTTCCTTGACTGTTTGTGCTGTCCATAGTTACAATTGCTTTTTGTCACTTTTGGCTACAGCATCTTCGGGAGGAAAGGTGTTTGGGATATGAGTGAGATCAAACCTTGCTTCTGTGCTAGAGGTTTCTTATCTCTTGGGAGTTCTCAATCTGGCCTAGTTGTTAAAAATTGACATTTTTTCCAGACGCAAGAGAAATTAAGCCTGTTTGGGAAGATATCTAATAGCAATACGAGAACACTCGGAGTTACTCCAGGAATTCCTTTATCGGAAGCTCAGGAGTCTGGATCTGATCGTTTTAAAATTGATGTGTTTATAGAAGCTTGTCACCTTCTTGCCCTTGGAGGTTTTTTCTGCAATCTCTCCTTTTCTGCCCAATCACACTGGAAATTGTAAGAGAAAGCATGATTTCAGCACAAAAGTATAACAACCTTGTGTGTGAAACAGAGAGATTGGAGCTTGTCATGGAAGTTGTCAGTATCATGGAAAGGCGCTGGCAGTTCTCAGCAGGCTGAGAAAGCGAGATTATATCTCATGCTGTTTGAAGAGCAAGTTTTCAACTTCAACAAATACTTGTATCTTGTTCCAGCTGATAGAGTGTGTGTTTACAGCTGCTTGACACAACCTGCAGTGGGAAAGGAGCGGCAGCTGACACTGTGTCTGTGTTGTGCAATCTGACATGCTTGGCAAACAATAATAGTGGATCATAGACTGGTTTTGTGCTGGAAGGGACCTAAAAGCTCATTCTTGTCCACCCCCTGCCATGAGCAAGGGCACTTCCCACATCGGGTCAGGTTTGTCCTCAAGCCCTGTCCAAAACTGGCCTAAACACTTTGAGGGAGGGGACGCTCCAGCTGCTCCTGTACCAGCCCTTCACAGCCAAGAAATTCCTTCCAAAATCCCATCTAGCTGCCCCTAGCAGTGGGAAGCCATCTGCCTGCCTGTCCGCTGGTAACTTTGTCCAAAGTCCCTCTCCAGCTCTCTTGAGCTCCTTTTAGGCACTGGGAAAGGGGCTCTAAAGTCTCCCTGGAGCCTTTTTTTCTCCAGTCTGCCACCCTCAGCTGTCCCAACCTGGATCCAGAGAGCTGGGGGCCCTTAGAGCATCTCCTGTGGCCTTTGCTGGACTGCTCTTGACATCTCCACATCCCCTCCTGATGTCCTGGTTCCCCCAGGGTGGGTAGTCCAGCTCTGCAGCTGGGATCTCACTGGCCAGGCACAGGTGGCAGAATACCCCTTCCCCCTTCTGCCTCACACACTTGGGATTCACCCAGGGGGAGTGTTCTGAGCTTTTCATGATGCATGTTTCTTAGGCTGTCAGATGCATGTTTCTGGCTGCAGATGCATGTTTCTGGAGCTGCTAATGCTGTTATCTGAGCTGCAGATGCATGTTTCTTAGCTGGCATATGGCATGTTTTCTGAGCTGCAGATGCATGTTTTGCTGGGCTGCAGATGCTGTTTCTGGGCCTGCAGATGCATGTTTCTGTTGGAGCTTCCACATCCCCAAGTCCTCCCCATAGATGCTCGTCAAGTTCCTTTCTATTCTGTTCCCTGTTGTGGCTTTCAGATTTTGGCACATGAAGTCATTTGTGGATGTTTTTTTTCTTCATCTAAGACTATTCCAGCAGTCCTGAATCTAAATGATGCTATAATTGATGCCTAGCTGTTTATAATTAATCAAACGCCTAATTTTTTCTCACATGATCAAGTCCTTTATGTGCTTTTCTCTATTAGTTCAGTGATACCATTTCAACTGGCACTGAGGACTAAACGTTCTTCTTTTTTTCTAATTCTCAAATTACTTGCAGGTGGTGCTTCCAGTGTGTGTGTGTGTGCAGGTTGATTTTATTTTCACTTTTTTAATAAAGCCAGGAGAGCAGAACTTGGTTTTCATGATGGAAGTACTCAGGCAACTAACTTAATTTTTCCTCTGAAGTTATATATGTTTTGTGGCTAACCTGGTGGGTGATGAAAAGTGTTGTGAAGTTAGGAAATATTTTTTAATGTGTCTGCCTCTTAACATTAGTTTCTTTAGAGCAAGGAATGCCAGCTCTGTGTGTAGGGGCAGAGGGAAACACAGTGCTGGTGGTCGCTGCCTCCAATCCCATAGTAGTAAGTTTGTTTATATATCCTGGTAATCAGAGAGACAAAAGTAGTTCAGGTATCAGTTAATTAGTTCAGCAAGTTGTGTTCACAGTCGATTTTTTGGGTGAGCTCAACTCACTGCCTGCATTCTGCATCGACACCTCTACAGTGCCACAGTATGCTCAGCTTGGCTGAATTAAGATCATTTTTCATCCTCCATAATCAGTTTGGTATGTGTGTTCTGTTTTATTTACTTCAGAGATGAGTACCACTTAAGCTCAAAATGAGTGTTTAGATGATGTTATATGCAGTACCAGATGAATCTCTAAAATACAGATTTTGCATGTTTGCTCTGTGTTCTGCACAGCTTGGGCCTCCCAGTTACAGTGCAAAGGCTGCTTAAAGGATGGGCTCTTTGATTTTGGCTTTTCCAGAGCATGGGAATTGCATCTGGTTCTCCAGGAAGGCAGGAATCTTAGCTGTGTGATTGAATGATCGATGTCTAAACACAGAAAATCAGCCAGTGTATTTCATTCTGACCTTAACCACTCCTTGTATGGCCCCTTTATGCCCTTCACCATTTTGATAGCTCAGAGATATAAGCTGTGTTCATTCCTGCACTCTGATTTCTGACTGTGGTGAGGGCACCAGTGGTTTTCTGTGAGCATAGTGGCAGTGTCTGTTCAGACAAAACAACTCAGGTTCTTGGCATGAGCTTTGGGAGACCCATCTCTGTGCTGGACTTGTGCCAGCAAAATTTCACACAGATGGGTTGATTTCACCTTTTGGACTGACTTCTGTCTGTCTTTTTTGGTGTGGCTGGGGCCGTGTTTCCATCACAGACCTCATTTTTTTGGTCCTTCTTTGACTCCTGTCCTGACTAGAGGCAGCCTGTGCTCAGAAATGGACCCATCTGTTGCAAAAGTAAAATACTGTGTAAAGTTACAGCAATGGAAATAGCACCAACACCCAGTGTGAGCATTAAAGCTGGATTTAATGGCTCTTCCCATTGAAAGAGTCCAACTCCTGCATTTGATTCCTATAAGTGAAACCAACTGGTGCTAAAGCATCTGTTTGTAAGATTCCCAGCCTCAGGGTTCTCTCTGCTCCGGCTTGTTGGGAATTTTCTGTATGTTGTTCCTTTAAAATAAGCCTGCCTTGGCTAGTCAGCATCTTCGGGAAGCCAAGAAAATGGGGATCATGCTAAGGGAAGCAGTTCAGTAATGGACATTTTGTAAGAAATTAACTCTTATGTCCCTGTAAAGTTTTTCCTTCTTGCAGTGGACAAATGTTGTTAATAAAGCTCTGGGTTAAAGCAGAAATTCTCTGGTCAGGTACAGTCTTCCTATCAAGAAGCTTTAACAAAAGTTTTTTGATTCAGAGAAATAGAACTGTTAGATTTTTATTGTGAGTGACCACTAGAACAAGCTCTTAAGTGAAGGAATAATTGTATAGAATACATAAATATGGTTTCAAACTTGAGATTGCATAAAGTATACATGTTTTGGTTGTGTTGAGGTTTTTTTATAATTATTCTGGGAGCTAAATAACTTTTTTCTCTGTTCTTTAGGGATTTAAGTCATAATCATTTATTATCATCCAATTGGAGCATTGATTTGTCTGTACATACCCTCCAAGAAGTGTAAGTTGTTTTTTATGTGGATAAAGTCTAAAGATGCCCTACCTAATTTTAATTAGAATCTTTTATTGCATGTCAAGATACCTGGTCTGACTTGCAGAAATATTCAGTGCAAGTTAATAAAAAATGGATGCTGCATGTTGGCAGCACATTTTCTGTATAAAACTGTTGTGTTGTGAACAGAAATCTTTCCTGTGAAAGAGCAGAGGACCAATATTTTTAAAGAGAAATGAGGAGCATTTGTTTTGGCTATAGCTGATTTTTAATGAAAGAGGAGTAATAGGATCCATGAAAATGAGAAAAAATAGAACAGTGAAACATGCAAATTGTTCAAATTATTAATGTTTAAGCTCTTGGGGAATCTTTTTTGTCAACTACTAAATATTGTTAATATAGTAAAAATTGTTAAATGCATTGATATGAATTTTTTTCTGCTGCCTACAGAAGGATTTTTCTCCTCTTTGAACTGTCAGTAATTTCTTTTTGCCTTCTATTTAAGGAAAATGAATTACAATGAGCTAAGTGAAATCCCATATTTTGGAGAAACAACTTCCAATATAACTCTCCTCTCGTTGTAAGTAATAGCTCATCTGTCTTTTTCTTGTTTAACAAATGGGAGAACCATATTAGAGTTCTGCTATCAAATTGTAGGAAAACATCATCTTTTTTTCTTGAAATACTGCTCGTGTAAAGAGCATCAGGGAATATGTAAGCACTCTAAAGAAATACAGATTAGTTAGAGAATAAAGTCACACTAATTACCAAAAAATGCAGTCAGCCAAAGCAGGCAGCTTGGAAGGGATGGGATTCAGTCCAGGAATGACACTTCCCACAAGGACTAAATCCTCAGAATTTGAGTCTGTTCATATGTCACGGTGGCAAATAGCTCTTGGATTTGCAGTATTACGTTAGGAATTAACACTTTTGGAAGCATGTGGTGCATGTCCCATCCGTGAAGCTCGCCAGTGCTGTTGATAAACAGAATCCTCTCGCTGTTTCAGCTGTGCAACTGGAAGGATGAGACGTTGTGATAATCACATTTCTTGCTTATCTTTTTCAGGGTGCACAATACCATTCCAGAAATAAATGCTGAGCAACTCCAGGTGTACCTTTCGTTGGAAAATCTAGATCTTAGTTCTAATCTTATCTCAGAAATTAAAGCCTCTTCCTTTCCACGAATGCAACTGAAGTACCTGTAAGTATGAGTGATCTGCTGTCTCTGGGATTCCTGGCTCTACAGTGATAGTGTAGGAGACCTCATTTACTCTTAAATTAGTGTCTTGAAGTTGGCATTCTTACACAGCTTTGAACTGGTAGCTTGAGGGAGCTACAGCTGTCCTTAAAATAAAATAGTTTTCATACCAATCTGTATTGTATTTTCCCAAATAACGTGGAAAGCAGCAATTGTAGTTGTCAGAATGCAGGTACATAAACCATCAGAGACAGGGAATAATTTCTGCCCTGTTTGAGTAGATCACTGTGGACATTGTGTTGACCATTTCTACCTGAAACATGGACAGGCAGTAAAAGTCAACTCCTCACACTGATTCCTTTGGTATCCCAGAATTTAGATTTCTTTTGTGACTTCACAAGGGTCTTGGGTTCTGTTAATCAGCGGTTGCTCTGAGATGCTTGTGCCATTGTGTTTATCAAATTCTCTATGTTCTAAAAGGCCTCTTTCCTTCTTCATTCCTTCCTTAGGAATCTGAGTAACAACAGAATAGCTACTCTGGAAGCAGGTTGCCTTGATAACTTATCTAGCTCACTAATGGTGATAAAACTGAACAGAAATAGGATTAGTGTGATTCCACCAAAGATCTTCAGGTTGCCTCATGTGCAGTTTCTGTAAGTAACAGTCTTGAAAACATTGAAACATTTCCAGCTGAGCTGTTAATCTCAGCATGTTCTTGACTTTCACACAGTAGTGCTTGTTGCAAAGTGTCTTAATATTTGAATATCATCTTTATAAAAGGGAACTGAAAAGGAACCGGATTAAAATAGTGGAAAGCCTTACATTCCAAGGATTGGAATCCTTAAAATCCTTGAAAATGCAGCGCAATGGGATTAGCAGACTAATGGATGGAGCATTCTTTGGCCTGGGTAATATAGAGGAATTGTGAGTATGCCCGGTTGTGGAATTTTTTTAGCAAAAAGAAAATGTCTCTGGAGAGTTGTATCCTGTATGGTTTCCCTTACATCAAGGCTGTGCTGAGATATTAATGAAATCATAGGAAAAGAGTATTTTCCCATTATTTTTTATGTCATGTCTGGTTACTTCAGAAGTGGAAAGATACACTTCCCCATTCCTGGAAATGTTCAAGGCCAAATAGAATAAGGCTAAGTCAAATAGAGCAACCTGGTCTAGTTGGAATTGGATGATCTTTGAGGTCCCTTCCGACACAAACCAATCTTGTGATTCCATTATATTGGTCCTCTTCCCAGCTTCTTCCCACATGGTGTTCAAGAATGTTTGCCTCTGTAGTTGCTTTGTGCTGGTTTTCATTTGCAATCCCCATAACCTGGGGTTGTTCTTTCCTCTGTGACTTTTGACGCTGTGAACACAAGGATGTATCATGCAATGTTACCAAAAGACTTCTTTTTTTAAAAAAGTTATTTTTGAGAATCTAGATTATGGTTTTGTTTCTGCCACTGGATCCCTGAATCCCTCAGTTCTTCATATACTTTAGTTCATTTTTTTTATTTCAATGGGATGGAAAGAATCATGTGTTTTGTGTTGTCTAAGGCTTAAAGTTAGTAAATAATTCTGAGATCTACAAGTTGAAATTTTATAAGTAGATGTTTCATTGATTATCTATTTGCCAAATGTTTTTTCCATCTAATTCATCAGAGAACTGGAACATAATAACTTAACAGAAGTAAACAAGGGCTGGCTGTATGGGCTGAGGACATTGCAACAACTCTATGTTAGCCAGAATGCCATCACCAGGATCAGCCCAGATGCATGGGAATTCTGCCAAAGACTTGCTGAGCTGTAAGTCCTGGGCTGCTGTTCATTGGGGATTTTTGGAATGTTACAATTATTGATTGGCAAGAATGAATTACTGAAGGAAGTACTCCATTTCCTTGCTAGGCCCGTGGAAATGATGTGTTTTAATTAAAAGTATTCTGTTAGAGAAATTAGAATACAATAGTTAATCAAGTTAGATAGTATCTTAATAATTAATCCTACTGCTTGCCTTTAAAATGTGTGTTGAATGTTTCCAGAGACTTGTCATACAATCAGCTCACTCGCCTTAAGGAATCTGCCTTTGTGGGACTTGGCTTATTGGAGAAGCTAAACCTGGGTGACAATCGCATTAATCACATTGCTGATGGTGTCTTTAGAGGTCTGACAAATCTCCAGACATTGTAAGTATAGAAAACTTCAAACAGAAATGTCAGTTGAATGCGATTTTAGTTTCACTGGAGCTTTTGGAAGTAGAGACAATGGATATTGCACTGTGCAAGCCTGAGATCATTGTTGGTTTTGTCCCTGCCTGCAGGTGTGGTAGGGTTGATAATCTTTTGGCTTGCCAAGATGACAGAACACCAGCCCAGCTAAAACAAACCAACCTCAATCTTAGAAAGAGTGACTTGGTGACCTTGAGTGCTCAGATGTGTGTCCTGCCAGTTCTGAGAGGTGTGGCTACCTTGGGTACCTAATTGTGGAGCAAATAGCCTGGAGCTCTTTATTCCAGAGGGTTTCCTTCTGTTTGGAACCACAGAAACCAAGGACTGAAGCCTTTTGTGTTGTAGAAGGTGTGGTTTAGCCCATCCTGCTCATGTGCTGACCTCACAAACACAACAGGGAGTGTAGAGTTGTTTCTTTCTCTTGAAGGCATGGCTTTGCACTTGCCAGGACCTTTTGTGGCAGATCTTGAATATTTCTGAAAAGAACCCAGTCCTGTCCCAAGTAGATCTGAACAGTTGTAATTATCCTAAACAACAGTACTTGAGAAAGAAGTGAAAATTTATTACCCCTCTGTCACTTCATTAAATAAATGCTTAAATAAGCAAACTCACCAGAGAGATTTATGTAAGCAGTCATAGTCTGTTAACCTTAATGCAACCTTTTAATGAAATAATTAAACCTAATTTCTTAGATTTAGAATAGCATGAAAAAGAACAAGAGCAGATTAATTAGTAGGTTTTCCTGGGCTCTCAGGGGTGTCAATAGTGAGGGCCTGGCCCTTTGCTTTGGGACTGGAATGTGCAGGATGGAGAGCAGTGGTGATTAACAAGGCTCCAAGCATTTCTGCCCAGCCAGGCATGAGGAGCCAACTCCTCTCTCACACAATGAGGGGCTTTTCTTTTGGGCTGCTCACTCATTTTGCTGAGTGGTCTGAGTAGTGGAGTGTAAAAATACTTCAAAAAAAAAAAAAAAAGCAAGAGATACCATGTGGTTTTAGTTCCATTGTTAGTTGTGTGCTGGTTGTTTGATGCTGGGCTGGTGTAAATATTTCTGTATGTTCAGCTCCTGCCACTCTACAGTGTAGGAGAATAAACTATAAAACTGCAAATTCACTGCAAATTAGGATTACAGATGTATCTAAGAATAGCACAGAAGTTTTGAAGCTTTACATATTATCATATTATTTATTTCCTAATACTGTGAGCAGTTTGGCATTTGGATTCTCCAGCACTCACAGTCTGACATTCTGAAGCTGACCTTGAGGTAATTCTAGAAATGTGTTTTAAATCACAAGAAATAGCAACTTGGAAATAAATTTGGCATATTATTCATTTAGTCATTATTAGCTCAGCTCCATGTTGGTACCTTAGCTTGAATAATTTTCAAAGAGAAAAAGATTTAATGTGAGCAAGTTTCAAGGCCATATTTGTACAGACCTTATGTTGCATGAAATATGAAATTACTATCTTTTTGTCCTAAACTTAGAAGTGTATAAATACAAATTGTGGAAGTGACTGCTGTGTGTGCTGTGGTTTTAACAAGATGTCAATATTTCAAAGTAAGAAAAATAAGAGAATTGTGTTACCACTGATGGTATCCTGGAGGTTGATCCCAGTCTCTTCCATGGTGATGTTCCACACAGTTTACAGTCTCACATAATGGGAATGTAGGTATTTCATTTTCCCCTCATTAGCACATGGAAAAAGGTGTTTATATGAGTGATATACACAGTTGCCTTTGTATGCAGCTAGTTTTGTGTCAGTTGACTCATTTGGAAGCTTCATCTAGCTGTTGCTTAGAATATCTGGTAAAACACAAGGCAGACTATTTTTTATTAGTGTGATTTCCTTTAAATATGCTCCTCTCCGTGCATGGTGGTATCAACATAGATGTTTTTGGCTCACTCTGTGCCTTTCAGGCTAAAAATGCAAGAGAATTTATTTCATCTTCTCTCTGAAGAGCATTTAATCCTCTCCAAACTATCTTTCTCTATTGCTTTTGCTGTTTAGACCTCTTTTCTCCATGAGGGGCTGAAGTGTGCTGTGCTGAGGTCAGTCAGAAATCCCATTAGCTGATAACGAGATTTGTGAGCAGAATATCAACTTCATTTTGAAAATCCCCCCCGGTCTGCCTGGCAGGCCTACACTGTAACCTGGGTGTAATCCCTTAATATGCTAATGCTGGTATAAGCCTGTTACTTGTGAAGATTAATGCTGCTGGTATATTGGTTAATTCCCTTACATGAACCAACTTGCTTCAGGAGCCTCTCCCAGCTCCTGGCAAACAGTCCCATCATGTGAAAAGTGCTGGTCAGACTGGGGCTTGCTTTAAATGCCACATCAAGAAGTTTGGCTGCAGAATTTGTGGTGCTGACTGCAGCACTTATCATGAAGTTTTCCCTTTTACCCCTCTGAAGTGAGAAATTCATCTCCTGACAAGCTTAAATGATTTGTAGAAGATTTGAGACCTTTCAGGTGATGCTGTGCCAGAGCCCCATACCTGGCCTGTCTTCCCCAGCTCACTGGTCATGATGATGTTCCAAGGATTCTTTCTAAGAAATGTCTTTTCCTGCAGGGACTTGAGGAACAATGAGATCTCCTGGGCCATAGAAGATGCAAATGAAGCTTTTGTGGGACTCAGCAGGCTGGATAAACTGTATGTATTACAAATTAGGGAAACAACAGCACTTCCCAGGCATGCAGAGAGGAAGAGTGCAAAATATTAAGTAATTGTAAATCAATGGCACAAGGCAGAAAGAGCCTTTCTCACAGTGTTTCCACTCGTGTGCCACAACCTCTTGATGTAGTTCTGAGTTTCTTGTTCAGGAGCCTCAGAACCAGGTATCCCTGGATTTCCTTACAGCACCAATTTGATGAGATGAAGCATAAATATATATGCATTTATTATGGAATACCTCCCTCCCTCCATGTGATGATTGTCATTTTTCTGTGCTTCTTTGGTTCAGGTAAAAGTTACTCCTCATCAAAAAAACAACCCCAGAACACGAAATATTTTTGAGCAAATTTGAAACATCATTGCATTAACAAATTTCTTGATACTTAGAGTGTGCACTTTTCATCCAGTGCCACGTGCTTTGTAGGAAGCTCCATCCTGTGTAGTTACAAACCTTGTTTATAACAAATAACCTGGTGTGAGGGTGCAGTCCAGGAAGTTGTCTAATAGTAGTGGGTTGGTGCTAGGAAGTTACTGCTTCACTCCCAAGTTCTACTTCCTGCCTAATTTAAATCTCTGATTTAAATTATCTTCTGACACATTTCTAGTCCAAATCTTTTAAATTGAAAATAGAAAAGAAGCCCTGATCTTGGGAAAATTAGTTGAGCCTTTCAGCTAAAAAGAATAGTCCTTTATCTCATCTAGAATTAGAAAAAACAATGTAGTTAAGCATCATAGGGAACTTCTTTTGGGTCTTGTTTGTGAACTCATATTGACATTCAGACTGGTTTCTGTGCCTTTATTTTCAGAATCTTGCAAGGAAACCAAATTAAGTCAATTACCAAAAAAGCATTCTCTGGTCTTGAAGGACTTGAACATCTGTAAGTATTTTAATTTCTGGAATTCCTAATTATTTGTCAACTTCAGTCTTGTGTTCTCTGTGAGATTTTCAAGAATTTAACTGAAGGCAGCATATGAAATCACACTGACTCATTATTGTGCTCTTTGCTTAACTTACAGAGATTTAAGCAACAATGCAATAATGTCCATCCAAGAAAATGCCTTTGCCCAGGCTCAGCTGAAGGAGCTGTAAGTTCATGACAATTATTTAGAGATTCTTTACAGGCCCTACATTAGAAAGAATTCTTCAGCCATTGTAGGGTTGTTTGAAATTGTCTAAAGGGTTGTCTGCTTTCATCATGAAATACTTGGGCAGCGATGCTGGAAAATTATCAGCTCAAAGTTGGTAGCAGTATTTAAGGTTTGATAAAATGTTCACCTGCATTTCCTTTGTTGCAGTTAGTAGGAGTTAACTTTTTCTTGGAGCACTGAACCATTAAGCTTTTCCTATCCTATGATTTTGCAGCAAGCTAAGCACTGCATGTAGGCAGTGAACAAAACAAATAATTTGTCAGGAATCTCTCAGGGGGATTAGCAAACCCTGTGTTTTTTCTTCCTATTTTTGAGGGCTAGGGGAAGGCTTTAAAATCCACAGCTAGACAAGATTTTGTATGTGCTCAGCAGATGTTTAAGCTGATGGGGTCTCTTGTGGTCTTCAGACATCTGAAGTAATAGAATGTGAAGTGACCTTCACACCCAAGAGTAATCCTACTGTAATAGAGTCCTTTCTGTGAGATAAAGTCTCTGACTGTTCTAATCTGGTCTAAAACTGTTACTGCATTAGTTAACCTTGGCCAGATGAGCTTAATCTGCAAGATCTGCCACTGTGAAGAGACAATTTCAGGTGTTCAAGACTTTTGCTGCCTTCTCTGATGTATTTTAAAAGTGATGAGTTATTGATATGTGCAACAAAGAGCAGGATGGAATCCTGGCTTGTTTGATGCTTCTTTTCTTCCATGACTGGTTTAATCTTAGGGGAGATCACTTGATGTTAAATGCTGGACTGTCTCAGTCATACTCATACTTGGAATATGGAAATCAAAACTCAGCCCCTCAGTGTCTTGAAGTCACTTCAGAGGTGGTGTCTGGCCCTCCAGGGAATAAATAATAATAATTAGGAAACTTTGAAAGCAGGTGGCAGGAAAGAAGAGACCCATCACTGTTTCCTGTTGGTAGATTTTCTGTGGAGCAGAGTAAATGAGCTGCAGTTGATACCTGTATGAAACAAATCAAATCACTTTTGGCTTTCAATATTTATCAGCTGGCATTAAACTGAGAATTGAGGCTGCTGCTCATTTCACAATGGCAGTTGTGTTTAGTTTAAAACATGGAGCTGCTCTGCAATGTTATGTTCCTTTTAATTGCTCTAAAGAGAGATGAGATAATTGTAAAGACATTGGTTTGGGAATGGTTTCTTTAGAAGTTGAAACTCTGAGTTTATATCCTCCAGGATTAAAATGAAATGTAAGGTTTTAATGCTGACATAGAGGGACTGATTCTAGCATAAATAGCTAAGATTTTAAAATAAATACCCATATGTATAAAATAATAGCATAAATCTGCTGTTTCTGTATGTGTATGCTTTAAAGTTGCTTTGCTGCCTGAAATCACACATGTGCCTGTGAAATAAACTTCACTCCCCCTTTTGTTTTGGCCTGTTTCTGCAGAGTGTTGAACACGAGCAGTTTGCTCTGTGATTGCCAGTTGAAGTGGCTGCCCCAGTGGCTCAGTGAGAGCCATTTGCTGCAGGCTGTCAGTGTCAGCTGTGCCCACCCTGAGTGGCTGGCAGGACAAAGCCTTCTCAGCGTGGACCCTGATGACTTCGTTTGTGGTTTGTATTTTTAGTGATTTTTCATGCAAAAGCGTGGTAACACAGGTGTTGTAGCTGAAATCAAGCTGTAGTGCTGGGGAGGTACTTGGTCCTGGTCTACATCACATCTGCTGTGAGTTTAAGGTTTAATTCTGCATCTCTTCACTCTGTTTTGTGGTGTTTGAGCACTGAAGTTAACCCAAGGGAGTAGTGCTGCTGGGCATTGGTTTTTTATTTAGCTTACTAGTAAAAATGGATTATGCTTCCATTCTCCCTGCTTATAACTAGCTAGCTTTGTCACTTTCTTCCTGGTTCTTGCCCATACCAGCAGAATATCACAGAACCTTAAAATAGTTTGGGTTGGAAGAGGCCTTAAAGATCATCCAGTTCCACCCCTGCCATAGACAAGGACACCTTCCATGAGAACAGGCTGCTCCAAGCCCTGACCAACCTGACCATGAGCTCTTCCAGAAATGGGACAGCCACAGCTTCTCTGAGCAAAAGTTAGAGTATTTCAGGTTCTGGCACATTTTCTGGTGCTCCAGAAATAAATATCTGTGATATAATATCATAAATATCTGTGATATTTATGGTGGTCTCAAACTTCACCCAGAGTCTGGGTGAAGTGTGTGGCAGGCCTGGAATTAGTCTGAATTTTCCTGTTCCTTATTGGTGAGCAATCTTACAGCAGTTATTTATGTTCTGTGCAATTCTTTCATTGCTTTGGTGGCAAAAGCTACAATAATAATCATGTAGGTTCATGCACCCACTTCTCCAGTACCACCACAGTGACATCTGACAGAGCTCTGAATGTGTCTGTGAGAGTTTCTTTGCTGAAATAATGCATATAGAAATCAGTTTGATTGAGTGGGATGAGATAGTGAACTGCCAGCTTGTTATGCTTTGTGCTTGTAGAACTTCAAGGCTCTTCAGGGTATTTAAACTATCTGAAAGTAAGTCTCAGTCCTTCATAAAATGGCCTGGTTCTTCAGCAGAGCAGGATTTTTGGGTGTGATTTAAATATAACGAGTTTCAGAGAGTTGCACAAAAGGCAGGGCTGCTCAGCACTGCACTTCCACACTGATTTTTTTCAATACTGATTCTTCTGCCTCCTTCACAACTCGATTTCCAGCTCAAAACAGCTGAATTTGTGCACCTCAAGCAGGACATCTGATGTAAAAAAGTTACAAAAAGTTTTGCTTTTGTTTATATCGTCTTTTGAATGAGTTTTCTTGCAACATTAATTCAAGTTTAAGAGGAAAGTGGCTAACCTTGGTGCTTTTTTTTTCAGATAATTTCCCTAAACCTCAGATCAGAGTCCACCCAGAGACCACGGTGGCCCTGCGAGGCACAAACGTGACTTTGATGTGCACTGCAGTGAGCAGCAGTGATTCCCCCATGGCCACAGCCTGGCGCAAAGACAGCGAGGTCCTTTATGATGCAGAGATTGAGAATTTTGCCAGGTACCAGCAGCAAAGTGGCGAGGTGCTGGAATACACCACTGTCCTTCACCTCTTCAATGTGAATTTCACTGATGAAGGGAAATACCAGTGCATTGTCACCAATCACTTTGGCTCTAATTATTCCAACAAAGCCAAGCTGACTGTCAATGGTAAGCGATTAGGGTAAAAATGGAGAAACACTCTGAACCTAATACTTCATTTAATTTCATTCATTGTGAAATACAAGTCTGTATTTCACTAAAGCTGGCCCAAAATAATCTTGCAATTATAATTGCAAAATAATCCCACTATCAGTGGGATTTCGAAGCATCACACATCATTTTATAAAGCTGGAAAGAAGGGATTTTCTTTTTTTGGTGGATAAAAAGCCTCTATTCACTTTTTGAAAGTGGCAATTATCTCCCATGCTTTATTAGAACACAATTAATTGTTCATCTAGTTAATTGGAGGTGGAATTCTTTAGACTAAAAGCTCCCTCTACTGTTTCCTCACAACTCAGCACCTTTCCCACATGTTTGTAAAACTGGGGGAAGACTCATCTGAAAATTCAGTGGTAAAAATTCTGAAAAGTCAAAAGTAAAGTCTTTTTTTATGTTTAGCCATAACGATTCTGTTTATTTTGAGGGAAGGGGAGGTAAGAAGGCAATGTTCACATCAGTCACCAGACCACTGATCCCCACAGTACCTCAGAGCAGAGGTGATGAGATGGAAGCTTACCTTCCCTGTTAAAATGTGGCAAAGACTTTTCCCTGGATTCTTCCCATGAGAAATCATCTTAGAGCTTTAAACCGAAATAGAGTAGGTTTGCACTGGATATTAGGAAGAAATTTCTCCCTGTGAGGGTGGCAGGGCCGTGGCACAGGTTGCCCAGAGAAGTTTGGGCTGCCCCATCCCTGTAAGTGTTCAAGGCCAGGTTGGATGGGGCTTGGAGAACCCAGGAGAGTGGAAGGTGTCCCTGCCCATGGACATATATTGTCTTAAGGGTCCCTTCCAACCCAAATAATTTCATGATTCTATATACTGTAGCTACTGTATTTAAATTTTAGGAGAAAGGCTCTTAGAAATCACCACTCAAGTATTTGTGCAGTTCTTCAGAAGAATCTGTTCCTCTGTTTTACGGAATGTTTTCATTTTCTCTCTGCTGTGGAGCTTTTGCTGCATTTTACCTGATACTGAAAACGCTGAATCGATGTCCCCTTTGATACAGAGCTCCCTTCTTTCCTGAAAACTCCCATGGATCTCACAATCCGCACCGGGGCCATGGCCCGGCTGGAATGTGCTGCTGAGGGCCACCCTCCACCACAGATCTCCTGGCAGAAAGATGGTGGCACAGACTTCCCTGCTGCCAGAGAGAGGAGGATGCACGTCATGCCTGAGGACGATGTGTTCTTCATTGCCAATGTGAAGATGGAAGACATGGGGATCTACAGCTGCATGGCCCAGAACATTGCAGGGGGACTCTCAGCCAATGCTACCCTGACTGTGCTGGGTAAGTGTCACTGATCTGTGCTGGCACGTGGATTCCTGCACACCTGCAGTGGAAGGGTAGCTTCGCTATAAGCAGCAAGTTGAAATGGTGGAGAATGAAGTTAAAATACAAAGAGAAGCACTTGGTGTGTTGTTTACACTATGAAGCTTTAGAAGCTGAGCTGCAGAGCTGCCTGGTGGAGTTGGTGTTGTCTTTGCAGGGACATGAGGGGTGTATCATAATCAGCAGTGTAGTTTAGGCATGTAATTTCTGTTGCCTTAGAGCAAATTTTGTCACAGGTAACAAACTTGCCACAAAGAGGACCAGGGGGATCTTGGGATGCATGAGAGAGCATTGCCAGCAGGTCAGGGAGGTGATCTTGCCCCTCCACTCAGCCCTAGTGAGGCACATCTGGAATGCTGTGTTCTGGGTTCCTCAGGACTAGAGGGATGCAGAATTCCTGGAGCAAGTCCAGCAGAGGCTACAGAGATGATGAAGGGTCTGGAGCATCATTCTTAGAAGGAAATGGTGAATGGCTGGGCTTGATAATCTTGTAGGCCTTCTTCAACCTGAATGATTTCATGATTCTGTGAAAGGCTGAGGGAACTGGGCTTGTTCAACCTTGAGAAAAGGTGGCTGAGAGGGGCCCTCATCAATGTGTGTGTGTGTGTCTGCAGGGAGGGGTCAGAGGATGGACCTGGCTGTGCTTGGTGGTGCTCAGCAATGGGACAAGAGGCAGAAACTGATGCAAGTTCTGCATGAATGTGAGGAAGAACTTGTTTACTGTGCAGGAACAGGCTGCCCAGAGAGGAGGGTGTGCAGTCCCTGTCACTAGAGATGTTCCAGAACCTTCTGGATGCAATCCTGTCCCGTGTACTCTGGGATGACCCTGCTTGAGCAGGGAGGTAGCACCAAATCACCCACTGTGGTCCCTTCTGAGCTGACCCCATCCTGGGAACTACACTGAGTAATAATGGAATGTCAGGTCCTTCCAGAGCACAGTATTTTTTTGAAGACACTGACTTTTAACATATGGGCAAATTTAGAATTGGACAAGCACAAGCTTCCCAAAGCAACTGCAGCTTCCCCATCCCTGGAAATGCTCAAGGTGCTTGGATGGGGCTTGGAGGAACCTGGTTTAGTGGAAGGTGTCCCTGTCTCTGTCAGGGAATGGCACAGGATGATCTTTAAGGTCCCTTCCAACCCAAACCATTGTAGGCTTCCATGATTCTTTGAAGGTCTCTTACAATTTCACTTTTTGTCCCAGAAACTCCTTCCTTCATGCGACCCCTGGAGGACAGGACAGTGACCCGAGGTGAAACTGCTGTCCTGCAGTGCATAGCTGGTGGCAGTCCTGCCCCTCGCCTCAACTGGACCAAGGATGATGGTCCCTTGACAGTCACAGAGCGACATTTCTTCGCTGCAGCAAATCAGCTCCTCATCATCGTGGATGCAGGGCTGGAAGATGCTGGGAAGTACACTTGTATCATGTCCAACACGCTGGGCACTGAGCGTGGCCATATTTACCTAAATGTCCTGGCTTCTCCCAACTGTGATTCTTCCCAGAGTGCCATTGTCCACGAGGAGGACAGCTGGACAACAGTGGGGATTGTCATTATCGTCGTCGTGTGTTGTGTGGTGGGGACATCCTTGGTGTGGGTTATCGTCATCTACCACATGAGGAGGAAGAATGAAGATTACAGCATCACTAACACAGGTTCACTGCAAAATCAACACTCTCTGGTCCTGTTTTTAATCCAAAACACTTGAAATTTCTGGATTCATTACAAATGGATAAGATTAAAGAACTGAAGAGTTCCTTCTAAAATCCCTTCAGGGATTTCTCAAATTCCACCGTTTTGGAGTGGAGGAATTTAGTTCTTTTAAATACCACAAGTGTGCTAATTCTATTCCTTATACACTAGGTTTGTCCTACATTGAGGGAAAACAGTAAAGTTTGGAAGTAAATATTTGAATCAACTTGAGGGAAAACAGTAAAGTTTGGAAGTAAATATTTGAATCAGCTTAGAAGTGTTTTCAGGGCCTGGAATAATAGGTGTAAATTTTCTTTGTGGCTCTGTCAGCTTTGAATTGACCTTCTGGATTTGTAATTACTGAGATAGAAAAAAGGATACCTACACGCAAGTTGAAATTCTGGATATTTTCTGTTAATGTGGGGAATAGTGCTGGTAATACCTTGAAATCTTCACACTTTTTAATGTTGCCAATGTTATTTCTGCCTTGCAGAAGAGATGAACCTACCTGCTGACATTCCCAGCTACCTGTCCTCCCAAGGAACACTGTCTGAGCCTCAGGAAGGTTACAGTAACTTGGAGGCAGGGAGCCACCAGCAGCTGATGCCCTCAGCTGGCAGCTACCTGCACAAAGGCACAGATGGTAAGCAAAGCCCTCAGGTGTGTTGCCAGTACCTTGGCAGGATGCCACAGCACAGTCTCATCCTCCCAGCTTAAGTGTCAAGGTAGATCTTTATCTCAGTTCTTTCCTTTGGCATCTCAAGAGCCCAGGCAGAAGAGGTGGAAATAGATTTTGAGAGATGACTAGCTGTGCCTCCTGTCCTTGGTATAAAATTCCTGCCTGTGCCAGACATCTAGTTGGCTTTTTACAATCATGACTGAGGGGTCTGCATTATTTCCCGGGTTTTTTTGGACAATTTTCTGGATGTTTGTGTCATTGAGCTTACAGAGATGCTTTCTTTGCCATCAAAATGCTGAGGACTCACTGCTCGTTGTATAGGCTGGCTTGAAAATTGATCCTCAGTGTAAGTTTTTTACACCTGTGCATGATCCCTCCAGCCCAGTCCCACTGCACTAGAGTCTTTATCAGCAAGGAGTTGGGAAGCAGCTTATCTAAGTGACCAGTTTATCATCAGCTCTGGTGTGTGTGGGCATGCAGGGACAAGTCCAGTCCAAGGTGGATGTGGGCAGGTATCCCAGTTTAATCCCGAGGCTGTTTCACCCTGGTGCCCAAACTGGCTGGACCTGGATGGAACTTTTTTGCTCATGAGATAGGGGAATGAGTCCGTGGTTCCCCTGGTGAACTTCAGAAGAGCACTGCTGTGGAGAATTTGGATGGGGGGAATCTGGGGGGTTTCTCCTGTGACCTCTCAAGCCAAGTACTCTGTTACTCCTTTCACTGTAAAAAAAACCCTTTAAAACATGCTGCAGTAACAAATGATCATAAAAGAACCTAAAGCCTATGGAAATCTGGCATCCTCATCCTTTCTGAGAGTATTTTATTTTGTCATTGTGTTCATCAGGTGGTGCAGCACCATTAGTGATCTGCTCAGATTGTTATGACAATGCCAACATCTACTCCCGGAGCAGAGAGTATTGTCCCTATGCCTTCATCACCGAGGAGGAACCCCTGGAACAAACACTCCCAAATCTCAGGGTGCAGGTGCCCAAGGAAACGTACACAGCACACGCCCAGAATGAAACTGGTGCTCTGGGGAATCTCTTAGTAGACAGAGAGATGCCTGTCTTCCTCACCAACCACGACAAAAAAAGTGATAAGAAAATCTCTTCCCAGCAGATTATTGGTGAGTGTCCACTTTTTCTTTCGTTGCTTTTTATTCCCTGATAACTTTGGCTTTCATTATGCTGCTCTTCATTATTGATGCACAGCTAATCCTTCAAGTGCCTGTAGTTTGTGGAATAACTCACATTTACTAACCACTTGTGCTCCAAATACCCATGTTGCATCAGCAAACAACAGCTTGCATATCCAATACCTTAGATTGAAGAGGGATTGAAGATTGATGTTAAAAAAATGGGATTTCTTAATTTGCAGGTTTATGTTCATGGAATGTGAGCTTTTGCTTATACTTCAAGGACATGTATTAACCAAAAGTTGGAGCTTCACACAAGAAATTCAAATAGCCTTTCTGTTTGAGCTGGCCTGAAGTTCAAAGAACACCCTAAATTGGTTGTTTTTGTGTTGACTTCCTTCCAGATCAGCTTTTTAAAAATTCACACTGAAGCTCTGTGTGTTCCTGGTTACTTTTAAGAGATTGCTGGAAAAGGAGAGCATTTAATAAAATACACTCTCAAACACAGAGAAAATCAGCTCGGAACGATTGTAATTGCTGAGTGATAGAGCTCAAATTTATTTAAAATCTGAGTGTGATTGATCTCTGCTCTTTGTGAGCAGTGTCAGCAACTGAGGGAACAGCTGGAGCTGGGTCAGGGGTGGGGTGGGTTGGGTTTCAGGAGAAAGTTTCTTCCTCCAGTGGGCAGCCAGGCACTGAACTTATCCAAAGGGAATGGTCTTATCCAGCTTATCCCCAGGGAATGATCTTGGCCCCAAGGCTGCCAGAGCTCAGAGGGTGTTTGGAGAATGCTCTGAGGCACAGGGTAGGATTTTTTTGGGATGTCTGTGCAGGGCCAGGAGTTGGACTCCATGATCCTTGAGGGTCCCTTCCAATTTAAGATATTCCTTGATTCTATGAACTTGCTCCTGTTCATCTTTTAATTTTTCTCCCTCAGAGCCCTTCCAGGTTCCTCTGTGGGGTGGCAGCAAAGACCTGGTGTGCTCTCACCCACAATTCCTGCCCCATCCCTTGGCCCACGAGGCCCCACAGAGTGACAGCATCCCAAACAGTGACCCGGCGTCACCCAGAGCCTGCCACAGGCTACGGGAGGAGAATTTTGATTTTAACAGGACACGGAACATTCATGACCACAGTGAAACCACATAAAACACTCACAAAGCCTGGAAAGCAAATCCAGATTGACTGACTGTGTTTACTACCTCAGGACTAACCCCAAGGCCAAGGATGCTCGTGTATGTGTCTGCAAGTATTAAACAGTCAGACTCTCCTGGGAGGAGGTGGCACGTGCCCTTTTTTCTGCAATTCCTCCATTGGAAAATGGGAACATTCTCCCAAAAGCACGTGGATAATTAGTGCCATCTACAAAAATAGCATTAAAACATGGATTATGTGATGCTAGAAGCAGCCTTTGTGGTGGTGCATGCTTTGGAAAGCTCTCCAGAACACGTGTAGCTATTTCACAGTGCTTTGTCTGCTTGGAAACAAACCATCAGGGCCTCCTCATGGAATTCTCCCAGAACTGTAAGCATAAAACCCTTGGCCAGCTTTTCCTTCCTTAGACTGTTGGCAGGTGTCTGTTGCCAGTCCAGATTTGGGGCTTGTTTTCTTTTATGAACAATGGACTCTAGTTGTAAATAAACTTGCATTTATAAATATTTTGTATACACTAAGCATATAAATGTGTTGACTGTAATGTAAATTATTTTTTATTATGCCAAAGTATGTATCATACTGTTAGTCTTGACAGCTGCATATCAAGCCATATGGGGGGCTTGGGGGGGGACTGAAAGCTTGTTTGTGAGGGAATAGAGCTGTCCTTGTTTTGAAAAGAAGTGCATTTACTTATAGATAATGTGGTAGAACTGTGATATTGATGAGTTTCATTGTTGCCTACAATTATGTGCCTGGCTGACCTGGTTGCAAGCTGATCCATTTCATGATATTAGCAGAATTTTAAGATTTATCTATAAAATTGTGTATGTTGAGAGGGTCTCCACATGTTTCCTAGCTGACAGTTAAGTGAACTTTTGAAAAGAGTGTGGTGATGAAAAGCACGAGGTAAATTGATAGAGCACTTAATAATTACTTATTTTTTTCTGCATAGCCAAAGGCATGTGGAGTTTAAAACACTGGTCCTTTTCTGTTATAAAATATCAGGCTAAATTGTTGAACTAATAGTTTCCCTAAACCTTAGTGGGGTCAAAATATTGAAATATTTGACAGGTGAGAAATGATACAATGCAGGGAACCCCTTACTACTGAAAAATCTTGCTCAGAATCGATAGAGCCAGTGAGATGTGCATGACAAAATGAGGAAGAACAAAGACATTATAAAAACTTGCTGAAAAGTTCTTTTAGGGTGGGGAAATACCCCTTTTTGTAGAAGGTGTTAAAAGATTTGAGGGATGGGATTTCAGTGGGTACATTGTGCTCTGTGGTCATGCCTTTAGAGTGAGGTGCTTCCTCCCTGGTCACTGCTGCCTGCTTGGAGCTGCAGGATTTGTAGCCAAATAAAACCATCTGTGTGATATTTTTATAAAGACAGAAACCCCTTTTTGGCCCAGCTCAGTTGGAGGTGTGTGAGAATTCCCATTGATCCATTCCTGGACTGAAGGATTTGTGACTCAGCTGTCAGGTCTAGTCATGCAGAATCACAGCTGAGTCGAGAGACTGTGGTGAAGGATTTTGAGTAAATGAGTGGGGAAACACTGGGAATAAGGATGTTTTTCCCTTGGCTCTTTGGACAGGAATAACAGTCAAATCTTTGCAAATGAGCAAATGTTTTCAAGGGCTCTTCCCATGCTCTCAAAGCCAGCGTGGCTGCTTTGGTAAACAGCAGCTTTAGTGGGAAGGAGATCCAGTTCTCCCTGACCTTTGGGTAAAATAGACAGAAACACAGGTGTGTAAGTTTCTGGATTTTGACAGGTGGAATTATTTTTAAAAGAAGAGTCTTAAGTTCATTTCTTGCTCGTTTTTATTTCCTCCAGACTTTTCCTTCCCAAACAGCATTTAAGGCACAGTGCTTATTCTGAATCCAGAGGGATCCATGCTGCAGGGAGCCAGCACTGTCAGTTTAAATCCAGATGAGAAAGGTCATGCCATGAAACTACAGCAGCAGCAAAGCCTTATCCTTCTGGGCTGCTCTCTCAGCCAGTCACTGAGGCTGCTGGGGCAGGGTGCTGATGGCATGTGTGATTCCCAGGAGTGGGAAAACCACATCCCTGCTGCTCTCTCATCACCTTTTGGCAAATGCTTGTTCCTATTTCTTTCATTCCTCTCTCTCTTCGTAGGAGCTGAGCTCACTCAGATCTGTCACAGTGCAGCTGGTGTTGTCCAGACCCTGGGAGCACTTGGGAATTCCCTGGGAGCAAGGGAATTCCCTTAAAGGGTAGGTGAGACCTGCTTGGCCTGGACCAGGGCTTTAAAACCCCTGCTGTCTGCACCAGGAGGATGCTGGCTGTCAGAGAGTGCAGCTAAAGCTGCTCTGATTTCTGTGAGAGAGCAGCCTGGAAAAGCTGATTCCTGAATTAAAGACATTTACATCCTTCCGTGAACATTTAAAATCCATAAGCTGGTTGTAAATAGCTGATGCTTGTAAGTAGGTGACACCTTGCTGCACTGTGGAAAAACTTCTTTGGTAGACTTGGAGGAGAAAATCACATGTGTCTTCTTTCCCCTTTGCAGAGGGGACAGAGTGGCCTTTCTTTTTTCAGTAAAAACAAGCAATTGCCTCAATCAATGCCAAAGCACTACCAATACAGGAACTGAGGGGTCAGAAACAGCAAGAGCAAAGCTGCTTCTTTTCCTTCTTGCTGTTTCCTATTGTCTATTTATATTTTTTTCACATCAGAATGTATATTTTGTATAGCATATGTAATATATGTTTGTCCATTGTAACATATGTCCAAACAATAAAATGCTGTATACATTGAGCACTCAGTGTAAATCTGTCAGTTTGCAAATCAAATAATTATACTTTGCCCTGTGGTATTTAATTTTCATAGGGGGGAAAAAACAGAATAAACTTTGCCAACTGGACATGGTCCTGGGACTCTGAAATTTGGACAAGGTGACTTCCAGAGGGTGTTTCCATCCCAACCATTCTTTGATTCTGTGATTCTCATTTCAGTTTTCCTGCAGGATGTACCTGTACCCTTTTTGGAAAATGGGGGAGCAGCAGTTCTTCCATGGTACTGTTGACTCTGGGCCAGCAGCCTTGCAGATCATTGTGCTCCCCACATTTTTCTGCTTTTCCAATGCTGCCCTCCTGCACTTTGGATCCTCTGAAAAGGAGATTCCAGTAAGGAACTGTCAGCACAAGTTGGTGGGAGCATCTCCCACGTGCTGGCTGCAGGAGGTGCTGCTACCCCAATCCCTTCTGAAAACCCGCATGAGCTTTTTATTCCTTGGAACAACTCCTCCTCTCTCGTACTGAGTTCTGCTGGTTCATGTTCTGATAATTCATCACCTTTGTTCTCCTGTGCTCTGTCCTGTGTTCTCCACTCTTGTACCTGTTCCCAGATCTCAGCACCATCTAGATTTTCCCAGGTTGATCTCCCTGCTCTTGCTGACAGAGATGTTTACACCCAGGGAAAAGGCTCCCAAGAGCTGTGTGTGCCTGGTTCCTCCACCCTAGACACACTGACTTCCATCTTTATTCTGGAGAGGGACTTTGTCCTGTCCCTACGTGCCCTTGTGCAAAGGGGAAAGGCTTCAAGATGATGAGGGAAGGCTTAGATTAGATATTAGGAATAAATTCTTCCCTGTTAAGGGTGCTGAGGCCTGTGATTTATCAGCTCACATTTCTGTTAACTAGGGATTTTTTCAGCTTCTGCCTGGACTAGGACACTACTGACGGGGTAGGGGACAGCAGAGTTACCTGCCACCTCAGGAGCACCCCCTTATATTTTTATTGGGGCTTCCCTGGAGCTGAAGCATTCAGAGTGTCCCCAGCATTCCCCAGATCCCAGCTTTTTGTCCCCTCCTAAGGATTTTCAAGCCACCTCAATTGCAGGAGTATGGCCTCAATGATCCTAACCTGCCCCACAATCCTTGATTTATCCAGGAGTGTTGTGGAACCCCACCCCTGTGAGCACTTCAACAAGATGCTCAGGAAAAACCAGCTACTGCCTTTCCTGGCAAGTTCAGCTCTCCCTAGCACAGTGTCAGAGCCAATAGCTATTGCAGATAAGATCATGAATAGTTAATGTTCTCAGTTACCCAAGCATATTTAAAAATTAACACAAGCCTGGTGCTGATGAGAGTAAAAAACTGGGTCATCAAAGACGGGAAAAAAAACAGAAAACAATTGCATTTACCCTTGGGCTTCACTAATGACTGGGTTTTTGTGGAGGATCCTAGTCCTTCATTTCTTTAATCCTTCAGTGGTTTAATACTGGATGCTTCATTAAAGCACCTTCCCTCTTGCCTGCCAGGTTCTCCTCCCCACCTTCCCTCTCCCAGGAGTTTGTGGCCCCTTTGGATAAATCTCCAGGCTCATTGTGAGCGTTGGTGCCATGACCATGAGCCTGGGCACTGTGGAGTGAAGGAGCTGATGAGCACAGCGTGGTGGTGACAGGGCTGTGTGACATGGGGAGGTGAGCAGGGGCAAGGGCTGGGTGAAGCCCCCTCTGGACACACCCCCAGGTGTCCCTGGGGTACCTCCAGACACCCACTTAGAAAAGTTCCCCCTCATTTCTGGGTTGATGTCTTCACTTTCTGCTAAATTTAGCCTCAAGTCCCTCAGGTCTGGGCTTAACAAGGGAATAAGCAAAAAGCTGAATTGGAAGAAGACAGTCTTTAGGTTCACAGAAGAGAAGGAAGAGAAAAAAGACAGGAAATGGGATGAACCACTCAAGCAATGGACTCCAATCCCAAGGCAACCATGGCTGTCACCTGCCTTGGGAGCCCCCTGAGCTCCAGATTGCTGTTCCCTACAAAACAAACAGGGTCCTTTTTCAGAATGAACCCACATATTCATAGGCAGACAGGAGTACAGGAAACAAATAAACTCCAAATCCCAATTTTTATGGCTTTGGCCCTGAAGTGGCTCACTGGGAGCACCAGCAGTTGGGGTCACCACCCCAGAGAGCATCAGCTTCAGCATCAGCCAGGCATTGGAGCACCAATTCCCAACCACGCAGAGCAGATGGTGGCAGAGATCACACAGAGATCTCTGCTGTTGTAGGGAGGGATGGGCTTGTGAACATGCTGTGAATGTTCACCTGGGCTCCCCCAGGTGAGAAAAAGGGTGGTTAGCTCCCGTTGTGAACCGGAGATGAGATTTCCAACACCCTTGAGGAGGATGTGTCATCTTGTGCCCTCCAGGTTATGGACACCGAGGGGGGAAAGGAACAGACTCCGGAGATCTGGCACATTCCAGGCTCTGGGCTTCCACCCAGGGCTTCTTTGTGTCTGACTCAGCTGTTTCTGGATGTGCTTTGAGCTGACCAGGATGGAAATGGGCTGAAACACAGCCCAGCTGAGAAAGGGCAACCTCAGAGCACGTCTGTTAATCCAGGGCTTTTTCCTGCTGTGCCCGGAGGCAGTCCTGGCTGTTTGGAGGGAGTGCTATTAAGGCCACTGTTTATCTCATTTCCTCCCAATGAGTTGCCGTTTATCTGCTCTGTGAGGGACATGGCACTGATTGAACTCGGAGTGGTTACTGACAGGCACAGCCTCAGGCTCGCTCCTGCTCTGCCCTCTCCATCTCCTGGGGATGTTTCACAGCAGGATTTCTCCCACACGAGGCACAGCTGGGCTGAGGGAAGGGTTAAAGCTCCCTGCCAGGAGCCCCAACCAGAGATCAGAGCATCCTCTCTCTTGGATCAGGGCTTTCATTGCAGCTCATCCCTCTTGGCAAAGGCAGATCTTCTCTGAAAGGATCCTCTTGCACATAACTTGCATGTAACCCAGGATAACTGCTCTGCTCATCACTTGGAAGGTTTGATTTCACCTTAGGTTTAATGTATCTTCTGAAGACTTATCCATGTAATTTGTCCCAGCAGTTGGCAACATCTCTGCTGTCCCTGCACAGATTTATCACTGACACCATTTTCCTGATGCTGGATGCTGCAGGAGCATCTATTGAGCAGAGTGCTGTGATTTGTGATTTGCCAAAGGGGATTTTGAGATGCAGAAATAAATGTGCCCTGCTCCATTAATAGCTAACAGCCTGCTGAGAGTATCCCTGGCAGCATGCATGGCTTGGGAAAGGTCTGGCTGAACTCAGTGAGGAGCTGTTCTGTAGAACAGGACTGATCCTGTCCATCCTGAAAAATTTTAATTAAAATAAATGCCCAGGAAAGGGCCAATCATTTGTGCTGTTGCTTCCTGAGCCTCATCCCTGCTAATTAAGCAGTGTGTCAGTGCAAGTGACCTACAGCTAACGAAGCACCCAATTTGCATTTAAATTAAAACTCGTATTTTTAAAATAAAGGTTTCATTAAACCTTTTATTAAACCGTTTGTCTGTCTGTCCAGGCATATACATTATCAAACACTTCACTGGCTTTTATTGACTGGCAGCAGCTCTAGGAGCCTGGATAACACAGGAGGTGTCTCCTCTCTCCCTCAGATCCTCTGGCATGGCCAGATCCAGAGAAGTTTTGGCTGAGCCTCTCCTTCCAGAGCTCTGGTGTCCATGTTCAGGCTGTAAAACCTCGGGGCACTGCTTCTGACAGTGAGGGGCTCTTGGTGTCTTTCCATTTTTGCATCTGGTGTTTTTCCTCCCCGCGTTGGCGCTGCCCCCAGCTGCAGAGGTCTGCAGCTCCTTGGTGGTGCTGGGGCTGTGCCAGTGACTTTCTGCAGAGCTTTTCCCTTTGCTGCTTTCCAATTTGCAGCACCTGCCCAGGCCAGTCAGGCTGCCCAAAGCAGCTGTAATGTTCATGAGAGGATTTTATAACGGGTGTCATGACCCCACAGTGACTTAGGCTAAACCAAGTGCCTAGAGGAAGCCAGAGCATCCAGCCTGGGAGAAATGAGCATAAGGCTCAGCAAAGCTCCAGAGGGTGTGGGGGCTTGCACAGTGTTTGGCTCCCTGTGGAGTGGGAAACTGCAGACAGACAGCAGGATGTTTTGTTCCTGGGTGGCTTCATGATGGGGATTACACCTTCATGCAGGGTCCCCCCAGTACCTCACACTCAGTGTCTGCCTGCAGCACCCACCCTGCTGCCAGTCAGACACTGATCCCAACCCTGGGGAATCCCTAAGGTCCTTAGCCAGAGCCAGGGACACCCTCTCTGAGAAGAAGGTCTGTGTGAGGGGATGGGATGGGATCATTTCTGGTTAGTGGAATCCTTCACTCAGCAGAGCCCAATAAATCATTGAAACACTGCAGCAGTGCTGCCTCTCTCCCAGGCAAACCCTCTCAACCACACTTGGAGTCATGGTTCTGCTTCATGTATTCATGCATTCATATATTCATGTGCTCATGTGGTTCATGTGTTCGTGTGGTTCATGACACACAGCCCATATTCAAAAGTGGATCAGATCCTCATACACTGGGAACTCTCACACTCCCATTTTTTAATTTTAAGTATTGAGGCATCCCAGACTCCTAATGAGATCCTGTCTGGGCCATGCCATGCTCTCCTTGCTCTACACCAGCATTCCCACGGACTGGAGAGGGGCTGCTTGGCTCCTCTCTGGGGAGGACCTGGGAGCTCTGGCTGTGCTGGGCAGGTCTCTGCACAGCAGCTCCATTGATGGGACTTGAACATTGGTGAATTACTGAGCAGGGGCTCAAATTCCATGTGGAGGGCACGTGAACATCCATAAATGCAGAACCCTTGTTAAGGGAAGATCAGGCCAGCCTCAGCTGGACAGGTTTCTCAGCAGCTTGAGCCCTGCTGTACTGCAGCAGCAGCAATGATGTGTCTCTCTGCTCCTGGGGGGAAAGGGGGCTCTGGACACTGCCTACCAGCCCCACCTCCTGCACCCTGCTTGGCTCTCATGACTGTGCTGAGGTCCAAGGGCTACCAGCACTGCCAGCTAAACCGTGTTCCCTCTTCCCCCAGTGTCACCAGAGCTGTCCCCACGGGGATGGCAGTCCCCTCTTGGCAGCAGCCACCTGAATCCTTGCTGTGAGCCCCTGGGCTGCAGACCCCTGGCTGTTGAGCTGGCACAAGCTCATGGGTCCCAGCTCCTCTGGATATTTTTCATCTCTCTAACACCATCAGACATCCTCTGGCTTGTTTTTCACAGAGACTGAAGCAGCAGCAGCAGCATCTTGCCTGGCTCCATCCCCCTCTGCAGCCAGCCTGCAGCAGCCATGCCACATGTGACCCTGGTGCTCAGCTCCCCCCATGTCCTGGGTCTGCTCTGGGCTCACGGCACCAGGTCCTGCCCTGAGGGATGTGGAACATTCCTTGTGTCATGCACGGTGGAGCCTTTCCCTTCCCTGGGCTCTGTAGCCATGGAGCTGGCTGAGGTGACACCAGGTTCCTTTCATCCTCCCTGCCTGCACATCCTGAAGCTGAGATCCTACAGTGGCTGGGATGCCCCATGGGCAGTGGTACCTGGCTCCTTGCTGCACTCCTGCCCTCCCTTTCAGCCTCTGCTTGGGTCTGACTGTTCTGATTTCTTGCTCCTGGTTAAGGAACACGTGGGATTTTGACAGATGCCTTTGCCATTATTCCTCCCTTAATGCTGTTGTTGTTTTGTGTTACTGTCAAATTGCATCTTCCTAAAATCCTTTCTGTCCTGTCAGCTGCAGATGAGGCACAGTCAGAGGGGCTCAGACAGGACCAGCTCTGGTGACATCAGAGAGGCTGGAGGGGCTGGATGTGGCTGTGGGGCAGCAGTGTGACCCTACAGGGGAGTCTTCCTCTGGGATAGTCACTTTGTGGTGATATCTGTGGGTCAAGACTCCTGCTACAGCAGCATTTATCAAATTGTTCTTTGCTCAGTTGTGTCTTGCTGTTGCTGCTTCTGAGGGATCACAGAATCCCAGAATGGTTTGAACTGGAAGTGACTTTAAAGCTCATCTCATTCCACCCCTGCCATGGGCAGGGACACCTTCTGCTAGACCAGGTTGCTTCACCCTGGCCTCGAGCACTTCCAGGATGGCTGTTTGACTTCTTTTCCCTGTTATTCTATCCCTTTTCTGGGATTCCTCTGCTGAAATCACACCCTGACCAAACCCAGCATCAACACCTCTGGGGAAAAAGTCCAAACTTGTGCCAGGCTGCCACCAGCAGAGCTCAGCCAGCAAACAGTGCCCAGCAAATGCCAACCAGAAATTGTATTTGGAGGCTTCTTTTATGGAGCTGCTGATGAGGCATCAGTGACTTTGATAATGTCAAGGACTAGAAAGTAAATGCTTCCACGATAAATCTTGTCTGTTTTAAAAGTAGGTTATATTTTCAAAGCGCTTTAGCTCTTAGGAATTTAATATTTTGATGTCAATTGTAAGACAAGTAATTGGATGGGGAGGAGGTTGTTTCTGGAACCTGAGATTAAAGGCAGGATTTGAAATGCTGTGTTGTGTGCAGGTGGGTGTTTTTGTTCACTGCAAATGTGACTCTGGAGGTTTTGCAGGCACCATTTGTGTTTGAAATCATGGAAGATTTCAGAATATCCTGAGCTGGAAGGGACCTGCATGGATAAATGAAGAGAACCCTGAAGTCCACCCTGTGCCTGAGAGCATCATCCAAATGCTGCTTGGACTCTGGCAGCCTTGGGGCTGTGACCATTGCCTGGGGACCCTGTTCCAGTGCTCAACCACCCTCTGGGGAAAGAACCTTTACCTAATATCCCGTCTAAACCTCCCTGCACCCATGGAATGGCCCTGGCAGAGAAGACCACTCTCCCAGCACTTGCCATGGCCAGGATACTCATCCACAGAATGCTGTGTCCATGGAGGGAGCTGCTCCAGACTCGGGCTTAATCTTCCCTGGGAGTGGGTTGTTTTAATCTCAAAACAAACAAAAAATACTGTTTTAATAAAGCAGTTTAAATTGAGGTTATCAAAAGCCCTCTCTGCCCATTCTGGGAGATACTTGGGCTGCTTCTAGCAAAAACTCTGCCTCCTCCTGCCCTCACTCACCCCTTCCTGCCCAGGGAAGGAGTTTCCCATATCCCACAAGCATCATTTCCCTGGTCTGTCCCTTTCCAAATTGCAAGCTGCACTACTGTAAGCTGGCATCAAGGCTCTGAGGTGAGCATGAGCTGCCTAAATCCAAGCCCTCCCATTGGGGCTGCAACCCCAGAGCCCCTGGATATGGAACACAGCTGCAACACCATGGCCATGGTTATCCCTCAAGGGCTGAAGCAGCACTGATGGAAGTCCTGGGGCACTCTCTGGGGAATTGCTCTCCCTGTGCTGTGCTCTCACCTGAGGGGTGCCAGAACCATGCAGCCCTGTCCCAGAGCTCCCTGCCCAGCCTGCCTGGACAGACAGGAAAATGGGCTTGGTTTAATGACAAAAATTTGATATTCCAGCCCTAAACTTTCTGTAAACCAGCAGCTGCTGGACAGGTGAGTTGGACTCCTGTGCCTAATGCAGATTGGTAGCATATCAACTTTTTTGTCTTCATTTGCTTATGACCTAGAGAATTAGCAGAGAGGATCTGTTCTCCTGCCAATGCACTAATGACTCTGGCAAGAGAAGGGTTCCCCAGGGAAGCAGTGGTATTTGCTAACCTTTCCCCAGTTGGCTTTACATAATAACACACTCCTCCAAATGTCCTCAGCGTGACTGGCCATTCCCCTTCACCTGCACATGCCTTGATAATTTCACTTTTTAAATTCCAAGACTATTTCCCAGTAAGAAAAGGTGCTGAATGCCTCATGTCATTCATCTTCCCTCTCCTTTCAGAGGCTATTCTTAGCCACGCCATCAGTTTAGCAATTTAAAGGGAGGTGCTTTTCCTTTTCAAGGTCTCTAAAGATTTCCTGTATCCATATGTCCAGCTAGAAAAGAAAAACAACCTGAATCTGTCTGCCAGTCTGCCCTTCAGCTCAGTGGGTTTCTCCAAAATGGGTTGCAAGGCTGGGAGAGTACCAGAGACCCTCTCCAGGGTCTTGCATATATTTCTAAAGGCAGTGGGACAGTGCTGGCAGCCAGGCTCCTGCCAAGAACAGGGATGGGGAGGTGTCACTGATGTCCCCGTGCTGGCTGCCAGGTAACAAGTGTCTGCTCTGGTTCACCTGAGAGTGCTCCAGAACACAATGCACCTTCCCTCAAGAGCTGGCTGCAGCTGGCAGCCCTTCATTTCTCAGGCTTAAAAATAGTCACAGGCATTATAAACAACCTTGTGTGGAACACAGCAGAGAGCTTGCTTTTCATCCTCTTTGTGTTCCTTGTGGGAATAAATGCTCTTATCTCCTTTCTGTGCTTGGTTGACTGCTCTGTACAGGAGAGACATCAACGATACAGCAGATCCAGCACCACGCCTTGTGTAAAGGAAATTATCTATTTATTTATTTCTGCTTCTGTGATGCTCCAAATTCTTCAGGGGAATTAGGACGAAGCAGCAGCCCCCAGAGAATTGTTTGGAGAGTGGTACCCACCACCCTCTGAGCTTTCAAAAAAAATCTGCTTACAGAGGACAGACTTTGACTCTTCCTCAAGAGCTCCTTCCAAATCCAGGGCTGTCAGGCAGACTCGCATTAACAAACACGTGCATGTTAACTGTTATGAAGTTTTTATTTTCTGCTAAAAGAGTATGAATTATACAGCTGGGAAATACATGAGTTAGTGCTGTGTAAAGAGCTCAGAGCAGCCCAGGGATCTGCTGTGTGGAGGTGCCTCAAGCCCTGGGGTTCTCCTGTCTCTGCCAGCCCCATCCCAGTTGTTGGCAAGTCCGTGCACGGGCTCCTGACCTGGTTTGGTTCATGCTGGTTCTCAGGCTGGCCTGGGAAGTCTGTGAGCATGTCTGGCTCTGCTCTCCTTGAGAAAGACACAGCAGCCAGTGCTGGCCCTGCCCTTGCCATGCCACCAGCTTGGCCACAGAGTGGAGATAGTGAAAAACAAACATATTGCTTTGCTGTAATAATGTGCTTTCTGTAAACCCTCAGAGCCTTCTCTTCACTGCTGCAGGGGAAAGCTCTTGGTGGTGGCTTTAAGGCTGGCAATAAGTTTGTTTTTTGGGGACCTGAATATATGGGGCTGAGTGGTTCATCCCATTTCCTGTCTTTTTTCTCTTCCTTCTCTCCATGCACAGACCCTGAACAGCCACCTCCCTGCCACCTGCTGCTCTGTATGGAATTTTTACAGGTGTAATGCATATTTTGACAAGGATTATGAAGGCCCGAGGGTGACAAAATATACTAATTGCAAACTGAATTTCTTGCTCATTACAAGGACAAAGCTTTCCATGAAATAATTCACAAGTGGAAGAGATGCTGAGGAAACTGCTTCTCCAGAATAGTGTCCAGGCTCCCTTGAGCTGAAGGAGAGACTCACAAATAAGCAACAAGAAAACAGTTTGACGTAGTTTCATCTTCTCCCAGCATCACTATGATCTATAAGCCACAGCAGGCAGATCTTTCCAAAGAAGCTATAAGAACTCATTAATATTCATGCTGCTTAATCATGAGGCAGCAATGGCGCAGCAGTGATAATATCCAATGAGTTTTTATGCACTGAGCTCACATCCCCAGAGGCTCCAGCTCTGTCAGCTGGGCTGCTAGGTGATGGACAAGATGCTCTGCTCCTCTTACCTCGCTCGGGCTTGTCTCCCACCAATCCAGCCACTGCTGTTTGCCTTCAGTCTGCATTTCTCAGCCAGAGGCTGTGCTCTGGGATAAACCCTGCTGCTGTGTTTACCCATGCCAGCCAATCCTCAGAACCTGCTTCATGGCACCAGGCAGCACTCAACATGAACCTGCAGTTAATTACGTGTTCTTGCTAAAATAATTGAGTAGACTGCATTCTGATCGCTGTAATTGCATCCAAATAAATTTATGTGTCAGCTTGTTACACGCAACTTTGGTGTTCTGTAAATACCAAATTAAGTTCATCGTTCAGTCCTGAGGTGCCTGAGGCACAAAGTACTCCACAACCGACCTCCCAAACAGAGAAACATGGACTTGATGATCTTGGAGGTTTTTTCCCAGATTTAATGATTCTATTATTCTATTTTATAGTTATTCTAGGAGCTCACCTGGAGGACAGCTCAATGCCAGGGACAGAGCTGAGCTCTGCTGGGCAAAGAGTGGTTTCAGTGCCAGACCAGTGCTGGACATCCTCTGCCACTGGGCTCAGATGCTGGAAAACACTGCTGATGTTCTGCCAGTCTATGCAAGGGATTCCTGAAGAGTCAGAAAATAAACTACAAAACCATAAATTAACCTGGAGAACAGAAAAGTGTAATCCCATTGACTTCAGTGAGAGTTAAAAGCAAACAGTTCTGTTAACTATTAATTGTTATAATTGAACAAGATCAGAAGCCCAACCTGTGCTCTATGAAGAAAATTGGAGGTTCTATAAAAGTTACCAAAATGATGCCAAGCTCCTATTATGGCTCTTTACAGAATATTACTTATTGTCAATGTTTTTTATATTTGCTACCAAAACCAAATGATAACTCCCTACAAAACTGTGCATGTTAGTTAACCTCATTAAATCCTAAAGGATTAGTCAGCTGTTCCTCAATGTTATGTGGCTTGGAAAGTGATTTTCTAATATGCAAACTTCAAAGGAATTTTGAAATCCTGCAGCGTAAGCGAGACAGACAAATGTTAATCCACTGGAGTGCTGCTGTTGGAATGCTGTTTCATTTTTGTCTTGCTTGGTCTCTGTAAGCAGCTGGACATGAAGGCTGCTTGCAATTCAGCTTCCTCTTGTACCACCTCACTCATTGAACACGGATTCCTCTTCCACATAGATGACAGCGCATGCCACATTCCTGTGTCCTTTCCCCAACCTACAGCTATGCATGGACACAAACCCACCTGGAGAGGGGTTCCCCAGGCCCACTGGAGGGTGATCATAGACTCTTAGAATGGTTTGAGTTGGAAGGCACCTAAAAACTCATCTCAAAACCAATTCCAAACCCCTGCCATGGGCAGGAACCTCTCCTGCTATCCCAGGTTGTTTCAAACCATGTACAACCTTGGCCTTGGACATTTCCAGGGATGGTCCAGCCACAGCTGCACCTGTACCAGGGCCTCAGCACCCTCACAGGGAAGAACTACTTCCTAAAACTAAACCTAATTGTTTCCTGGTTTAATTAGTGTTAGGGAGCACAGGGAGTCTGTGCCTGCCCAGTGTGTCATGTGGAATTGGGAACCCACCATTGCACAGGCTTGGTGGGGACTACCCTGACTCAAATAAACAATGCTATTAACTGTGAAGTAATGAAGGAATTAAACACGCTGCGTTTTGAGCACACAAAGAACTGAAACTCACAAATTAATTACGGTTCACAGCCCCCCTGTGTGATGCAGAGGTAATTGCTCAGTTCATGGTTCATGTGGGAGAAGAGGGAAAGGGATGTGGCACAGTGGTAGCAGCTCTTTAATGTATTACAAGAAGCACAAGTGGCACTTCAGCCCCAAGAAGCTTCTCCTGCCTCCCCTGCATCTCCTGGGGTTTACAGGGGACAGGAGGAACTTGTGCACTGGATCTGGACAGAGATCCCTGGCTCTGGTCCCATCCCACTGCCTCTCCCCATTAAACCCTGCAGCATCAGCCACGTTCTGCCAGGACACTCAGATGAATCTTGGGATCTCTCCTTCTAAGTGTTGGAGGATGTTGCTGTAATGGAGACAATCAGCAGTAAAGACAGAAATCTAGCCTGAATTATGTATTCACTTCTGTGTTATCAGCTGGGAAACCTGTTAGTAATAAAAGTACATGAGAAGAAGCAAGAGCACATGAATGTTTAAAGGGACAAGGGCATTCTCAAAAATGACACTTAGGCAGGTCCAGTGGGAGTCTGGGTGTCAGACATAACAAAAGGCTGCTGTATGGAAGCATCTTTTTCGTGTTTCCTCTGTGGTTTTGTTCTTCCCAAGAATGCAAAATTCTTTTTGCCCAGCATCGAGATCGAAGAAAAGACCAAGAGCCATCTCCTCTGCTTTTTCAAGGTGGTTTATTTTCTCTTATCTATACAATTTCCTCTCTGACCCACAGAGATCTGTTCAGCAGGTCAGTTCATGGGGAATAACCCAGCCCCGAAGGTGACAAGCATCTTTATACTAAAAGTTACGTATATCTTGTTTACAAAAGATTCTCAATACCTATCTTTTATGTTAGGAAGTCAGGCTCTGCTCTAAACCAACCAAAGATGCCAATGCTGCAGCAGAAAATGGAGAAGGTGAAGAAGAAAGATGAAGCCCCAAAGCCATGTGGAGGCTCCATTTTGTGTTTTTCTGCTTATCAGCCTAGAAAATCTATAAATCTATTTTTCACCCTGTGACTAACTATCACCCTACTTAAACTCTTGTTGTTTGTAAATCCTCACACAGAGGTGGTAATTTCTCCCAGGGGCTAAAATCAAAGGCACAGGAGTTTTTGATTCCTTGCCAAGGTTTCCCAGCCCCCTGTCCAGGTCTGGAATCACCCAGGACAGTGAGAGGAGTGTTCTGGAATCCAACATATCTTGGTATGTCTGACATGCAGGGAGCACAGCTTTGCCTCAGGGATCTTATTCCATTCACCTATATCTGAAAAGCATCACACCATTCTCTGGAGACCAGTGAAAAATCTTGACGTTGGACTCAAGGATCTCAAAAGTCTTTTCCCACCTAAATGATCCTCTCTTCTTCCAAGTAAAGCAGCAGGATGAGAGGAAATGGCCTCAAGTTGCACCAGGGGAGGCTTACATGAGACATTAGGGAAAATTTCTCCAGCAAGAGTTATCCATCATTGGAACAGGCTGCCCATGTCAGTGGTGGAGTAAACCATCCTTGGAGGGATTGAAAAGATGTGGAGATGTGGCACATGAGGATAAGGATTAGTGCAGGCCTTGGCAGTCCTGGGTTAATGGCTGGACTTGACAGTCATAAAGGTTTTTTCTGACCTAAATAATTTCATGATTTTATGATTCCTGACTCTTATGTCAATAACAGATAGTGTCCAAACCCTCAGGAGCAATCTAGCAACAAGACACGCTCTTTTTTTCTTTCTTTTTTTTTTTGTGAAACTGGTTTTGAGGGCTAACAGTGGAAGATGAAGCACTGTGTTCTCCCTCCCCTCATCCTTCAGTGAGGCTGAGCCCAGCAGTGGGAGTTGAGAAGTGATAGCTGTAAAACAGATGCATCAGCAAAGAAAGAAAAGTCTCTGCTATGTGAGAGGGAAATTAACTTTGACATCTTAATTATAAGTCAGAGGAAAGGTTGGTGCTGGAATGGTAAGCTTTGAAAATTATCGTATTGTGATTATTCATAAATGACTACAAAAGAAGCTACCTCTAAATGATAACTGTAGAGTACAATAATAAACTTATGAAGCTTCTATTAGATCCCATTTATTCCCAAACTGTCCTTTGCTAATAACTTCTTAACAAAACCCAGCAATATTAATCAGGTTTTGGCTACAGTGACGTGTTGCTGTACAAACACTGCCAGGAGAAAAAAGAATCCAGAAAAACTCTTTGCCTGTGTTTAGAGCAGTAGTTCAATAACTGAATTATAATAGGACAAGAGCTCCAGAATTATGGATGTCATAATGCAGTGGGAGGATTTTTGTCTGCCTGATACAGGAAAAATAAAACAAAAAACCAAAAAAAATAACATAGGGAAAGGTGTCTCACCAGTGTTCTCAGAGGAACAGTGACATTAATACATAAACTCTGGTTCTGAGATTGCCTCTGCAATGTGCTGAAAACCTTGGTGAAAGGGAGGAACCTGATCCAAAACTGGACACAGTGAAGTGGGAAGACAATTTATTTCTTAGTGGATGCTCAGCTATGGCACCTCTCAGCAAGAGCATTGTGAAAGTCACAGAAAATAAAGAGACTTTTACGTCTCAAGTTTGGGGAGCTCTGAGTTGCCATGAACAGCCCCAACCCAAGGTAACTCTGATCCCCAGGTAAACATTTTTTCCAAAGTTCTGCCTCTGTTGTAGCCACAGCTGGGTGACCTCTGCCTTGAGGTGAACTTTTTTTCTGTCAGAGTGTGTTATTTTACTTCTTGTACTAAAATGTACATTAACTTAAAGCCTTTGTAAGCAGCTTATTCAATATGAGCTGCAATTACAGATGGGCCTGTAAAAAATGCTTTCTGTAAAACTTTTATCAAAGTTATTTTGTGTTATTATTGCTTTCTGTGATGTGTCTGGATTTTCCAAACAGCAAATAATTCTGCACTTATCTTGGTTCCTTTGATAATATTTTTTATGACAGATCTACTGAGACTCTAGCTACATTATTAACATTCAAAAAGAAGAATGAGGACAGTCTTTTCTAAATAAGTCTGTGTAAACCTCCACATGCTGCTGCTTAAATACTAATCATGGAGTGTATTAATCATATAATACATATATTAACACAAGGAATGTATTCATCATATAGATTTGTACAAGTAATGTAACCAGATCTGCATGAGCTGTTGCTCAGAATAACAAAGGCAGTCGTCCTTCAGCTGGGCAAGGCAGATCTGCTCAGATGAGGCTTTCTGGAAAGTTCAAGCAGTTGGAAGACTGACAAAGTGACAAAGCCATAGAAAAATTGGCTGTGTCAGTCTGAAATCATACCTGGAACATCAGGGAGTGATCCCAGGAGAAGGCTGATGCACTCAATGGTAACCCCAGTGCTCCCTCCAAATGTAAGGAGACTTGGGTTTCACTTTCTAACACTCCACTGCTCCTCCTTCACCCTCTTTTCTAGAAATCAAGAAATTTGTTAGTGTGTTGTTGCCACTCAGACTCTCTCTCCTCTGTCAGTAGGGCTGGTGGAACTGGAGAGGGCAGGACAACACCTCAGTCCTCTATCCCTGGTTCCAGTCCACTCAGATATTTCAAGGTGTCTACAAAAGACAAGCTCAGACCTCATGTGCAGAACTCAGGCTGGGAGGCAATGATGGACAGGAATGGGCATAAACTCTCAAGAAAATGGATTTCCCTTTTGTGTTCTCCAGAGAAGTGCATGAACACAGAGGGTTGTTAGTGTTGCTCTATGAGCTTTGACTGCTCTTCCTTGTTTCCCTATCTGCTCAAGCAGCTGATATTCAGTGAAGAGAGAGAAAGTGACTGAAAAGGAGCAGGAATCAGAGAGAAGCTGGGGATTACTTTTATGAGACAGGGACTGGGACAGGCTTTTGGACCATGTCAGCTATCCTAAATCCCTGTGAACAGGGTTATAAAACTTGACAAGGCCGCTACAGATATTTCAGATCCTATTAAAGATGTAAAACCACTGACAAAGACGAACTGCTTACAGATGTTAACTTACTGCTGGTGAAGGAGGCTGACAGCACAGAGAAGGTCAAGCAAAGGATTTTAGTGGGTGGAGATCAGAAACACACCCAAGTGGGGAGAAATTGCTGAATGGACAGTAAAAATGGTAAAACATCACCAAATCAACAGCTTCTGCTATTCTTAATAAATGGATGAATAGTGTACTTTGCCAGTCCATCCCACATGCAGAGGAGAGTTGGCCTGTGACATCTATTAGCCAGGGTTTTATCCCTGCACAGACCATTCCCAGTCATTAAATTTAGAACTATAAAGTTGATCAAGAGACTAGAGCATCTCTCTTATTATGAGGAAAGGCTGAGGGAGCTGGGCCTGTTCATCCTCAAGAAGGGGCAATAAATAGGAGACCTCATCCACGGCTATAAGTGTTTAAAGAAGGGCTGCCAAGAAGATGGAGCAGGCTCTGCTTGGTGGTGCCCAACAATAGAACAAGAGGCAATGGGCAGAAACTGATGTACAGGAAGTTCCACCTGAGTATAAAGAAGAACTTCTTTACACATGAGTGACGCAGCACCAGAACAGATTGCCCAGAGAGGGTGTGGAGTCTCTCTCACTGGAGATAATAAATGGTCTGTACACAATCCTGTGCCTGGTATGACCTTGATGAAGCAGAGAGGTAGGACCAGATGACCCACTGTGGTCCCTTCCAACCTAACCCATTCTGTGATCTGTGATTCTCTACTTCAGTAGCAGTGGCTCTGTCACTTCAGCTCCCTGCCAACAGTCCCCTGGTCCTGTCACACTCGGTCCTCGCTTCCAAAAATACCTCAGTCCTGCTTGCCTCTCTCAGCCATGCATTTTACTGCTTTTCTCCAGCTTGTTTATTCTTCAAAGCATTCAGCTCTAGATCTAGACTTAAACACTCCATTTAGGTTCTAAATCCAGTATGTAGACTTCAAACCCGTGCTGTAATTCTGTACAGCAGCATGACTCTCCACTCAGTGTTTGACTGGGCCTTTATCCCCTCTTTGCATTTGTTGGTGTCGGCGGTGCTTGATCACATCATCTGCATCCCAGAGCAAGTAACGGAGGGGTATTTGCGTAGGCTGCTTCTTTATTGACATTGACAAGTCCTCTTAGTTCATCTCATTAACTCTACCGCAGCATCCAACCGTATTTAGAGCAGGCACATGTGGAGCAATCTCTGTAGTTACTTTTAAAATTTATGCTGCAAGTTTTGACTCCTGTGGGGGAGGCACAGAGGAAACTGCAAAGAAGGATTGAAAGTGCTTCAGAGTATAGGACTGTGCATCCTGTACATCCCTGCACGTCACCTGCTCTTGGAAATTATTCCCCCTGTTTCAGAAGTGCCTTGTTCATTGTACTCCTCCCCCTCCTTTTTTTTTCCTTTTTTTTTTTTTTTTGGCCAGCTTGAGGGTAATTGAACACTGCTGTCATTGTACAAAGCAGTACAACACAGGTCAGGAGCAGACTCATCCCTTGCCCAAGCTTTTAACCTGTAGGCAGTTGTTTGTGTCAAGCAAACAAACAAACCATTTTGTGTCAGCTTTTTCCCATATTCTCTGTTACAGGGTTACAGAATTTCCTTCAATTGAGATGTCTTTCATTTCACGAGTGTTAGTCTAAAAGGATTTGTGATGTTTCAGGTGCAAAATGTTGTTGAATATGCAGCTGTAAAATTGAGGCATACAGATGATCTGTATTTACTGTCTGGTTTACTGTAAAATCTTGTTTGAAACAACTAAAATTCCCAGCCCAATATGCTTGCTATTTACAGGATCACTGAGGAGACTTTCAACACTAATCTCTGCTCTCTGGTGACCAGTGATATTAGCACTGAAAGAACAACATGGAGCTTTGTCAGAGGAGGTTTAAGCTGTATATTGGGAAATGGTGATTTTCCCCAGAGGGTGGCACTGAAAAGGCTCCCCAGGGCAGAGCAGTTGTCACGGCCCCAAGGCTGCCAGAGCTCAAGGAGTGTTTGGACAACACTCCCAGGCACATGGTAGGATTTTGGGGTTGTCCTGTGCAGGGCCAGAAGTTGGACTTGATGATCATGTTCTATGAGTCTCTGATTCTATCGTACACAATGTTCAGTAGTTCTGCATTGCTCAAGAATGGATATTTATTTGTGAAAGAGGAGCAAAGAAGGACATACCACTGTGTGGATGCTATTCCTGCTGGCACTGCCTCTCATTTGCCTGTTGTGCTGATGTGTTTATGAAATACAGGCAGATTTATGGTGCAGCTTTGCATCAGTGAAGCATGCATTGATCCCCACCTACAGCCTGCTGGGTTGATGCATTCTCCATTCCTAGGTGAGGAGTGCAGACACCAGGGATTAGTCAGCCCAGGGTGACACAGACTTCTCTTGAGGCTTGGGTTTATTCTCTAAGCTTTACAAAATTCCCTGGTAAGTTCTGGTTCCATGGCAGCTTCTGCTCCTGTACAAATCAATTTATGACATGTTTAAAAGTTTGCCTTCAGACAAATGTATCTCAGGGTCACACAGTTTTCAAATAGACAGTCCTGGTTACGTCTGTCAACAGAACAGCAAGTGCCTGGCTTTAAACCACTCTTAACTCAGCTGTGATTTGTTTGTGGCATGGAGCTTCCTGAATAATTTGTTACCCTGTGCTTGAGATGAGGGCTCTGTTAGGGAAGAACACTGTGCCCACTGCTGCTTCCTGGCAGCTGTTTTTGTTTTCAGTTAACGCAGTGGAGTTAACCATCACTTGTTGGTTCTCCCAAAATCTGTAACAATATTGTGGTCAGGTAGGTGTGTTGTGAGACAGTCAGAGCTCCTGTGTGCCTAGTCACCAGGATAATAGGAAATAACACCCTTCTGCATAAACAAATGCCTGCTCTGTGCCAGTGCAACTGGCTTTCGTGTCATCCTTACTGAGGATGAAGATGTTCTTATTTTGTGTTTGTGAAAGGTGTGAGTATTTTGTCTCTGGGGGGTCTCTTCCCTGTAAGCACAGGACTGCTGACCTACACATCACATCAAAATTTGCATGGCAAGCACTGGGCACCAGGAAAAGGAGGACTTCAGAGGAGTCCAAACACAACACCACAATTCCTTTTCTAACCACTCTGAGAAAGTGTGTCTTCATGCTCTAATTAAACACTGCTTTGACGTGTTTTTGTTGTTTTGATTGCCTTTGAACTTTGGCAGTGTGATAAACAAACTTTGCTTCCTTTCCTACCAAAGGTTGTGCTGCCTTGAAGCAGCATTATGTCCTTCATTTTGATGTGGCAGAGCTTAGCACTCTCTTCTCGTGGCATTCTACGTGAGCTGATGCCAACAGCAGAGTGGAATGGCAGCTGCCACAGTGTGATGGGTGATAAACCAGGGATGCTGGAGCTCTGATATTTCTTTTATGGCCCCTTTTAGCTCACTGAGAGCTCCAAACATTGATGATACCTCAGCCCTCAGCAGGTCAGCACTGGTGTGGGTGCACAGCACATTCCCTTCTGATCAGATGCAAAGACACTTCATGTGTCTGGGATCTGTGATGAGTAATCTGACACAAGGAATGAAAGCAGGACAAACGGACTAAAAATCTCAGTCAGTTCCCAGACAGCCTGAACGTGTTTCTACTTTTGTTCATGGAGAACAGTAGAGAAGGTTCCATGGGCTGAGATGTGCTGTGTGTGGGGTCAGCTATCCCAAAACCATCGTGTGACCTAGGGGGGGCTGCCCCCAACCTCCAGCAGTGTCCAGCCCAGCAGAGGTGACATTGGGGATGCCAAAGCTGGGCTCCAAGGAGCTCCACAAGCTGTGGTCATTATCTGAGAGCAGTGCCACACATCTGGATTAGTCTATAGTGCCACAGCATCCACACACCAGGTGCTGAAGAGGAGATGAGAGATTGGCAAGTGATGCAGAGAAAATACATCTGGCAACTGTTTTCTCTCTCAGAATACAACGAGACTGGCAGGTAGACGTGCAGCTCCAGAAGAGGATTATGGTTCATGTGATGTACAATGAACCTGCCCAGTTTACTGGCATCATAAAATTTGCAATGATTAGGCAGCTTGTTTTGGCTTATAAGTTTATATGGAAGCATACTGTTAAAGACAACAGCACTTCCATTGCAGAACAGCAGTTTCATGACTTGTTTTTTGTACCAGTGTTATTAACTGGCACATCTCAGCATTTTTGGAGCTGCCCCCCATTTCAGGTGTGTAAATGCAGTGGGAATTTCCATCCAAGTTTTGAAGTCTTGGCTAGTGAAAGGACTGAACTGCATTTTCCTAAGGTGAGGGGTGGACAAACCTGCTTAGGGGCACAGACAAACATCCAGCCCTGGAGCCAAAAGGACACTAATCTCTTCCTTGAGATGCCACACTGACTCCGTGTCTTCTCTGGAACATCTGGCAAAAGCTATTGTCAGCAGCTCATAAATTACAGCTTGTGCCTGATGTTACAATTCCCATGTGAAAAAATGAAGGCACGTTTTAAACAATGTGACAGTGTCCCTTTTAATGTCCAGTTCACAAGCACCACAAAGTTTTCAGCCTTCTTGTTTCCATTCTGCAAGTGTGAAAGAAAATTTATCTCTGGCAGTTTTTTTGGTGCCTGTTGGCAGGTGGCCCAATGTGCCACAAATAATGCAACGAGCTGAACCCATGCTTGCTGCAACCCTGTTAGAGCTGGAGGCACTACATCTCAAATATATCAGAAACATTTGGTTAATGTCCCCCCAAAAAGTTTGGATTACATTGTTTTACCCCAGCAAGCATAGTTTTATTATAAGATGGGTGTTCTGACTTCTTTGGAAGCATTCTTGCTTTTTTTTGGTAAAAGCCATAGACTAACAGGCCTTAAAAGGTAGACAAGTCTCTAAGAACTGGAAAATTTCTGGCTGCAGAAGTCACTGGTTTTTGTTTTGAGTAGGTTTCTTAGTGGTTTCACTTGCTGCTATTTACCGTTGCAAAATTCAGTGTTGAAATCTGACACTTCTATCACACTGTATTGTCCAGACTGAGGTGAACACAGGTACACAGCAATGGGAACAAAAATCCGTTGTTTTACAACTCAGCAAACATTCTTTAGGCTCTGCAGGCACCAGCTTCTTCACTTCCTCCTACAGAAGGGAAAGCAGTAGTTGAGGCATATTTCTTTATTTGCAAACAGTGGAAAGGTTATACCTTTTCAGGACTCAGGCTTTTTTTGCAACCCTGCTGCTCCTTAAGGACTTCAACCCACTGGGCACAGCTGGAGTCTTCAAGACACTCCTAAAACATTATAGACATCACAAGAGATTTGCAGTGGAAATTCAGCCTCTGATTAAGAGGAAAAAAACGTGAGGATTGGGCAGTGAATTTTGCAATTTGAACCAGAAAGTTTTCAAAGGATTAATGCCCAGCTTTTATGGCAGTGACATTGATTTTGAATGAACTTATCTGCGGTTCATACTTTTTAGTGATTACTTTGGCAGCTGCACTGTGCTCCCAAATGCTGGGATGTGCATGGTGTGTACCTGGCATGTCATCTGCACGTGGCCTGAGTTAATTGCTATGCTGAGATCCACGAATCACAGCTAAATAAACATGCTCATGCGAAGAGAAAACCCACTGGGTTTGAGTTTTCCAATTGCAAAAGTATCTGCATGTCAATACCTAAATTGTACCCACTGTTTCCAAGCTCTGCTTTGGCCTGAGGTGCTCAAGCTACTCTGAACCAGCTGGTTGCAGTGGCAGCAGTCATGGGAATGGTGGGAATACACAGGAATGGTGTCTCTTTCTGTCTGGTTGTGCAGGCACTAAGTGCAAACATGAGAGTGGATCATGGACAGCTCATCTCAGCGCTCACACCCATCTGAGATGAGATGAGCCAAGGGGGGCTCCTGGCTAAGGGGTGATCCTGGCTGAAGGTAAACCCTTCCTCAGGTGGGAGCTGACCGAGGGCTCATAGCAGAGCCAAGGCCCTGGCTGAGGGGGGAATCCTGTCTGAGGAGAATAAATCCTGATAAGAGATGCTGGCTGACAGGAGACCCTGCCTGGGATGGGCACTGACTGAGGGGCTCCTGCCTGAGGAGGGATCCTACACAATGCAATCCTTGGCTGAGTGAGCACCCTGCTGCAATGTGTGCTGGCTGGGGGGCTCCGGGCTGAGGAGAGATCCTACACAACGCAAGCCTTGGCTGACAGGAGACCCTGCTGCAACAGGCGATGGCTGGGGGGCTTCTGCCTGCGGCAATATCCTACACAATGCAATCCTTGGCTGAGTGTTGGCTGACAGGAGACCCTGCTGCAACAGGCGATGGCTGGGGGGCTTCTGCCTGAGGAGGGATCCTACACAATGCAATCCTTGGCTGAGTGAGCACCCTGCTGCAATGCGTGCTGGTTGGGGGGCTCCGGGCTGAGGAAAGATCATACACAACACAATCCTTGGCTGAGTGAGCACCCTGCTGCAATGTGTGCTGGTTGGGGGGCTCCGGGCTGAGGAGAGATCTTACACAACACAATCCTTGGCTGAGTGAGGACCCTGCTGCAATGTGTGCTGGCTGGGGGGCTCCGGGCTGAGGAGAGATCTTACACAATGCAAGCCTTGGCTGAGTGTTGGCTGACAGGAGACCCTGCTGCAACAGGCGATGGCTGGGGGGCTTTTGGCTGAGGAAAGATCCTACACAATGCCAACCTTTGGCTGAGTGAGCACCCTGCTGCAACAGGCGCTGGCTGGGGGGCTCCGGGCTGAGGGGACACCCCGGCCTAGGCAGACATTGTCTGAGGGGCTCTTTCCGGGCGAGGGGGTCACACCTCTTAGGGAACTCCCAGCGAGGCGGGCTCCAAGCCCCGACACAGCCCGGCGCGGCCCCGCTGCCCGTGCCCGGCAAACCCCCGGCGGGGGCCCGGCATGAGGGGAGAGGCGCGGCCAGTGAGGCAGGCGGGGCGCGGCGGAGACGGGAAGGGCAGGGCCTGGAGGGGTGGAACCGCTGAGGCGGGGCTGGGGCGGCAGTCGGGCGGCAGCCGCGGCCGGGGCGGGAGCAGCGGCGGCGGCGGCAGCGCGGGGTGGGTAGCGTCGCCCCATGTTGCGGCATGTCCAAGACGCTGCGGAAGAAGCGGCACTGGCTGAGCAAGGTGCAGGAGTGCGTGGTGTCCTGGGGCGGCCCAGCGGGCCCCGACCCCGATCTGCTGCGCGGCGGCGCCGAGCGCGGCGAGTTCCCGTACCTGGCGGGCCGCCTGCCCGCCGGCGGCGAGGGCGCGCCGGGCCCCGCGCTGCTGTCGGGCAAGGCGCCGGCGCCGGGGGACGTGCTTCTGGAGGTGAACGGTACCCCGGTGAGCGGCCTCACGCACCGCGACACGCTGGCCGTGGTGAGGCACTTCAGGGAGCCCGTGCGCCTCAAGACCGTGCGCCCAGGTGAGCGCCCTCCGCCGCCCAGCCGCGCTGAGGCCCTCCCGCCGCCGCCCAGCCGGTAGGCCCGGCCGCGCCGGCGCCCTGCGGGGCGGTGTGAGGGCCGCGCCGGCCAGCGGCTCCCGCAGGGAAACCGGGGCGCGGGTGCCGCCACGGGAAAGTTTCCGCGGATTCGGGAAAGCGCCGCTGCCGAGGGTGGGGATGAGGGAGGGAGAGGCGGTCCCGCAGTGCCGGCGCGGCCCCAGCACGGTGCTGGCTTCTCCCGAGGGTCCGCGCCGCTGCGGTGTTTGTGCCCCGAGGGGCTCAATGGTTCCCCAAGGGTCCGGTGGCCGACACCTCCTCTCGGAGGTGTTTTCCGTGGTGTTTATATAATCCGCTGCTTGCGGAGGTCGAGGGAGGGTGAGGAATGGCCGGGATGAAGCACCGGAGTGCCATCGCTCCGTTCTGTTGGTCTCCCATTTGGCAAAGACAAAAGCCCTGAGAATCAACTCTGGCTGTTCTTCTTTCCGCGGATTTATATTGGTTTTGAGTATACTTCAATTAACTAATGCTTGTGATAAAATCATGTTTATCAAGCTGCCTGTTAAATGTCAAATTCATGCTGAGTAGTGGCATTTGCGGCCGCATGAGTTAATTCATGAGCTCCAGAGCTACCTACCACTTTCTCGGTCAGGCAACCCAAATGTGAGCCTGCTGCCTTATTAGAAGGTGTCTTGGGAATAAACCGTTTTTCTCTGAATCCCAGTGGATAGCAGTATTTCTATGACTGGGATATATAACAATTTTCATAGAGCTTCTTTGCCGAACGTTTGTCTTGTTCTTCTTTTGTAACTCCTGGCTGCTATTTGACTTCGTGTAATACGTATTTTAAGTCGGATTTTCCTTGTTTGACCACTAATGGAAAGTCATCTTCCGTACAGAGACTGTGCTGTTGGTCCTGATTCATAGGACTTGCTAAATTAAAACAACAATCAAAAAAATGAAACAGGCACACATCTTAAAAGCACCTACAGAAGCCTGGTAGGTTTTGAATTACAAAATTAGAAGTCCTTTCTGAAGGGGAAAAAATAGAAAGGAGCAAACAGCTGCAAGTTAGATGTGAACTAAGAGGATTTTAAAAAGAGAGGCAAATTGCTTAAGATAGAAAATAATCTCTTTTTAAAAGAGGAAGCTTGTGGAAGATGAAACGATAGTTCAAAGGGATTTCGTGTATTTACTGTGGAGGGAAATAGGGACATTGTTTCTGTAACAGAGGTATCAAACTGTCAAGACTGACAGAAAAGATTTAGAAGGAATTGCTGCAATTAACAGTGGAAAATGGCAAGAGCCAGATGATGTTCATGAGGACTTTGAGGTATCAGGTATTAGCAGCAGCGTGTTACCTGTTCCTTAAATTCTGTGTGGTGTGGAAGGGATAGGAGAGGGGAATATAGGATGGGAAAAGGGTCCTGAAGATCAACAGAGGCTGGCTGGTGATTCCAGCAAGTTGATTAAAATTTGAGTTAAGAAGGAGAATATTGGGCATGTGAGCCCCTGACACTTAAGGAGGAGAGTGGGCTGCTTTCACCGGCTGGTTTAATCAAATGTGAGGATTTTGGTGAGGTGGATTTTCAAGTAGGCTTTCAGTAAGGTGTCACTGACTTGGATTGAGGCTCTCGCTGAGCCTGGTTTGGCAGCGTAGCTGAATTTCTGGAGAGCGAAGATTCTGAAGAGCAGAATTTTCTTGTGGCTTAGTAACTGGTTAAAGCAGAGGAATGGTTTTTTCAACAGAAGAAAACTGCTGCTGGAGTCTTGCAAGGACCTGTGCTATTTAACATAGTCATCCAGAGCTTGTCCACCCAACACTGGTGATTTGTACAAAGAGAAGTACCATTTTTGTGCTGATTTTATATTACTTTCAGAACAGATCGAACTGAATCTTCAGGTCCAGCAATTCTTCTCATACTGGAACATATGTACCACATCAGATGATTTTTGTAGTCATTTTCTCTGTTAGATTTAGTGCCCTTAAATATAATATTTTAAAACATCCCGGCTTTTGGTTGTTATTTGCAAGGCTGCCACAGCTGCTCAGTGGCAGTTTTCCAGTCAGGGTATATGTAATTAGCAAAGTTGTTGACAAGGCATTCTCTGTGAAGACCTATGACTGAATTTGGCTTCTCTTTTGATCCAGAGCCATCCAAACCTGCCAGGTTTTGGAAGGCATCTGGGAAGGTGCGTGGGACTGTGTGGGTGGTTGAGATGAAGGGAGTGAGGGCCAGGAGCTGGTGGTCTCTGCTAGGCTCATAATATGTCTGATTCAGGACCCTGTGTTTCAGGATTTTCCCCAGTCAAAACTCAAACCATCATTTGAAGGCATGGAGTGCTCTTCTAGCACTTTGTGTGCCCCATTGCTCTTCAGGCTTGGGTGCTGTTGGGACAGAAGTCTGAAGGGATCCAGTGTCAGGGGTTGACAGTGAGGAATTTGAGTCCTTGAATCTGAACTGTAGGGTTTTGGTATGGTCTTGATGCTCATAGTCTGCATTTTAGAAGGGTGAGTTTGGTGCTCCATCTCCCAGGTGACCCAGTGGCCTTGAACAGCAGGATCTGGACTGGTTTAGTTCAAGTCATAATTTAGCCAGTCCCTTATTAAAGGCAGTAACAGCTTTAGTTGACAGCAGTAAAATCTGTCTGTGATACTTCTTGTAAGCTCATAGAAAATTTAAAATGGAAATTTCAAGATGCTGTTTAGGCTTGTTTGATAAGACACTTGAAGGATATGAATGTTAATTTGAATGCCATCTGTTAACTGCACATCACAAATTGTGGACCATTTTGTTGATGAAGAAATTTGTTCTGACTTTATTACAGAATTACAAAATCAACTAGGTTGGAAAGGACCCTTGAGATCATCAAGTTTAGTCAGTGATCTTGTCAGCCAGTGCCATGGCACTAAATGCCACATCCAATGTTTTCTTAAAAACAACTCCAGGGATGGTGACTCCACCAGCCCATTCCAATGCCCCATCACCTGTTCTGAGAAGAGATTCTTCCTAATGTCCAACCTGATTAGCTGAGAAGGGAGAGCAAGACTCGTGCCAGGGCAGAGTATCGTGTCCCAGGTGAGGATGGTCTCAGGTGTGTGCAGAGTAGACAGAAAATCCATGAGTCCAGTATCAGTAGGATTTGACTCAGCATGGTCTGTGGAAGGCTAGTGCGGAGTAATCTACCAGCAGAACTTGGGACTGATGCTGGGATCTAAGTTGTCTAAATAAAACTTCAATTCTAGATGAGCTTTGAGATGATAACCATACCTCTGTTTGTGTCTAGTTCAGTATCATCATCTTGTTTAGATGAGCAAAGCAGCTGTACAGAGAGCTAGGGCAGCTTGTGCAGTGGGATATCTGTGTGGATGTGCACACAAGCTGCCAGGGGCCAGTTCATCCTAATGAATCCATTTGTATTTTAGCCATGCTCGGGAATGATGGTTTTCAGCTAATTGTCTGCTTACATGCATTCAAACAACGGCTGCTGTGTGCTCAAGGACCTTCCCTGTCTGGTGTTACTTGGATTAGGATATTCACTGTGGAGCTGGCCAGTGCTGCTGCAGGGTCTTCTACTTCCATTAGTGAAATAGAATGTTCTAGTCATATCCATGGTATTTGAGTGCTGTTCATCCTCTGTAGGTACCTACTTCCCTTCCACTACCTGAAAGGAACCTACAAGAAAGATGGATATTTTTGGAAGTACAGGTAGTGATAGGACAAAAGGGAATGGGCTCAGACTGGAAAAGAGCAGGTTTAGATTAGATATCAGGAAAAAAAAAATCTTTACTGTGAAGCTGGTGAGGCACTGAAACAAGTTGTCCAGAGATGCTGTGGCTGTCCCACTCTTAGAAGTGTTCAAGGCCAGGTTGGACAGAGCTTGGAGAAATAGGCACAGAACTTTGATGGTCTTTAATGTCCCTTCCAACCCAAAGCAGTCTGTGATTCTGTGATTGCATAAAGTCTATGGTTGCATGCATATTCAAGGGTCCTGAGCAGCCAGATCTAGGGGTGGCATTGCTGCCCGTGGTGGAAAATGGTCTTTTAGGTCCCTTCCAACACAAATCATTTTAGGATGGTGATTCAGAATTAGACAGAAAGATGTTTGTATGTGCAGATGAGATTGCTAAAATACTCATCACTACGACCCTGAGTGCCTTCTTTCTTCATAGCAGCATGGTAACTAAAATACATCAAAACTAGACTGCAGACTGAAAGTAAGAAAAACTGTTGATGTCTACAAGTTCCTCTTTCTGCAGGCTGAGTTGCCAGATACTGTGTAGGAAGGAATGTGTTCTCCTTCCAGGCTAAGGAGCTTTGATGAATACAGCCACTCTGGCAATTACTATCATTTCATGGCCACTATAAGGAGGATGTGGGGGGAAATGGGCTGAGTCTTACAGCTCTTCCACTTGAGAAATGTTTCCAGAGCACATAGTTTGGTCCTTTGGTTTTGGAGTGAATGCGCGTTGGCTCCATTGTGTCAAAACTGCTCTTTAATCAAAAAATGCAACAAGATATAAATGGATGAAAAGTCTTCTTCAGACTGACTTTTTTTTTCAGTGCTCCTGAAACTGTTAAACCGTGATTTCCTATAGATTTGTTTTAGAGTCAGCATTTGCTCGTGGCTGGAGCTCTTCCTCTGGCTGGGGCATTTATTCCGTGTCTCCAGTCAGGATTGCCTGGCCTCTGGTGAGTGTCAGTTTGTGTTTTGGGGTTTTTTTTCCAGTGGAACATGTGGAGGACATCCCAGCTCATACTGACAGAACTGATGTGATCTTTTTCTAGTCCTTCATGCAGTTTCTAATAGGCTCAGTAGACCCCAGTCCAAAGCTGATGTGTGTTGTTTCTCTGTGTGCACTCAACCATTGTCTGCAGTTTTGTGATGTGACACCTCTGAGTGCCTCAGATCTATTGCTTTATTTGAATTACAGAACATTAGTGCCACGGATGAGAGGATTGACATGTGGATGTACCAAACTGATTTTTTGTGAGTATGTGGCCTTACAATCCCAAAGAGCTTTCCTGATCACGATCTAATATCAGCTTACAAGAAGACAATTTATTGCTGGATCAGTTTTTTCACGTGGCTGTGGTGAATCCTTAATACCTGGATCCCTGACACCTTTGTTACCAGCAGGAGTTAATGGGAATGTTTTGTGCGTGGTGGGGGGTCCCTTCTCTGAAGCAGAATGAATGAAAATGGTGACAAACCCAGTGACTCAGAGCAGGATTCAGCACTTGAGACACAATATTCGAAGCCAAGTATCTGAGGTTCATTTACATTTCCTCTTGTGCTTGAGGTAAGCACAAAGCCTCCATGTGGGGGTAAACATTTACATGTTTAGCAATTAAGGCAGAGAAGGGGGCGAGCCACACTCCCCTTTTTCACAAAGTTGGATGAATTCTAAAGGTGCCATGTTGAAACAGAGACCATAGTACATACCCTAGGATAATTTTGCCTCTCAAAGGAAAGGCATTACCCTAATTCTGTGTTTCTGTGGAAGCTGGCAGTGGTCCAGCTCCACGATGGAAGAGAGGAATGTGTTATTCAGGAAGCCTGAGGAGCTGCACATCCAGTTCAGGTCCCACAGCCCTTGGTGGGTGTTGAGTAGAGGCTACTGAGTGCTGCTGTGGAAAACTGCCCTCCCTGCTTGAGAGTTAATGGGGAACTGAGCCATTCTGGACTGCAGAGGCAAGGTTGAGTCATTTGACCACGCTACAAAAAGCCCAGAGCATACAGGTCTGCTATAATGGAAGGGAGGTATCCCAGTTTCATCAAATAATGCTGTCTGGAAAAAGAAAACTGAGAGGGAAGTGCTTTCTGCTGGAGCCTGTTCTCTCTCTAAAACTGTCCTGTGTCATTTGGGAGCTGCCTTACACCAAAAGCTTGCACGTTAAATGTATGGATGCAGAGGGCTATTAAGCACTAATACCACTGGGTATTAGGATGTTCATGTAATTTGTAATCTTGTTTTAATATTCCTCTTTATATAAATGTACTCTCGACATAGACCTTATCCTTCCTTTTTCAAATTTTACTGCGATGAGTGCTGTGGTAATGATCTCTCCAGAAATGCCCTCTAATGATTCTGCTCTTGGTGTGGTCATTTCAGATGATAAGGAGGCCTCATGTGGCTTTTGTGACTAATTTGTACTTTTTTGTTTCCTTCAGGAGAACCTTTGTCCTCCCGGTTTTGATCCTTGATGTCTCTCAGGAGATACCCTGAGCAGATACCACCCTGTAGGATAATGCATTTATCTGGAACTGCTGGCAGGGCAGGTGGTGCTGTCTTGTGTTCTCCAAACCCACCTCTTTGGGTCCCTGTTTTAGGGGAATCAGATTTTCACTGGGACTGTACAACCAAGCACTTGTATTCCAGATATTCCTGGAAAGAACTTTCCTTGTGCAAGTAGACAGTTTTGATTGCCCCCACCAACCTTAGGTGTGCACGCCAGCAGAGATCTTGCTTAAAATCCCTGAAGAGTAATTTTGCTGCTACTCTGCAATGGCAGGAGGGTTTGGGGTTTTTTTAATCTGTGAATGAAGCCAAGAATGAAATAAAAGAGTAACTTTATTAGAAGTCATGATTTCAACAGCAGATTTCATCTCAATGATTTTTGTCTAGGTATGACTCTTCAGTTCTTGGCTGGCTTTAATGAAATGCTAATCAGTTGTAGAAAATGGCCATGCTCTATCACAGAAGGCACAATATCCTTAATTTTTAAAAGGAAGTTTCATTTTGCTTCGATAAAACAAAGTCACTTTGAAATTAAACTGTCTTTTTGGAAACTTCCTAAAGTAAACAAGTGATGTTCATATAACTTGGTATGCACTGTGCTCCTTTATTATTGGAACATCTGCTTCAAGTTATTTTTCAGCTGCAAAACTTCAAAAAAAAAAAAGGAATCTTAAAATGTGTTGAGGATTGTACATTCAAATTGACAGGTGAAAAAATTGCTGTAGTTTTCATTGCTGCTCTGTTTTAAGAACTTTAAAATTCATTCTTCTGGTTCTTGTTTTTAATTCACAATGCTTCCTTTTAAGAAATATCTTGTGTTCGTGGGCTGTTAGTTAAATTGCTTCTTGTTTCATGAACGGGAACAATTTTCTTCTTCAAAGCAACGTATTCTTGAGAATACTAGATTTGAATTCAGAAAAATACTCTTTGTATTTGTGAGTAAATTCCTTATGTGAACAGAAGGTGAGGGGGAAAACACAATAGGGAGATTGCAGACTTGGGTTGATCTGCTACATCATCACAAAAATCAGAATTCTTAATAACGTGTCATTTTTGTTGTTAATTGATGTTTGAATTTGTGTTAAATTGATCTTTTTTTGGGGCTCTCTGTGAGTCATGATGGGAATGGGATCTCTATTTCAGAAGTCAGATACCATGGCTTCCAATCTGGTCAGCTTTAAAAGCAGGAGCAAGTACTTCAGGTGGGAAGGGTGGGATCTTAGGGAAGGGTGTTTGTCAAGGAGACAGTAAAAGTGCTAATGGTGACAAGGGGGCTGTAAACTGTGCAAAACTGTCCCCAATTCTTTAAGGTGCAGATGCAAGTAGTTACACACAGCCATATTCTGTCATTAGCCCAGGTGCAGCTTTCCACATGAAACACAATCACAGCAATCTTTTGTTCAGGCTTCTAGCACTGTGCTTGTGCAACACGTTAAAGTAATGGTTTTATGTGGAAATGTGATTCTGTTTGCAAAGCACAGCCAGTTTATTAGTTGTAACTTCTGGTGTGGGAAAAGGGATTTACGGGCGACCTTGCCCCTGGTCACAGTCACAGTTGTACTAATTACCAAAGAAGAGGAAGAGCCTTGCTCGTAACTGGTCACAGCTATGACTGAGAAAGATAGGTGTGATAAAAGGGGTGGGTGGGCTGGTTAAGGGAGCCTTTTGAGGAAAAGGACCTGCAAGAAGAGAGCCTTGTGGAGGTAGAGGAGCCCTGAGGGAGAAGGAAAGATCCAGAGACACAAAGAATGAAACGGGGAAGAGAGTTACTGCTGGCAGAGGATCTGCTGGGAGGTCAGTCTGTGTCTGCTCTTGGATCCTGAGTCACAGTCGAGCTAGCTAAGGTCTGTGTTCAGAGTCTGCAGATGAATATTTGCAGACATTGTACAGCAGGAGATAACCAGCAGAGTCTGCAAATGGACTCTACAGTTAGAAGCTTGCTGTAATCAGAGTTAGGCTGGCTAAGTTCTAAGGAAGAATAAACCAGGACCCTTTTCACATTGTTAAATGTCTCTGTCTAGGCTCATTTCTATCCCTGAAGAGAGATCTACTGCAACAGTAACTCTGACAAGAAGCTTTTAAAGTGTGTTCTCAGGGCTACATTTTAAAAAGCTTGCTTAAAGCTATTTTTCAATATGTATGATTCTCAAGCCTGTAATTTTTTATGAATTCGTGATTGCTCTCAGTTGAATGCAACTTCTTCAAATTGAAAATCACTAGTGTGTTTACTATTCATCCTGTATCGCTCCTCACTTACTGAATAGTGTAGTTGGATGGCTTGATCCATTGTAAATTATTTTCCTGAGATATAGTTATAAAGTGAAATTTTTCAAACTCTCAATTGCCATGTCTCTTCAGTTTCTTGTTAAAAAAAAAGTAAAGCTTAAATTGTAGTTCTGTCAGATCACGGTGCACTTGAATGGTGGTTCTTACTGTGTTCTCCTTCAGTGCTGTTTCATTATTACCTTTGGTAATAAATACAATCAGCCTGGTAGCTGGTGACTGATGAATATGGATTAAGGATGCTATATAAAAATCAGAAGTATTCTGGGTTTTGGAGTTTGGAAATGCATTTTCCATCAGCATGGTAACAAAGTATTCTTTTAAAAAGGTGGTAAAGGCAGTTAACAAGGTTAATGTGATCCTGTGAATTGTGTGTTAGTATTTCTCTTACATCCACTGCATTTGGAGCTAGCCAGGATGAAATCTAGACTGGTTTGCCCTGATGTGAGAGCCTAACAAAATCTGACTACGACCACAGTTGTAGTTGTACAAAACTGGGTTGGTTTGGTAAGGCTGGGATTATCCAGGACTGAGTGTGGCACTGGTGGGAGAGGCTGGGATCATCACTGTGTCTCAGCTGTGGCACAGATGTTTGAGTATTTGGGAGTCCTTTGAGGCTCACTGTTCACCTTATGTCAATGAGACAGAAGTAGAGATATCACTGGCCAGGAAAATCTCCTGTGTGGTGAGACAGAGGTGGAATTATGATGCAAAGGAAGTAAATGGGGAGTATGGAGGAACAGCACAAAAGAGAAGGATAAGGAGTTTGTTGCTCTGCTCTCATAGCACAAATACCAGACTATAACCCACAGCAGGCAATTCCTGATAGCAGGAAATATCTTCAGGCATGTGATGTGCAGAGGCCATCCCTGGAGTTGGGTTCAGCAAGGTTCAGTTGTTGTTTGAATTTGCTTGTAGCACTGCAGTTCTTGTTCTGATGCCTTGTCCTTGCTGATTAATAGGAAGGCACGTTTGTTCAGGGCTTTTCTAGTTTGGTCCCAGTATACCTTCAGACTGGAGATGTGGAAATGTTTCCCTCTTGTGCTGGATGTTATTTACAGCTTGATCTTTTTGTCAGAGTAGGAGCTGGTGGAGGCCCTGCATCTACAGATCACCTCTGCCTCTCTGATTGTGCCTAGCTGAGGTGGGAGTGTGTCCTGGGCTTTTTTGGGGAAGTTGGAACGTGGCAATCATAGAATCACAGGATGGTTTGGGATGGAAGGGACCAAGGACACCTTCCAATAGACCAAGCTGCTCCCAGCCTCACCCAACGTGGCCTGGAACACTGCCAGCCCTCCCATCCTTTGTTGGATTTTATAGATTTGTATTTCTGTTTGGGAAGAGTGTGGAAGTTAAGATGGGCTGTGAGGACAGGCTTGTCCTGTGAATCAAGGTGATGTTTACTCCGTATTGGATTCTTGCAGATTTACAACACTCAGCAGCTGAATACAGACAATTGCAGGTTTACATGAAAACACTTTGAGAAGCTTTCAGTTTGAGATGAATCACAGATTAAACACTGCACTCATTTGAAAGACAGAAGCAGCCCCCTTCCACTGCACTAAAAACCCACACGTTTTGAATCCAATTCAGGGTGTCTTCTTGGATTCCCCCTTGGCTTGGCAAAGGTCTCTTGATGTATTTCCTGCAGCTACTGGCCAGGTCAGAGGGGAGGTGACTGTGGGGATTCTGTATCCTGCTCGAGGTGAGGTTACAATGAGCTGTCTGTGCCTTCCTGATCTTTCTTGGTGCTGAAGGGGAACACTGAGGGTCTGGAATGCCAGCAGAGCCCTCTCAGCAATCCTCCAGCCAAGGTGGGACTGGGCTCCATGCCATAAACACCAGTGTTGTGTTTAGCTAGAAGAAACATATTAAAGCAGATCCCTTTCATGTCGATGAAAGAACAGATGAGAGAAGAAATTCTCTCTGAAGTGGCTGCTTAATTACTGTTTGATACAGTGATGTAATTTCTCAAATTAAGTTGTTAGTGGAAGTACTGTTAGGATGGAGAAAGCGTTTTTTCCTCTGGAGCAGTAACTTTCAACTTGTTTATCTGATTTTTCCAGTGTCACCAAGTTTTGTGTGGCAAATTTAAGCTGGCTTGAAATCTGTCTGCTCCTCCTAAATGTTTCATTAACACCGTGGGAGTCACTTGGGGCATCTCAGTCTTCACTGGTCTCAAGTTGGGACCCACTGCTGCAGTGTGTCTGATGACAGTGCTGCAGCTTCTGGTGAATGACCAAAAACATTCCCAGAAAGAAATTTAAAATACAGGATTTAAGATATTTGAGTAGGTCTTAGAGTATTTGCAAATATGTCTTTCTTGGCTCGTGAAGTCAGGCGACTGGGTGAATCCAAATAATTAAATGAGTTTTAATTCTTGGTATTCTAAGAAAAAATTACCTGCTTTGGTTTTCAGTATAAAGAAGATAGTCTTGAGAATGAAATTCCTGTGGTGAAGACTGTTAGTAAAAGTTAGGAAGAAATAGACCAAGCAGCTGATAGGCAACTTCGTGCTTTTCTTTGTGTGATGTTTTTAACAAAGTTAAAGATAAAAAAATGAATTAAATATTTGAGCAGGGTCTAGTGGAAGGTGTCTCTGCCCATGGGAGGGTGTAGAGCTGGATGAGTTTTAAGGTTCCTTCTGACCTAGACACTTTTGGGATTCTGTGATTTGATCTTTAGATGACTTGGTGGTTTGCTGTCTAGTTTAATAACCCCTTTAAAATTATTGTGTCTCTTCAGGAGTTGCTGTAGTTTAGTCAAACTTTAGGAAAAAGCTTGCATGGTGTTTTGGGTGTGCACTGTGGATTCTGGACACACATGTCACAGGGGAGGGATTTTCAGCATAAAACTGAGTGAGTCTGGGCAGGAAAATCACTCTTAAAAATTAATTGAAACACAAAGCTGAAGTGCCTGTTTTCATCTAAGATTTCCTTTTCCCTGCAGGAGTTTTTGGAATATCACAGCAAAAGTGTAACTGAAGCAGAAGTGAGGGCCATGTGCTGTGTCTGGCATGTTTCTGGTGTTTGTGCAGCTGGTTTTGCCTACCAGCTTTGTCCCACAGCTGAGTACAGAGGTGCATGTATGTAACTTACTTCTTTTTGCTGACATTATTAAAAACCAAAGCATAAACCCATTGATAAATAATTTGTACCTGTTGATTAAGTACTTCCCTCCTGTACTAAATGATTTCTATGAGAAATCCATGAAATTTTTCTATGATTTTAGTTCTATGAATTTAAAAAAGGTTTTGACACAATTTTTCCCCAAATAGACAATAATAACACCCAAACCACTTAAGCCATCCCACCCCTCTTTGAGGTTTCATTGCCTGGAGATGCAACTTTGCTTTGGTTATACACCAGGTTTGCCATGACCTTGTTGCAGCAAAAAGCAGCAGAGTGTGCTGGTACTATTCATTAAATGCAAGAGGATTAACATCCAGTTTATTTCCTCTAAAACCACGGAACTATCAGGAAATAACTAAGCCCTAAAGTTTTAGGTTTGTAGAAATGATTTCCTCCTAATGCATGTACTTGGAGGGGGGGACAGTGGAGGAATTTCAGAATCCTGTTATGTAAAAGAGAGGCAGAGCCCTGGGAATTATGTTTAATGGCTTGTTCTATCCTTTATTGGTCTAAAGAATTCCTCAAAAACCGAAAGTGCCAGGGAAGTGTTTTTACCTCTGTTGCTGCAATTATTATCTCTCAGTAATTTCACTAATCTTCTTTGCAGCAAGATTAGATTGGAAATGTTTTGGTGCAGGGAAGGACTTGTTTGTGAAAACTGCTTGGTACTGTGGGTGCTGGCAGAGGGAAGAACCAGTAAGTAATCAAATGTGGTGTTCCAGTGCTTAGGAATGTATTGCCTTGGATTTCCTTCTAGTTGACAGCTCTTCCTTGGAAGATGATGTTTGGAACATGAATGTCAATAAACTGTGTTTGGCACATAAAAAAAATCATCATGACATAAGCTTGACAACAAAAATTGCTGTGGTTTTCTTTCATAGTGAGTATTGGTCCCTGTTAAAAATAAACAAACTTTTTTTTTAAAATAAAAATTGTTCTCACCCAGACTATTCTGTGATGATTCTATGGTTCTGTGACTTCAGATCTGACATATTCAGATGCCACTTATGCACATACTTTTTGTTTTACAAGTAAAATATTTTAGAAATATATTCCCTGCTAGATAAGGTAGGAACTGTGGATGCATGTGTGCAGCTGGGGGTTAAACCATTCAGAACAGCTGAGATAATAGCTTGTGCTGTGTCCTTTTACACATTTTGAAAAAGGCAAATAGTTTTGTCCTTGACAGACCTGGGTAATATTATTAAACCCTATTTAGTGGTTTATTTACAGGCAGCAGGAAAACAATTTGACTCAATCCAGGGCCTGAAGTATTGGTCATGTTGTGGAATTACGGACTGCACAACTTGACTCGAAATTGCAGGCTTTCCTCTCTGCCCTACTTACTCAGTCTAAAAAAACCTAATCCTGTGGATTTTATTTCCCTCTCTGTAGGGCAACAGTGAGTAATTACTTTTCTGTGGTGAAGGTAGAGATGCTGGAAAAGTTTAATTAATGCTCATTAGGAGAAGCTGCTAGTACCTAAAGGAATTCATTAGGGCAGGACTTGTAATGTTCATCAGCACAGCAAATAAATGCAGAGGGGTGACTGTTATTTACACTGCACTGTGTGGTGTATTTCTCTGTTCTGCAAAATGTTTGAGAATATGTGGCTCTTCCACGGCCAAGGATGTCTTTTAACTCCTTTAAAATGTCCAGATTCAAAATGAAGTTTGTGTTTATAGCGTGTATCTCTTAAATCTCCTGTCACTTTGTCAATATGGAATTGAGGAACTCAGGAGAGAAGTTACCTATGTCTGCTCAGCCAGTCAGTGAGGTACCACACTGGGAACACTTCACTGTCACTTCATTTGGGTGGCTGAATGGCCTTCCTCATTTGAATATTTCACGTTAATCTTTCTACCATAATAAATATTTCACAGGAGGTGTTGAGAGCACGGTGACAACTTGTTTTGTGTTCCAGGGACTCTCCGTAGTGCCAGCAGGACTGCAGAAATAACATCACCTGGAAGCTGACGTGCAGGTTTGGGTGTCTTGAGTTGGAAATAACCTTGAACTTCCAGAGAGCAGGTGAGATGCCCTGTGGCCACAGCTCAGCTTGGCCTTTGGTGTCTCTCCATTGGAAGTATTCATGTTACTTTGGTGATTCCTTATCAGAAATACTGAGAATTTCAACTCTCTGGGTACTGGAAAACTCTGTTACCATGCTGTGATTTGCATGGCTTTAGTAGATTATTCAACAATCAGATTTTAGCACAAATTCTGTAACAAAATACAGGCAAGACAGGTGTGTCTGGTAGGAAGCAGGAGGTTATTTACTTCCTCTGGCCTTTGCAGAGGAAGGGAACCTGCAATGATCATGAAAACTGTTGTGTAGATGAGCCACTATTTCAACTGTGGTGTTGGACACTGCTTAAAATGGAGTTATTTTTATCAGACATTGGCAGCCATTCGAGGGCAGTGGAGGATGGGATCTTCATTAACATTTTCCTCAGTCTATTTGTACACAAGTGCAGGTAGTGTGTCCACAGGGAAGTTCCAAAGTATTCAGAACTATCAATTGTTCTCTCAGTGAAAAGTCTGCTAAAAATAGGATATTCTTCCATTCAGACATCAAAACCCAATCTGTAATGTGAAGTGTCGTGCTGTAGGAATAGTAAAAAAGCTTTTTACATGAGGAAGTTCTTTCTGTGAGCTGTTTCTTACAGTGGGTGAAATGCAGCAGAAAGAAAAAGGACTTGACTCACTTTCTGCTTTATTGAATTACCTTTAGGTGGCATAAAATTTGTTCTGAAATCCTTATTTGTTGCCTTTTGGCAAATACATACGATTTTTTTTCTATTTGAATTATGTTCTTAAGAGGTCTGCTGCTCTTCCTGGTATGGGGCTGCAGAGATGTTGGATATTAAGGAAATGGCAAAGAGAAAAACAGTATTTTTAAAAAAACACCCAGTTCTTTGACAGAACTTTCTGTGTTATCTAAAGAGTTTGAAATTAGGACACGAGAAACTTCAGACTGCAGTTCTTACCTGGCAGTCTAAGTTTTAAATGCAGAATGCAAGGCTGTTCTCAAATTCTAAATTCAAAGTGCGAGGCTTTTCCTTATTTAACAAATAAGTGGAGATAAAAATAAAATCTGCTTTTTGAAGTAACAATGTTCATCTGGTTCAAATGCAGGAAATGTGAGCGATGCCTGCAAACTTAGTGCTGCAACAAATTATGTTGAGAATCAGAGGATATTTGGAATTTTGCTGTGCAAAGACTATTCTTAACCTGCATGCTCTACTTGCACTGGTATTTTTTAGAGTAACAAATGAGGCAATTGACTCTTTCCAGTCAGATCCTCCTGGCACAGCAAACCTTCTGGGTGCCCACTGTGCTGGGTGGGTGAGGATTTGGCTTGGCTTCACCTGTTTGCTCTGACAGTGCCTCTGGGAAAGCCCCCATTAGTCTCTTAATAAGAATTTAAACTGGCAGATAAAGACAAGCTAATCTCTGTTTCATCCCCTAATTTATTTGAACAGCAAGAAGTCTGGTTCCTTTCCTTTGCTGTTGCCGTTGAGCTGCCAGTGGGGACTGAACAATGAATTTGGGAATTTAAATGGATTTATTTAGTAACAATCGAGTGCTTGCTGTGTAATTGCCGCCTGATTCTGACACGATACGAAGAGTAAAATTGGGAAGGATCTTGCCTACATTCCAATCACAGTTTTGTGAGATGATGAGCATGGTTAGGACAGGCACCTGCAGTCAGATTTACCTGATGTAATTCTTAGAGGTGCTGGGTGGGTTTTCATCACCTAGCTGAATGCTTTATTATATTGGTCATGTATATTTCATTTACTGGTATTCAGACAGACAGGTAACCTTTTAAAACTCTTACCTTACGAGTAAGTAAGTTTGTAAGTAACTCACAAGTTCATATGTGTCCTGGAAGTGAGGAGAAAAGGGAGTGTTTCAGTAAGAACTATTACTGTGGGTAACAAGCTCTGTGCTCTAGTGATAGCAGAGCATTTCAGAGAGATCACTGCAGAACCTGTAGGGTCTGACAAGGATGATAGAAAAAGAATGATGCAATAAATACAGGAGCAAACTCTGTGCTGTTAGTTTGGGTGTTCCCATTGGGGTGCACAGCCATAGCTGCCTTCTGGTTGATTGTGAATTGTAAACAGAAATTGGGTTTAGCTTTGCTTCAGAACTGTCTCTTTATTTGAAGTGCTTTCTTACAAAGATGCCATTTCTGTGTCAGGATTGAATTTAGTGAGCTCTTTAAGCAAATATAAATGACTTTAGCCTTTGGAGACAGCTCCATACAGATGCTGGCTGGTGAGTTTTGAGTGGAGTGCAGTCTGAGAGCTCCCAATGTTACTGTAACAGAGGACCTTTTTGGTCTCACAACCCAGACAACATTATTATTTTGCTTACAACATTCATCTCGTGCCAAACTTTGTTGGGCAAACATTAAGTTATAGAGTTGCAGAATTGTTAAGGCTGGAAAAGACCTTTAAGGTCACCAGGTCCAGCCGTCAACCAGCACCACTAAATCATGTCCTCAAGTGCTAAATCAACATGTTTTTTAAACACCTCCAGGGATTGGTGACTCCAGCAGTTCCCTGGGCAGTCCTAATTGAAACTGAAAGCAACTGGTGCAAGTTAATCACTGAATTTAATGGCTTATCAGCCCAGGCAGTTGTCAGAGACAACTGCTGGGGAGCAGTTGTTCACTGCCCTGTTCTCTACATTTTTATTCTTGTTCACTGCTGAAGTGTTTATTTTGTCATTTATTGTACTTGGAGAAGGGCTAGTAGGTATCTTTGAAGCTGGCCTTGAGTAATTGTGCCATTTGTACCCTCACCACAGCCAGGGTTTTCTAAAACTAGATGGTTTAGGTTTTTGAAGTGTGTTTGAACATGGCTTATGCTGGAAGTCATAGAGTGAAAATGAAGTTACTGTGGACTTGTTGCCCGTGTTTTTTCTCTCTGCTTTGACTAGTTCTAATTTATAATATAGAGTAGTGGAAGAAGTTTGCTCTGAAGTTAAAAATAATTGGAAATACAGCTGTGGCATTCCCCATGTGGAACAACTTCTCTGTAGGTGAGGAAATACTAATAACATGCCAGCTAGAACTGAATCCACTGTACAATTGAACACTGAAAGAGCAATTTCTCTTTTAATGTTCAGTAAATTCTGATTATGAAAATCAAATTTAGCCTTTTAATGAATAGGTTATTTGCCCATTTTTAATCTGCCAGTTCTCTTGTGTGCAGGTGTTCTGAACACTTTATTGCAGAGCTATTTCTTGAACAATGATCATCATATTGCTGTTATATTGGGGTGGTTGTATGCATGGGGTTGGACTTCACAATCCTTGTTGGTCCCTTCCAGCTCAGGATATTCTATGCTTCTGTGAGTTGGTTATTAATCTGAAGGTTTATGTTTTAATAGCTGTTGGTTATGAGCTTTGTTTTCCACATACTGATGTCCTCAGTTGGGACGCTTCTATTGCTAACTACAGAGAGATAAGAAAAATGCTGAGAAACAGATGTTGCAAGACCAAATATCCAGCTGTGTGCTAACAAAATGAATCTCATAGTGATTAGTTAACAATTCTTTGGCAGGCAGAGGCATACATAAAGCAGTAAACACAGCATGGGGAAACAATAATGTTAATTTAGGGAAGAAAAAAAGAAATTTCTGAACATTAAACATCAGCAGCATCAGTTCAACCACCTGTGTTCCTGAAGAGCTGACTGTATTGCAGTAAGACACACCAAGGTCAGTCGAGCTGATTTTAAAACTGTTTTTAGACATGTTTTCCTGCAAACTGGTGATGGGGAGATGCATGGATTTTCAAATTAAATGCTATACCAGTAATGAGGAGGAGTCTGTCATCCTCAGCTGGCTGGGTTTCTTAGAAATTCCAATCACTGTGCCAAAATAGTGAGGTGCTCACCTCTGGCAGCTGTAGCTGTCAGTGGGATCCTGCACCACTCCCAGGCACCCTTTGGAGCTCATCAGTCAGCACCTCTGGTGCATTTGTGCCAGGTTGGCTGCTGTGACCTGGGTTCCTGCAGGGAAGGGCTGGGATGGGATGTACCAGCACTGCCTCAGCAAGTTCACCATGCTTGTGCTTCACTAGAAAGCAGCTGGATCTCAGAGACTGAGCACTTCCTCTCTGCTGGCATCCAGCTCCTCACATGTGCACGAGAGCACTCTTTCATAATTAATTGAAAATCCTGAGTTCCATAACTAAAAATAAATCTTACTAAACGAATAGTGATGAAATAATAGGATATCTTGTGCAAGCAGAAAGAGAAATTCCTTTCATTTTTGAATATGATGTGATGATTAACTGAACGTGTAGGGAAATGGTCTTCTCTTACTTGATTACTTCAACAACAGCCTGTGATAAAGATTGTAAACAGGCTTCCCTGCAGAAGTGGGTTATAATGGAATTGGAGTTCATGCAGTGACACCAGAGGGATTCATGGGTGTGACAGAGCAACATGTATCAACATCTCTGCTCTTTCTGGGGTGCTGTGCTGCACACTGGTGTACCCCTGGTCCTTGGGTGTTACAGCAGACTGAGTAAAGCATCCCTCTGTAGAATTGCTCTGTGAACTGTGTGAGTCAGGCACTGGCATTAGTCATGGCTGGTGCACATCTGGAGTTGCAGTGATTTCACTGACTGCCCATATCGTGCAGTGAGCACTGGGGGGGGGATTGTTTCCCAATTAAACTGTGAGAATTCTTTAATGAATATTGCTGTGACACAGCACTTCTATGGGTTTGATCAGAGGAATGCTGACCTGGCACGAAGATCTTGGTGATTCCGGGTTCCTGGGAGTCCTTCAGAGTGTGGTGAGTCACAGCAGTGCCATCTGTAGCCTGAAGCATCAGCTGTCCCCTGGGAATGCTGCAGCCCACCCTGCAGCAGTGCTGGGATTTCCCAGGCTCCTTGAAAAGCCGGGTTCAGGAAGCTCTAATTCCTTTATAAAAGTTGCATAATGACTCGTGTTTGTTGGAGCAGTAATTGCTCCTTTACCCTTGTGCTCAGGGGGTCTCTGTGCTGGTGAGACCTTGGTGGAGGGGTCTCAGGGGAAAGTGGCACTGAGGAGCCACTGAAAAGCCCTTGTGTGACATAATCTGTCACACATGGGAATGATCTGCTACAGGAGGTGTTATGCTTGCAGGCAGTGCAAAGCAGGGATGTTCAGGATGGGGCTGGTATTTAAAAGCACAGTTTGCTGTTGTGTAAATTAGTTTATAGGTCCAGCTAGGACTGGTCCATGCTCTGCTGCTCACTGAGACAGCTAGAGGACACCTCTGCTGAGAACATTTGCTGTTTTCCATGGTGGATGGAAGAGGTTTGTCTTCTCCAGGAGAACAGGCCTGCAGCATCTTTGTCCATAGAGTATCTTTGTCAGACTCCTGCCCTGCCAAACTCCAGACTGAAACAGGTTAGTGGGCCTAGAAATTATGCAGAGTGTAATTGCATATCTTGCTTCGTATGGAAAGCAGGCTAAAAATAAACCTGTCTGTGATTTGCATAAATTCTATTCTGATCTGAACACTCAAAAAAGAAAAGGTCTTGGCATGTAAACACATACCCTTCTGTTGGGAAAGCAGTGCCAAGTCCCAAGTAGATTAAATGGCTTGTGTAACAGAGAGCAGCTGCAAGGACATTTTTCTTTGGGGATGTGATTGAAATGTGTCATTCTGTAGAGCTGCACGCTGGTTAAGCAATGAGACATGGTATGTTAGATGTACATCACATCTGAAACATGGTGCACTCCCTGGACAAACAGAAGGATTGTCACCTTCTGCCAAACACTGTGACAGGTTAACCTGTCAGGTGCCCTGTGTGCAGTCCCTGGTTGCAGTGTGACGTGGAATAATATTAAATTGTCAGTAAGTTTGAATTTGCACATAAGCTGGAGGTTTCCAAAGGGAAGCATTAATATTAGAACAGTCTGGGGACTCAAGTAACGTTTTATTCAGTTGGATATGTTAATTGTGTTTTCCAGACCAAATGGGTTTGTTTGCTGTCTCAGTAAAGCATTTTCTTCTAGTGTGAATAAATTAAAACCTCACATTATAAATTGAAGGGAATGAATGGAAGATTATTCATAAATTGGGCAAAACAAGCCATAGTTAGCCCTAGGAAAATCATCTCCATTGTTCAGGTTACTTGTCTTTGTTTTGGTCCTCTTTTCAATTAAGAGCAGACTAAATGATTTATGTATTATTGTGACCTGTGACAGCTACAGAGGACTCTTACTTCATGGCTGTAAGCATCTGTATTTGACTTTGGTACAAGAGTTGCAGTGACAGATACAACTTACCCAGAACAGCCTCTGTAGTGTATTGAGCTGCACAGTGGCTAAAACTTGGCAAGGCCTTGAGTGCATAATTAAGAAGTTTTCATAAAGTTCTATTATTAAAACAATTTTGTATTTTAATTTTTTTTAATGTGTTTCTGTATTACAAGTTCTTATTGCTATTTTGACCCTTTAGGGTGTTGTAACATCCTTTTAACATGTTTGAGCCCATTGGTGTGTTGCTGTACCAGCTCCATCACTTGTGTGGTGGTTTGACTAGATCAGAATCAGAAAATGACCCCCCCCAAAAAAAAAAATTACACTGGGAGTGGGGTTTAAATTAGGTGTTGGGACATTTTTTTTTTTCGTGGGAAGGGTTATAAAGCTTTGGAATGGGCTTCCAAGGGCAGTGGTAGGGTCACTATCTCTGGAAGCATGCTTAGAAATGTGTGGATGTGGCACTTGAGGACACAGTTTAGTGGTGAACATAGTGGGTGCTGGTATATGGTTGGAACTGATGACCTTAGAGTTCTTTTCCAGCCTTAACAATTCCATATTTTATTCTGGTCAATGTATTCAATTCATCTGCTGTTGTGGTGTGAAAAGCCTGTTTCCTCTTGTGCTTTATATCCCTTTCTCACTTTGAGAATTACAATTATGTCTTGCAAATCACATTTGGTTTTTGTGAGGTGTTTCAAGCTCCTGGGCTGGGCTCAGTGATTTTTTTCCAGGCATCCCTGTAAATCCTTTTCTCTGTCTCAAACCTGACAGTGGCAGAAGTTCACAGGGTGCAGTTTGTCTGGGTTTTTGTTCTTTGCCATCACTGTCAATGCAGCTGACTTGAAATGGAAATCATGGACCAGTTTGCCCCATTTTTGAACATACAGCAAGTCTTTATAAATAGGCAAAACTTTGTTAATCTGTTCAGTGTTTTTTTCACTTCTCAAGAAAATACCGAGTTAAAGAGAAGAAAGTCTCCATATATAATACAAAAGGTCAAACTTCTCTTCTGTAAAGTTCTTTTGCATTTTTCTTCCTGACTGTTAAATTGAAGGAAATGGTTTTTTGCATTTTATTTGAAACCCATTCATTATTTTAAATTATTTGAGTTCTGCTTATATCTCCTTCAGTGTCTGATCTTCTATCAGAAACAGCTGCACAGACCTTTGAGCCTTGCTGTTCTCCTATTTAATAATGGAGTATTAAAACACTTGGCATTATCAGAATAAACCCTGCTCACTGGTAATTCTCCAGACTGTATTCCCATGGATAATGGATTTTTGTGTGCATGCAATGTATTACTGTAGTCATATCTGATACTGGTGTGTGTGAAGCTGGAATCTGAAAGTTGGAACTACTTTACTCAGAAGAATTTTCATTTTAAAAATCCTTAAGGTCATAGGCAATCCATTAGGCTATGCAAGTTTTTTTTTGCTGCCAGTGCAGGGCATAAAACCAACTTAAAATGCTGCCTTTCTATGAAAATCATGTACATGCTGAGAATGGCTGCAGATTTAACAAGACACAGAGAAGAGAAGTAGAGACTCATGCTGGAGCCATGTAACTGAGTAGTGTTGCTGCCCTACATAAGAGTTTCTAAATGCAGCTGGTCTCAATTTCCTACTTTTTCCTTAGTTCCAAAGTGGTGTATGACCCCTCCCTGCCATGTGCTGCCCTGCAGAGACATGGCCATGTCCCAGGAGCAGATGGAAGGGAAGGGGCAGGCATCTGCCTGGAGCTGTGCTGATGCTCTCCCTGCTCAGAATGTGTTCTGGCATGTGAGCTGAGTGCTTGTGCTTTTAGGTGGTTTTAAAAACAAAATCCTGTTTGTCGTTGGTTGTGCTGAGACCAGAGCTGCCCTCCATGGGTGCAGGGGAGTGTTCCCCCACCCTGCCCATGGATACTGGAGAGCTGGCAGGAAAGCGAGCTCGGGATAGGTGGCAAAAGGTTAAAAACCTCTTGGTTTCACAGTGCTGGGTCATAGAATCCCAGAATGGTTCAGGTTGAAAGGCACCTTGAGGATTGTCCCATTACACAGGCATGGACACCTTTCTCTAGACCAGCTTGCTCCATGCCCAGTCTAACCTGGCCTTGAACTCTTGCAGGGACAGAGCAGCCACAGCTTCTCTGGGAACCTGTGCCAGGTCCTCAACACCCTCACAGGGAAGAATTCCATTTCTCTGCCAGTGGGAAGCCATTCACCCTTGTCTTGCACTCCAGGCTTATTCTTCACTTGCAGGCTTCAGTCATTCTGGTACAACTGTGAACAATGGCAAGTGTTAACTGGGTAACAAATGTTATTTTCATTCACCATCCAAACAGCACTGACAGCTCTAGCTAGATTTTTTTTTTTAATGGCAGATCAGGAACCCAGCCATAGATACACTCTAGAGCCTTCTGTTACAGTTGGCTTTGCTGTTTCTATACAGCCAAAACTAAAATCCAGGAGGATTGCATCTAAGCTCTCACTGTTTGCATTTCACGTGCTGTCCCTCTCAGCTCCAAGTATATTTTGGAATAAACAATGCATGATTTGCCAGTCTTTTTTGTGTTTCTCAAATATATTTTGGGGATGTGCCTTCCAAAGTATATTTTCGTTATCTTCAGAATTTAAAATGCTTTAATGATGGTATTTCATGAGCAAACACAAAGTCATATTAGTTTTCCGCTGGTTTACTTAGAGTGGCCTGGTTTATTGTCAGATTCCAAGGACACAGCACAGAATGCTGGGATATTCAAGAATGTGGAATGAGAAACTTTGTCTCTGAATCAGTCACCACCTTGACTGAGGATCTGAAGATATTATCCTGTGAAGGCTGGTGTTAAATGCCTCTTATGTTTTAGTAACGAGTGATCTAAATCCAGAGGCTTAAAAAGTCAAAATTCGTAGTTATTGGTGGTTCTGGAGTCAATTTTGTGTTACTGACAAAAGTAAGAAAATCCCCAAAGTCAGCTGGGATGTACCTTCCGTAATGGAGCTTGTGGTAACCTTATTTCTTAAATCTGGATAAACGGGTTTTCATTTCTTTCACTAGTACTGTAAACACCCTGTCAGTATATTGAGCACTCTGGTAAATGATTTATTAATACTGTAAGGCTTATCTCTACCACAATTTCTGTAAATCAAACTATATTACCAAGAATTTATTGGATGGCATGTAGCAAACTATGACTAAACAAGCCTTTCAACGTAACCCTGTTTCATATTTCTCAGCTTTCAGGTATTAAATGAGTTTGGTTTAATGGATTATTGTGGCTGTGAAGAGCCTTGAGATGTAATGCTTCATCTGACAGGGAGCTTGCCTGCATTTTGAAGAAGCTGCAGTTTTTTTAGGGAGTGAGCAGAAGAAGCCCTGAGTCCATAATGCAACCAGGATCTCTTTTCCCAGATGGGTCACTGGTGCAAGCACAGTTGTCATCTTACCCCCAAAGCAGCCTGGATTTTCTTTGGGGACTCTTCTCTTCCACAGGCAGAGTCCCAGCTTGGATTCCTGCCTTTATTACCTGGAAGTGAGACTGGGAATTGTGGAATGTGAGCATGCCCCCTTCCCTGAAGGGAAAACAGGAATCCATCTGTGCTTCTAACCCACTAGCTGAGGAAGCTGACTGGGTTGGACAGTCTCAAAATGATCTAATCTCTTTTCTGTATTTTAATAATTTGAACCTTCCACCTTCTCCTTGTGCTGAAAGCACAGGTGTGTATTTGCCAGGTCACAGTGAAGTACTTGCAGGTGAAGGGACAGCAGGTATTGATAGATGTGTCACCGTTGGGCTTTTCCAGCCTCTCCACATTTCATGAGCCCAGTGATTCTATTGCATGCTTGGAAATCATTCATTGTGCTCAGTGAATGCTCAGTGAAATTTTCATTTGTGTGAAATCATCGTATGTTAATAGTTGCTGGGGAACATAATAAAGTTAATGTGTTACACACAAATTCTAACTTGGGTTTCCTAACACTGCATCCCTGATTTGTGGAGCTGAACGTCTCTTTAAACAACTTTTGCTTAGTCACATCAAAAATCACTTCATCTCAGTGGGTGTATTGATAGCCAAGTGTAATTAAACGGTAACTGTTTTCCACTTGATGAGCCCTGAGAATTCCTATTCTAGTTAGAGTGTGAGTGAAGCCATGGAGCTGTTTTATAGCTCATAACATGTGCTCCACTGGAATTTCCATAGCCAGTGGCCTTTTGCAATCACAGCTTATGTAACACATACAGCTGAGTGGAGCTGTTGGACGCTGGGATTTTATTCACATGTGTGGAATTCTGCATGTACACAATGATACTCTGGTTACATTTCTCCTCTGCTTTGTTTTAAGTGAGAAAACAAAATTTTCTGGCGGTATGTAATATCCTCAATTTTCACTCTGTGGTGTTCAGGCTCCCCTGGGGAGGGGAATGAGGGGATTTGGGGGGGTGGAATTAAGGGGATCAGCAGGAAGGTTCCAGAAGGTGGCGGCAGATCTCTGCAGGCTGGGCTGGGAGAGCACCTCCCTGCCCAGCCCTCGGATTGTGGGGGCTGGTTTTGGGTGGATGAGAGGCTGGACACGTGAGAAACCAATCCTAATCCCAGTCCCTGTCTGTCTCTGTCCCCCTTTCCCCCAAATCCTTGGCTGATAGCACAGCACAGGCAGCAGAGGAGGGGAGGGATTCTGTCCTGCTCAGGTGAAACCTCCCCTGCAGAGCTTCCTGCAGCTCTTGGAGTTACCATCAAAAAGATGTGGAGCTGCTGGAGCAATGAGGAGACCATGGAGATGCTGCAAGGACTGGGACAGCTGAGGAAGCTGGAGGAAAAAAGGCTCCAGGGAGACTTCGAGCACCTAAAGGGACTCCAAGAGAGCTGGAGAGGGACTTTGGACAAGGGCCTGCCTGGCATGACAGGACAAGGGGGAATGGCTTCACCACTGCCAGAGGACAGGGATAAATGGGATCTTGGGCAGGAATCTTGGCTGTCAGGATGCTGACAGGTACAGGTTGCCCAGAGCAGCTGTGGCTGTCCCATCCCTGAAAGCATTCAAGGCCAGGTTTGATGGGGCCTGGAGCAACCTGGATAGTGGAAGGTGTCCCTGCTCATGGCAGGGATTTGGGACTGGATGAGCTTGAAAGTCCCTTCCAGCCCAAACCATTGTAGAATTCTATGATTTTTACCCTTCTGTTCACCAGTAGAGCACATCAGGACTTCAGCTGTTTTTAAAAAACATTTCCTTCAAAAACAAGGGAATGCAATTCCATTTTCTCACCTGTTCACTTAAAATGCATTTTTGTGTAGAAGGCTGTAACGAAGGTGTAAACCCTACTAATGAATTATATCATTTAATAAGAAAGAAGTTTACTTTTAATAATCCGCTAATTTGAAAAATTGCTTTTATAGTGAACAGTAAACTATTTTTTGAAAAGTTTCAAGGAAATCATCCTCTGCTTCTTGAGTCACATATCAGCTCTGCAGCTCCTTGATAGCACGTAGCAGCCACTGTCTTCAGAAGGTGTTGGCATGGAAACTTAAGGCAGGGAATACCACGTCCCTGGAACGTTGTCACCTGGGTCTGTGTAAAATGTTCACTAAAACAAAATTGAAAATTTCCATATGGTCTTCAGAGTCATTTGATGGGGATGTCACCAGTGCTCTGTGTGCCAGCAGCATTAGCCAGAGGTATTTAGGACACTATTTTACCAGACAGCAACATAAAAACTGCACAGACTGGATTCTTTGAATTTATTTGTGTCTTTCAGTATTCAGCATCAATATTTTACCAACATTGCTGATCTAGAAATGCAGTTTTGTGTCAAGTTCTAGGGGCACCATGGCAATGTTCCTCTGTTTGTAACTTCAATATGTATTCTTGAGCATTTCCATGACAGGCTGGCCATATAAAAAGCTGTTTTTGTCCTGTTTAGGTACAGTGGCAAGGGCCACTTCACCAGTGCAGTTTGTAAGAGCCACCATCCCCATTTTCATGGTACCCATCACTCCTGTTTGCCTCCCTAACTCACAATGCTGTGTTTTACTGCAGTGACACTTGAGCCTTTTTCTTCCCTGCGGTCACTTAATTCTCCTTCCCGAACTCCAGTGTGCATATCCTCCTCTAAACAGTTATTTTTGGTTAATTTAAATTAAAAGTGAACACAAGAGGCTTGTGCCTGTTCATCTGGCAGAACCTGAGTGTTCTAAAGTATATTATTCCTCATGACTGGTCCCTGTGTTGCCTGTGTCATCCTTTAGAGGCAGCTCAGCAGCACAACAAACACCAGCCCAACATTTATCAGGTCATTTTGGAGAGGCTGATACGTGAGGTTTTCCTAAAAGCCTGTGTGAACCCATGTAAAAGAAGCATGTACAACTCCTGGAGGGAAAATAATCTGGCTTTTGCCAGAGGTTGCCTAAAGCATCCTTACTATCACTTTATTTTTCTGCTTTCTAATGCACACCATTCTCTATGTGAATTTCTGTAATTTTTCCTCTGTTCACTATTTTGTTGGACTTTCCTTTATTTTCCCCAGGCCACCCTGTCAATCTTCAATTCAGTCATCTTGGTCTCAGAGTATAGTGCAGTCTCTTAAGCTTTTAAGATTAACCCCTCAATAGTGGTGTACCCTTAGTAGGAACCTTGCCTTTATTTTGCCTTTAAACTGAGTTGATATTTATTGAAAAGGGTTTATAAGTTTTTAAAAATTTAAACATGAAGAGAGAAAGATCAATGAGTAAATAAAGTCTGTAATTCTACATCCTGAACAGGTTCTTACACATTGCCTGGTTCTTCCAACATGCAGTGCTCTGAAAGTAGCTGATGAACAGATTCATCTGCCTCAGTGAAGTATGAGTATTGATCTGGCTCAGTGAAATATGCTGGGATTGCTGAAGTGCAGATCTGGCTTTGACAAGGAGATGGATGGACCACTTTAGCAGCAAAACAGTTTTTCATTGTTGAGGAACTATCTTGTCCGCGAAGAATAAAGTAATTTGTAACAACAAATGGGAAATACTTTTCTTGCTGGAGATTACCCCATTTGTTTCCATATGCCATGACATATTTTGCTCATTATGCTGCAGGAAGCAGATCCAAGGAACAGGATTTGCTGGTAAGGAACAGTTACCATGTTCCTTACATAAGGAACAGTTCATGCTGGTAAAATAGGGAATTAAGGTGGGGCTGCAGAGTTGCTGTGCATTCCTGGGAAGGGGTTGAGTGGAGAACTGTGTTAGTGAGAATTTCTGTTGCTTTTGAAGTGCTGGACAGCCACAAGGACAATGCTGAGGTGTTGTCCCAATACTGCAGAAAGCTTTTTGTATGTTTGGAAGTAATTTTTAACTAAATGACAGTGTTAAAGCAGGTGAGAAGTTGGCTTCATTTGGAGCTCAGGGCTCACATTCAGCACAGCATGTGCTGGGCTTCTTCTGTCCTTGTTTGAGAGTTTGAGGTGGTTTTGTGCATGTTTTGGTTAATCTGGACATCACTCACCTTTCTGAAGGGCCAGTAGGTGATCTTTGGTTGCACTTCCATTTTGAAATACTCATCCTGGTGTAGTTTTGTTTGGAGGGAAGAGAGTGCAGATTGAAATTCTGTTTGCTGTTGGTGAATGGTGCTTGCCTAGGTCATATTTGAGATTGAGAACAAGGTGTGAAATGCCATCACCTTGGCTAAAAGGGAAGGGAAAGTATAAACTTGACCCAACCAAGACATGCAGCCAGCTTTGCAGAAGCGACACATTGTTAGGAAAGCCTGGTTAGTGGTGGGAGGGTTTTGATGGTTTGGGATTCTTTCCAAATTTGATTTATATGTAAGTACGGTAATTGGTTGAAGATGGAGGTGAGTGGGCTTTGTATGAGGAACTGCTGTGGGGTCTGTGACCTGTTTGAGGGGGTCTCCTCAGCAGCTTTGAGCTCACAGGCTTCAAAGGCTCCTGTCAGAAACACTTCTGGGGCAGGTTTCTGCATTTTGTAACCTGTTGGTAATGTAATTTAACAGGAGCAGTTGTCTGTTCCAGCCTTTTTCCTTGCTGTTGTGCTACAGCAGCATCCATCTGCTGCTCCCCATCTCCTGCTCTAGGTTTGGAGACAAAGGTTGAGCTTTTTCCCTAAAGCCCTGAGTGTTCTGCTGTAGTACGTAATTTAAATTTACCAAGGTCACTGAACCCTATTTAATGTGCTTTCTGGGAGGCTGACAGGGTACAAAAGATTGGTTTTTACCCTTCTGTTTGAAGGATGAGGCAGGAATACAAGAGCTCAGTTATTTGTGTGCTGAAGGGGCCATGGTTCTCCAGTGATGTGACAGATTCACTAATGATACCTGACAGAAGTATTGCAAAGAAGTAATTGTGGAAAAACCCAACTCCTTTCTATTATGCAATGTTTTTAAGAAGGAAATATTTTCTTCTAATAATTTGAAGAATGCAAGTTCCCATGTGACAAAATATTGAGCTCAGGTGACTAGTGAGTAGGTGTAAATTGAATGGAAACTGCTTTAAAACGCAGTGAAATAGTTTCTTGTCTGTAGAGACTATGAATTTTGGTAATAGGTTTTGTATTTTAATACTTCATATTGATTTTCAAACAATTCCAGAATATTGTCCATTGTCTTGTTCAGGAGATGAGGGGGGATGGTTGTTAGTCAGCTCTGCTTAAATTCACTGTGCCAGAAGAAGTTCTTCCCTGTGAGGGTCTGGCACAGGGTGCCCACAGAAGGTGTGGCTGCCCCATCCCTGGCAGGGTTTAAGGCCAGGTTGGATGGGGCTTGGAGTATCCTGGGCTAGTAGAAGGTGTCCCTGCATGTGGCAGGAGGTGAAACAAAATGAGCTTTAAGATTCCTTTCTGCCACAAAATTCTGGGGTTTCTGGGATTTGCTAGCACAAAATGGTATTTTCCTTCAAGATGTTTGTATTTAAAACAACTCATCCCTTCCAACTGCTTGCTTTTTCTGAAACTTCTATAGCAGCGAAACACAATTCCTGTTGTGAGATCCTGCTTTAAAAATTATTTTAATTTATTCTTTTTTTCTTTTTAAGGAAAAGTCATCAACAAGGACTTGCGCCACTACCTGAGCCTTCAGTTCCAGAAGGGCTCAATAGACCACAAACTCCAGCAAGTGATCAGAGACAATCTCTATTTGAGAACCATCCCTTGTAAGTATGTAAAGATCAGCCTCATTTGATCTGTTCCTGCTAACTCCCACACCATTTGTGAGCTTGAAATGCCTTCTCTCTTAATCTGATTTAGAGTTTTACCTTGCAGCAGAGACTTCGGGCTTTGCTAGAGTAGTTTCACATCTGAAGTTGCCATGAATTGGTACAGGCCAGTATGGACAGAAAAACAGCAAAAACTTGAGAATTCAAAGTTCAGATTGTTTCAGTAATATCTGTGCATTGCTCTTCACAAGTTCATCAGTTGGAATAACCCCAGCCACCACAAGAACTAAATCTTTCTCAGCATAATCAAGCAGTGCAAAAACATCCTAATTTTTGTTAACGTGTTAGGGGTTTTTTTCTTCACAAAAAGCAAACTAAAGACCTTGAGTGCCAAGTGCATTAGGCAGAGCAGGGCAGCTGGGAGGAGGGGTTGGGTGCAGAAGGGGTGGCAGAATGTACAGGCAAACTGCTCATCCTGTGAAGACTGATTAAAAAGGCTCCTCATTGACTGTTTAAATAATCATTGCACTAGAAACTGACTTTGTCAAGTAACACTTTTTTTTTATCTACAGGAATTCTGCTCTCTCTGAGCACACCCAAGAATTTGTGGCTTTCTTAAACTGCATTTTACTATTACTAGCTTTTATTTATTAGCTCTAGCTGAACAAAACAATGATATATGCCTTTAAAATGCTGTTAGGTTGTAGACAGTAATGAGTGGTAATGAATCAGTGCAGTCCTTTCAGGAGAGCTTTAATTAAGCTGTTGTAACTATGGGAGGCCTATTTTCATAGACAAAACACTTTGAGAAACCTCTACATTAACACAGCAATTTACTGGTGAAGTTTATCTACAGCCAGGGGTTGGAGAGTGGCTGAATTACATTCTGAATTGTAGGTTAAAAAAATAAATTTTGTGCCTAGTTATGAATTTGGTGGCCCAAAAATCAAATGTGTTTAGTCATGATGACCTCATTGCAAATGAGAGAGTTGGTGCTGGTGGAAATAGGGAAAGATGCAGCACCCTTACAGCTGAGTTAAAATAAAATACCACAGCTGTTCCCAGAATCCCAGACTGGGATGGCCTGGCCCAGGTGTCATCAGCTGCCACAAAAGTTGTTGGTTCACTGACCATAAGAAAGAATTCTCTTAATTACTGTCTCACCCAACTTCTCTCTTCCTCCCCCAATACCAGAACCATCATTCCTACGTAATTTACTGGCTCAGTTTTTAAACATTATTGTTCACTTGCTCGCCAGTTGTTTTAACTCTTACCTAAGTGACATCATCTTCCTATAAAGATTGAAAATACAGTGTTTTTACTGAACTGTACAGCAGGCAGCACTTGGTAACAGGCAGCATTTAAGTATCTTTACAAGAGTGTTTTCTCTGTCTTTGCAGGCACTACACGGGCTCCCAGAGATGGGGAGGTCCCTGGGGTAGACTATAATTTCATTCCTGTGGAGCAGTTTAAAGCACTGGAAGAAAGTGGAGCCTTACTAGAAAGTGGAACATATGATGGTATGTCAGTGATGTTTAATGGAATGAGAATAAGAACCCAATACTTGTGTCCAGGATTTTAGTCCAAGTGTAACTCCTTGTGGTACCAGTTTTCCTGCTCACTTGATGGTCATGACAGTAGTTAAGTCTGTTTTTGGATTAGTATGAAGAGGAGGAGCAATCTTGTTTTAAAGCTTTCTTTTAAACTACAGATTGTCCTTTTAACCACTCTTAATCCCACCAGATTATTTTCACTGTTGCAATTTTTTGGGAAGCAAAAAAATTGTTGGGAAGCAAAACCTTTCTGAAAAGGTTTGTCTTTGCCTGGTACAAATTTAAGAGAATTAAATCAATTTTGGGGTAAACCTCAGAGAACAGAGCCATGTTGTCCTCTCAGGTGCACATCAATTGGACAGAAGGCAAGAGAAATTCTGACCCAGCAGGGAAACAAAAGCATTTTTCAATGAAAAGTTGAATAGCACTACACCAGATCGTCCAAATCTGTAGGAAAGTTGAGTTTCTTAAATGTGGTGCAGAAAAACATTGTATTGAAGAAAAAAATAAAAGAAGTTGTAAAAAGTAGGCAATCCTGTGAAGGGCCCTGTGCCTCTTTGTTTTCTGCATTCCACACTGTTAATATTTTCCTGTCTGTGGAAATCACATAAGCAAATTTAGACCAAACTAGTGCTTTTTTTTATATTCCTGAGCTGCACTTTATCTGTCTGTCCCTTCTCTGAGCCTTGCCCTTACTTGATATTTGCAGAAGGGTTTTCTTTCTTACTTTATTTACATGGTCAAAACCATATCCAGGCACCAAAAAAGAATTCTGGGAAGCTTCCTTGCTTTGTGCTCAATTCCCAAATGAAAATCATATGAGCAGTCAGGAGAGAGGTCAATTGCTGAAATTCTTTTCCAGAAAACAGCAGATGATTCCTTTGTGCTTTAGATTAAAATATTAAAAGAATAATCTGCTCCTTTTTCTGAAGCAAAAATAATTTTGAGATGAAGCCATATCAACATCTCTGTTTTGCAAGTGTATTGTCAGTAGAAAATTGCAAGTGTTAAAAATCAATTACTTGTTAGCTGGTTTTATGGAAATAGATACTTTTCTTCTGCACAAAATGAATTTCCATTTTGACTTCAGCATTTTTGTTGCTCTGTTAATTAGTATAGAGAGTAAGAATAATTGATTTTCACTGTTTGGCTCCTCTGAGGTTGCTCCCTAAGTCTTTTTATGGAGTATTAGTGAATTCCAGGCAAAGCAACAAATCCATCTGTTTCTTCAGAAAACTTACAACAGAATAAAAGTTTTCAGTTAACCTCTTGTTTTCTGACAACTAGTGCTGCATTGGCAAGAGGTCAGTGTATGAATAAATGGGCTTTGACTGTTGATTGAGTTTTGGTAGTGCTGATTTCCTCTTTGAGGCTTTAAATTTTCACCAAAATATGTTTGCGTGGGCACTAAACTGATAACAGCCACTGCCAGTGCCTTTAGCAGCATCAGTGCTTCAGTGATCCTGATTTCTTGTCTCATTTTCAGGTAATTTTTATGGTACTCCAAAGCCTCCAGCAGAGCCCAGCCCCTTTCAGCCTGATCCAGTGGATCAAGTTCTTTTTGACAATGATTTTGATACTGAATCGCAGAGGAAAAGAACCACATCAGTCAGCAAAATGCAAAGGATGGAAAGTTCTCTCCCTGAAGAGGAGGAAGAGGAAGAAAAGGAAGCAGTTAATGGCAGCGGAGGGATAGGTTGGTTGACAGGGGGAGAAATTCCCTGGAGTATTGTGTGAATGGATAAGGACTGCACAAATAACATTGGTGCTTCCTTAGTTTTGGTGAAATATGAAGGCAGTTTTCTATTCAGGCTGGTGCTTCTACTTGATTTTGAAATGACCTTTTAAAAAGAACCAGCTGGTCTCCCAGCCAGATGTGCAATTGCATCATAAAATGCACTGCTTGGTCCAGAACATGTGGTGCTGGATATGGGCCAGTTACACGAGCAGGAAGGAAAAATTTGTCCACTCTTCAAATAACAGAATCCTTCACAGAGTAGAGTTCATACTGTGCAAATGTTACTGTTGGATTTTGAGGCAATTACTGAATTTGTACACAGGAGATTTTAGGGAAGTGATTGGTTTAAGGGGCAACGTTGGCTCATCCTGTGAAATTTTCAGATGATTTTACATGGGGGAGCTATCACACAACCTGAAACCACCCGAGGGGGAGCTTGTGGAGAGAAATAAAAACCAAATGTGTTAAGGCTGGAGCAGTGTCCAGCAGAACCTTTCTGGGATTGGCAGGATGCCCTTTTCCTTTTGCTGTCATGGTTACTCATCTGGAGGGGGAGAATTGATGGTGGAGAGGAACTGTCACATTGCATTTGCAGCTGATCCTGTGTGTGAGTGTTTAGGACAGTTACACTGACCAGACCTGACCTAATTTTGTCATCTTCAGGCCTGGCAATACCACAGAGGGGACAGTGGTCAGGCTGGTGTTTGGGTGAAGGGCACAGACATCATGATGTCACAGAGGGTATCAAGCATAACCTCAGTGTTCTGAAGGGTAGGGGCTTCTATTTAAAGTTTCCTGCAGGTATTTTGGGGACCTTTTTTTCTAGTTGTGGCTTGGAGGAAGGTGTTGGGGTATTTTGCTGGCAGTTTGGGTCTTCTCTGCATTTCCTTCTGCTTCTTTGAGGGATATTAGTAGGATTTTTTGGGTTGTTTTATGGCACTACAAATACTGTTCTCTCTGTAGAAAAGGCAACAGAGCATAGTCAACTTGGATTTCTGCCAGTGTTGATTTTTCAGAGTAGGCTCAGACACATAATACAAGGTTAATTCTGTTTGGCAGGGGAAGAGCAGAGTTCAGTGTTTTCATGTCAGCTTTTCAAAGTTCACAGCTGAAAAAAAGAAGTGGAAAAAATGCACATCACATAGAGGGACGTGTTTGACATCCACTCATAGCCAGATTAAGAGGGTGGTTCTTTGTGAGAAACAACATAAGCATCTGACAAACACTTTCCCTGAACAACTGCAGAAAACAAAGAAAAACATTCAGATTCTCCTGACTGGATGAAACCCGTTCCCAGCTACAACCAGACAAGCAGCAACATGGACTTCAGAAATTATTTGTCGAGGGATGAGACCCTGGAACCACTACCCAAGAACTGGGAAATGGCCTACACAGACACTGGCATGATCTACTTCATCGAGTGAGTAACTCGCTCCTTGCAGGAGAGAAGTGCTGGTGGCTGCAGTCTGCAAAGCTGCTCTTTCACCTCTCTCCTGCTCTTGCTGCTTCTACTTCTTTATGAAATTCATATATTCCTCCTGTTACATTTCTTACTCATAGTTCTCAGTGTTGCACGCTCGCTACAATTGCCATTGTGCAGGAAAACGTTATGGTTCCACCTGCAAAGTCTGTTTGTTCTAAGTTTTGTATCTCACAAATACAAAGCTGGCTGGGTATTGTTAAGTGAAGTATAACATGGAAACATTCTCAATGTCAAATTTCTCTGGAATTTGAGACCTTGATAATTTTGTCTTCTCTGCTTGTGTTCCTTGGCTGGGAATGGATGTTTCAAAATACAGCTAGCCCAGATGAAAGTCCAGGATAGGAAAGTAGCTCATGTGTGCACATGTAAAACTGGCTCATTTATGAGTTCTAAGGCAAAAATGAAACAAAAACCTTCCTGAGAGTTAAGCATATGAGGAGGCTAAAAATATTTTTTTCCTATCAGGTAGAAACAGCTGCTGTTCCCATATGAGCTTTTGGGGGCTGTGGAGAGAATCTGTGCCTCTAACACTTCCCATGTGCCCTGGAGAGTTTCCAGTGTGCTGGTTCCTTTTCTTCTTAGTATTATATGATGTGACTGAGGCACAAATAAAGGCTGTATTATCTGAAGTCTGCAATTCCCTACAAAAGTAAATACTTGAAGCAAAGTTTCTTCACTGTGAGGGAGTTCTCTTACTGGCATGTGTTCTGCTCCACAGTCACAACACCAAGACAACCACATGGCTTGATCCTCGGCTCTGTAAGAAGGCCAAAGCTCCTGAAGATTGTGAAGATGGAGGTGAGATGTAAAAAATGCATTTGTCACCTGTCATTGATAAATGTCTGAGTTTATCCCAGCTGGATACAATCCATTACTTCTGTGGCAGCAGCTTCTCCATGGATGCTGGAGCTGGCAGTGTAGTGCTGAGTGTCCCCTGTTTGGTGGCAATAGGAATTTACAGAAGACTGGGAAAGTTCGTGGTGTATTTTCCCTGGAGTAGTAGAATCTGGCTGAATGGAAGGTTTGTCTGCATTCCTGAGCAGAATATAAGATGTTTTGTTCCAGTAAGTGTCATTCTTAAGGAGAAAGCTGCATTTGAGTGATGATCTCATTGGAAACGGTTGTGTAGGTGGAACATGGCAGAAGGAGAAGGTCCATAAGTAACAGAATATAGAAATAAAAAAGAAAGTATGGCAAAGCACATATTGCTAATGATAACTGTTGCATAGTTTGACATTGTATTGGAATGCAGAAGCTAAGGGAACAATCTGACTGATTTAAATTCCTTCAAGAATTCCAGATCAGTAGCCTCCAGGAAATTCCTGCAACCATTTCCTACACAGGTGAGCAATTTAGTCTGCTAGAAAAGAGTATCAGGTAGCTCAGTCTTCAACAAATGCCTGACATGTTCCAAAAGCTGAAGTAGGCTCAGGATGACCTGTCATCCTCCAAAATGGCCCAGCCTAGCAGCCATGTATTCATAATGAAACCAACTGGAGCAATGGCTGTGTAGTGCTGCTTATTAAATGTTCGTGCAGCTCACCACAGGATAAAAAGAGCACTTTAAACAGAGATGCAGGATATCCAAATGAACAATATTTAAATTAATAGACCCACTGGGTCTTTAGTCAGATCCTGTGGAGCAATGCTGGTAGTAGTAAGTGGTGGCATGCTGTCATGTGCTAGGGAGATTCCTGTTATTGTCAAATTTAGGGCAGTCTCAAGATTGCAGGGCAAATTAATCCTTAAAATGTCTGGCTAACTGACTAGATTCATTATTCTAATATTTAAATTTCCATGGTCATGATAATTAGAACAATAAACTTGATAAGCTGACCTCTGTGGTATCTGTATATTACCTACAGTCAGTCATAAGCTGCTGGCACCCTCTTACCAGATGCTGAATTTGCCATAAAAAAGGAGCCTTTTGCATGTAATTTTCAGTACAAACAGGTCTTTAAGTTTGTTATATGTTTAAAGTGGTGTGATTTCATTGAATATAAGGGCTCATCATTTAGTGGAAGAAAGAGTTCCAGGGCTTTGGATTCCCTGAAACAGGCTGATACTTTACATCAGGAAAGAAAATGGGACCTGTATAATTTCCTCATATTTTTCATGAGTAATTTTCCCCTGTAATGGAGAACTTGGTCTTTCTGATTGCAGAACTTCCTTATGGATGGGAGAAAATAGAAGACCCTCAATATGGGACATACTACGTTGAGTAAGTGCTAATTATTGATTTGGCATACTTAAAAATTGAGCATGAAGTTCTGAAGTGTTTGATACCCAGTAAATAGATGTAATAATGCAGTAAAATAATATAATAATGCCATAAAATAATAGTAATATGATAATAATAATTAGTAAAGTAATTATTTACTGCTAATAGCATTAGTAAATAATAGTAAAGTAATAAAATAATGTAATAATGCAGTGAAAGGGCAGGTTGGACAGGGCTTGGAGCAACTTGGTCTAGTGGAAGTTATCCCTGCTCATGGAAGGGGATGGGCTTTAAGGTTCCTTCCATTCCAAACCATGCTGATTTTGTGAAACTATTAAATATATCCAGGAAAAACAGTTCTGGGGTGCTGGACTCGTGGCACAGACTTCTGGTAGCACTGCCATGTGGGAAAATGCACAATGTGACCTTAAAGACTTAGTGGAGTGTTTTTCATTCAGGGAAGGAAAGCAGGTTGCAATGAAAATAATTTGTAGATGGAAATGAGCTAATGTAATTTTTCTTAGCTTGACAAAAACGTAGTCACTTGACTTAAGAGTGGTACCTGATAACTTTAAAAGAGCAAAAAATAACTTCTAGATCATTGCTGTCTCCAAAGAACCAAGTCAATAACCACTAAACTGCTACAAGAGCTCTTTTGAGTTTTCTTCAGGCCAGAGGAAATTAAATCTCTCCTTAACCACGGAGAAGAAGAATGGTACAGTTGAAAATGCAGCTTCAGAGAAGAAGCAAACATTTTTCACTTTACAAAGCCAAAGAGAGTGTTTGAATTACACTCAAATCTGTTGGTTTTCCTCTGCTGTACTTCTCTAGCATCTACTAGGAAAAAGGTGATGCCTGAGTTTGTAAACACTACAGGTAGATGGGTCAAGAGAAGAAGCAGGTTTGCTCAGTTCTAGACTTCTACAACTCTACCTAGTGATTGAAGGGAGTAAAATTTTATTTGCCTCAAAGTAAGTGAGCTACTGAAAGAATGAGCATACATTCAGTATTGGTTATGAGAGGTTTTTTGTTCATTTCTCCAGAGCATTCATCTGACGTAATAAAAAATAGTGTTTGTAGATGTATTTTTTTTGGGTTATCTTTTTTGGGAAATAGTCAGAATGTTTTCTGTTGGAATCCTGACCTATCTTTTGTATGCCTGCAGTCATATTAACCAGAAAACTCAGTTTGAAAATCCAGTATTGGAAGCCAAAAGGAAAAAACAGCTAGGACAGACTGATGCTGGCCCTTCCAAATCAGGTATCATTGAATATTGTGTTCTTTGTCACTTGTAACTTTACCTACAAGTATGCTTTATAAAAACCCAATTCTGGAATTCATCAAGGCATCAGCCTTGTCTTTTTGCTAGCCATGACAGTGTTACCCTCTGAGATCTTTAGGGTTTTTCGAAAGATTTTCTCATGCTAAAATTGAACTGAGATGCTAAGACTGCCTTCAAACAATTTTGGTTGTTCTGAAGCTGGTTGTCATAAACAGCTGTGGAATATATTGAGGGTTAGAAGATCTGTCTGGAAGTGCAGGTAAAACCACACCTGGAGTTTTTATGCTTTTGATCTATTTTAAGCTTGGTATACAAGAACTAAAACTAGGAATTTGAGGTGGGAGGTTTGCATACAGCTCTGTTGCAATCTGTTCAAAAAACCTGTTTTCCATTCACTGAATTCAGCTGGAAAATGAGTGTAGCACTTTCCTGTTTGCTTTATCCCTTAAGAGTGCTTCAGAAGCTGACCAATAATAAACAAATCATTAACATTAAAAATTAACAAAAAACTTACCAGAACTAACTCTGGTTTTCTGCCTTCCTGTCTCTGTATTCCATAATTCCAAAGGACCAGGGAGGTCTGTCTTCACTCGAGATCCATCCCAGCTTACTGGAGCACTTATAAGGACATCCCTGAAGAAAAGTACCATGGGGTTTGGCTTCACAATCATCGGAGGGGACAGGCCTGACGAGTTTCTCCAGGTGAAGAATGTGTTAAAAGATGGACCTGCTGCACAAGATGGAAGAATTGCTCCAGGTCAAGTATTATTTCTGTAAACTTCCATTTCCTGGGGTACTTTGGAGAACACAGCTTGAGGCACAGGAAGTTGGATGACTCCATCCACATCCCCGCTAAAAGAAATGTTTTCATATTTGTGAAAGATCCGTGCAGAGCAGTGGCTGAAAAGGAAAAGAAACAACATTCTAGATAAAAATCGACTTTAAGAGCACTTCTGAAGGTTTCAATACTTCTGCTTTAGCAAAGATACTTGTCTTCATATATATTCATAGAATGGTTTCCCTCTCTGTAAGTAAAGTAAAAGTGTGTTTGAATCCTGGTCTGTTTTGCCTTGTTGCTGCCAAAAAAACATGACACTGATTATTAAAACTACAAAAAACCCACAGCAGGAATGAGGAAGCAAAATTATGTGAGCTGGACAAGTGAGGAGAGAAGAAGGATGAAGGTTCCTGCAATCCATGAAGACTTGCCCATTTTTTCATGGTTATTACATGTGTAATTAACTTACCTATAACCTTACTATAACTTCTGGTTTGCATATTAGAAAGGGCAAAATGCTTCTTTACATATAACATAAACTCTTACTCTTCAAATGAGTAAAAGAGTTAATACTTTGAATGGTTAATACTATTTACTGACAAAATGAAACAATTTCTTGATGTGTTGTTTGAACTTGTTTGTCTGTGGTTCGTTTTCCACCTCTGCAGAACTGTTGGAATGAAAAGATGTGCAGCAATTTTGATTGTAGTTCATGGAATAAGAGAGATTCTGTCCCACTGATTCCTGGACATTAAAGGGATAGGACAATTAGCAGGGCAGGTTGTATCACACATGCAAAGTTTCACATCAAAATGATGAAAACACAAACCAAGGTTTTGGGATGTGAAGCCCACATCACTTCATTTTGAAAATGTATTCTCAGCCACGTGTGGCAGCAGCGTAAGAGTATGGAGCATTTGTGTGTGTGTGCAATCCTAGCTTAAGTTCAGCCAGTCTTAAAATAAACACAGGGCCAAAAAAATCCGATTTATTCTGCATTTGCTTTAGGATGCTCTGCAGTATGAATTAAAGTAGAAGACATCTGCTTGCTGTAGAGTGCGTGCTCTGCTTCATCTTCCATGGCTGTTCAGTATCATTTTTTAAATCTGCTGCAGATTAAACTTTATATATTTAGCACACTGTGTCCTGAGATGAAATAGAATAAACGCAAAGAGGAAATCCTTTATGCTTTTTTGGCAATATTAGCCATGAGGTAATATCCCAGCCACTGGTTATTAGTTTGAAGACAGCACTGTGATTTCCTCAAGGTAGGCTTTTGTTGTTAAAGTTTTGCTTCTGTTTTTGACACCGTCGAACTTTCTTTTGTAACAGGTGATGTCATCGTGGACATAAATGGAAGCTGTGTGCTTGGCCATACCCATGCAGATGTTGTCCAGATGTTTCAGCTCATTCCCATCAATCAGTATGTGAACATGACTTTGTGTCGTGGGTACCCTCTTCCCGATGACAACGAAGACCCCGTGGTGGATATTGTGACAGCCACGCCTGTCATTAACGGCCCACCAGTGGCCAAGGGAGATGCTTTCATGGCCAGCCAAGATTTAGTAGCAGGAACAGTTGTGTTGGACCAGAATGGGAAAGTGTTGGTCAACGGTCGCCTGAACGGCCCTTCCGTGGATTCAGCAGAGCAGAGAGTCTCCTTTGCCTCCTCAGGAGGTTCTCAGCCAGAGCTGGTCACCATCCCTCTGGTCAAAGGGCCTAAAGGCTTCGGCTTTGCTATTGCAGACAGTCCCACAGGCCAGAAGGTGAAGATGATTTTGGACAGCCAGTGGTGCCAAGGCTTACAGAAAGGGGATGTCATCAAGGAGATTTGCCATCAGAATGTTCAGACCTTGACCCACTTGCAGGTGGTGGAGGTGCTCAAGCAGTTTCCAGTAGGAGCAGAGGTGTCCCTGCTTATCTTAAGAGGAGGTACAGACAAAATTGCAGTTGTCATATTGTTTATAAGCTTTTTTTAAGTTCTGTACTAGTGTGATTCCTAAATCATATCCAGTCTTGACAGCTAAACAGCAGCTCATTATATCTCTGAGCCATTTTGTTCTATGTTTGATTTATACACTTGGCTATTTAGGGTGAGAGCATGTTGCTGGGGTTTTGGTTGGGGTTTTAGTTAGGTTTTTACTTGGGTTTTTTTCCTCAAAAATTACATGGTGATGTGTTTATGCACTGTCTCTTCCGAGTCTCTGGGGAGTGTTAAAGCAAACACGTGGGCTCCAGTATAATGCAAAGCATATGATGAGTTTTGTGGGGTTCTCCAACTGTATTCCAGTAACTGTCTGTAATAAACAGGGGATTGCAGGAGATGTGAAGAAGCATTAGCAAAGAGGTGGGGCTGATCACTGGGAATAGCAGAAAAAATGCTGATTTTTCCCTTTGCATGTACATATCTCTTCCCTGATTGTCAGTCAGAGACCAGAATGCATCTTCTCCCCACTGTATAGACAGTGCATGTCATTCAAAGGAAACTACTCCTGAATGGATTATGAAGCAGCTTGTGGCTTCTCAGTGTCCCTTCAGGCTTTTTTGTAACCCTGACTTCAGCCACTGCAAAAATCTCCAGAGCTTTTTCTGTATAAATGCTGCTATTCCTTAATCAGCTACAGAAATAATTATATTTCTTTGTTGTGGCAAGTGACATTCCTTCAAACAAACTCATAAGTCTCCTTATCCCATGAACTGAGGGGTTGCTTTGTTGACCAGTTTTTAGCAAAAAGAGAAATGGATATTTTTCATTGTTGTACAGCTTTCAATTCTAATTGAGACTTCTCTAAAATGATGGTTTTGGTCACTTTGCCGTTTCAAAGCACAGTGCATCAGCCACTATTATTTTCCCCCCAGGAGCAGCTGATTATATAGCTGTAATGTTGAAACTTTCTGTAACCTGCCATTAAAATGATTTTCTGTTTTCTTCAGGTCCACCTTCACCTACTAAAGCTGCCAAAGGAGTGAGTATTGCTGATGTATTTAACTTGGTTTGTGACCTGCTTTGTAATCTCATTTTCTCTGGATTTTAGTCCCCTGTGATAACCTGCAAGATGATTTAGCAAAACCACATCTGCTTGGTAGGCATAAATTCTTTGTCTAAGTAGCTGCTCTCAGAGTACCCATTAAAAGGGAAACAAAAACAGTATCTGTTTTTTTCATTGCTAATTATTAAAGTGAAATGGGATTTCTAAAGGAACTTTACGATCCATTGATTCTTCTCAATCCTCACATAGAATTAAGGGACTGGTTAGTGCTCCTTTCTGGAAATGCTTATTTTTGGAGCCATTTTTTCAGCAAGTCTCTATGGAGCTATACATTCCTAGCTCCATATTCATTGCTCTTGGAAGTTTGATCTGTTGGGGCATCTTTAATATATATTAGCTCAGTAAAGAATCCTTGGTCTTAATAAAACAACCTCTGATTTAATAATGCTGCTATTAGTGCTTATGTTTATTATGAAGGTTTCTGTTGTAGATTAAGCTGGTCGAACACAAATGCTTCTTTAAAAATGCTTCTTGTACAGAACAAATCAGGGCATTTTAGGAAAGCCCCATTACCAGAACATAGCTGTAACTTCTATCTTTATTTCATCTTTGTTTGAGTGCAACCTCAGTTGTATCCCAGCAGTGGGATGACACAAGCACACATATTCAGCATGCTCAAAGACAACTGTGCTCAATAAGATCTTCAGATTCTTTTCCTTGCAAGCATCCAGCTGCCCACACTGAATAATCAGAGCAGAAATCCCCGCAGTTGGAGGGCCCTGGCCCTGTCAGCATGGATCCCATGGCAATGTGCTAAAAATAGTTTGGACTTGGGGACTGGCATTGTATTCCAGCACACAGAGAGGAGCAACAGCCCACAGAGTGCTCGATGCTCAGTGGCATTAAGCAGCGTGGCAAAATAATTTACTTAAAAAGGGCAAGTTCTTGTGTTTATAAACATACAAGAAGTGTCAAACTGCTGAATGGCTGTGGGCAGTTTCTTCTGCTCTTGGTGAAAGGGCAGATCTGCATCTGTTCTGCTCCTGCTGTGGTTCAGCATGCACTGCCACGTGCCAGTTTTCCAGGCTGGGTTTCAGCCCAGGAGAAGTATTTAGAGTTATTTTAGTGCATAATTGACTGAGAATTTCGATGAGAGACCCACAAGGATTGTTTGGTGTCCTTGCCTCATGAACAGGAGTGTTGCAGCTATCAGATCATGAAAAGGCAAATAGTTGTTAATACCTCACACTGCCCAGGTGTGTCCTCCTGTCCTGTATGTGTTCTGCTCCAGCAAACAGCTCATGCTGTGAGCACCTCAGGGGCTTTTGGGGAGGAGGAGCTTGCCAGAGGACAGGAGGCAGTGTTGGACAGTGGTCCAGAGCCTGGCAGGTGCCTGACAAGGATTCAGTGTCTTCTCCAAATGTGATGGATCCATTATGTCCCACTTCATCCCATGTGTTAATAACCATTAATAACTCAGCTTCACTCTTCTCTGAGCATCAGTCACTTCAAACCCTTCCAAGCCCCGTCTCCAGCAAAATTCATGTACCAGAGATGAAGACTTCAGTACTCTGGTCAGACACATCCACTGGAAAAGCTGTAATTTTGTTCCTTTCTTCCTGTGCTTTTCTTCTGTGTGGGGTTGTCTTTGCACCCACAGGTGTAGTCATGCCTTTATTTAATACAGATTTTGCATCTGTGGGCTGTTTCAGAAGGAAAAGCAGGACAGTTCAGGGAGTTTGGAAGCTGTCAGTGATCCCATTCCACAGCCAATGCCCTTCCCACCCTCTGCTGTACGACCAGGCTCTCCTAAACTGGACCCTTCCGAAGTCTACCTGAAGTCTAAGACAATTTATGAGGACAAACGTAAGTACATCATCTTTAACTTGAAAATACTCAATTAGGAAGGAATTTTTTCTTTTGTTGTATGTTCTGTAAAGCTACTGAGACTTTGTTGCTACGTTTGTTAACCTGCTGTGGATAAAACATTTCAAGTGATGCGTAATTCAAACAGCAATCAGAAAAACAGAAAAGAGAAAATACGCTTCAACCCTATTTTCAGTAAAATAGTTAATTGCAGAAATAATTTCAAGGATGGTTCTGAAGTAAACTGGAGCGTGGACCTTTTTCTAAAAATAACTCTGAGTTGTGTCACAGACGATTTTTTATCCTGGTCTACTGCATAGATGTAGTTGTGATTTCTGCTTTGAAAATTTTGAGAAGAGAATGTCACTATATTTCTGCTTACTGTGTTTTGTCACCAAAGCATAATCCTTCAAAAATCCTTAAATAATCCAAGATAGCTTCTTACATGTTTTGAAATACTGTTTTGGTTTTTTTTTTTCTTAGCTCCAAACACAAGAGATTTAGATGTTTTTCTGAGAAAACAAGAGTCAGGCTTTGGTTTCCGAGTGCTTGGTGGAGATGGACCGGATCAGCCTGTAAGTGAAACTGCTCCCACTTATCTCACAGTGTTGCTGTTGGAATGAACCTGCTCAGTCATCTTCACTTCCCATCATCACATGAAGGCAGTTCAGTGATGGCAAAATTGATCACTTTGCTACCTGCCTTCCACAGATCAGGAATTAGTTCTATCTTTTCTTTTTTTTTTTTTTTCCTTTCTTAGTGGTCTCCAGGGTTCTGTGCCCTTCCCAACACCGTGTCCATCCGGTGTTTTTTTGTCAGGCTGAGGACACTGGTGGTGTTTCTACAGCTGTTGATGTATCTCAGAGACCTCAGAAGGGTCGTCCTGGTGCCCAGCCTTTGCCCATTGTCACCTGATCCCAGTGGTGGCCTTGGCACAGGATGTGCCTGGATTCAATGATTGCTGTGCTGTGCACATCCTGGGAAGCAGCTGAATGGAAGGAAGCAGTTGCTCATTCTGTCAAAATTTCATTAGACTGTTCCTTTCCTTGCAGCCCAGTGAAATGAGATTTGAGATGGTGACACACCCCTTTTATTCCCTGCTTCTCCCACTAGATTTTTAAGCATGCATTGTGTTGGAGGCAGCTGGGCAAATGCCAGCACAGACACCCCTGGATGGTCTGTTATCCCAGGTTTTAGGAGACTCCCCTTTATCTTAACATGCTTCGATTTCTCTCTGAGAGGAAGCACTAAGACTTGTACTGTATGTCAGGGACCTTTCTTTAAGCTGTTTAGTGGAGAGAAAAAGCTTTTGGAATAGATCTGCTTAGATTATTTTCTGATTACAGTGAAGGAATTCAGTTTTTCCATTCCCAGCTGTGATCCAGTGCTAGCCTTTATTTTTTTCCCTTCCTCCCTCACTAACATGCACTTAAAGAGCAAATCCAGAGAATGTTACTTCTGTTGAACTTTATAGTATTTGTGGTGTTTGGTTTCCATAACACCCATAGCTGTTAGGAAATGTGGAGCTGATTTCTTTGAGTGCTGTGTACTGAGGAGCTGCCCACCATTGCTTAACCTCCAGCAGTACTAGCTGTAATTACCCTTAATCTTCCATTTAATCTGAAAGTGACTCCAGTATATGAAATAGAGTGTGGTGCTCTGTGTTATATTTAGTAGCAGTTTTTGAGGTGGGGATAGGCAGAACTGATGATGTTTGAATTCGTTATCTAATTACCAAAAGCTGAGAACCTAAAGCAGCTTGAAGTGTGGAACTGCCTTGAAGCAACTTTTTAGAAATAAACTTGAGTTCATTCAAAAGCTTTTTTTTTCTTCCCCAATCATTCTGCCTCAGTCTTGGTTAAAAAAAAGAAAGTAGAATGAATGTCAGAGGCTTTTTGGTCATTAATGTCTAGGAAATCATATATGTAATAAGTACACAGCATGTGCTCATTTCAAAAGCTGAGCTTTTTAATAAACTGACAAACATGCTTAAGAGAGAAGAACTGACAAAAATACAGATTAAAGATTTTTGAAGTATTTAGTTGAGTGCTTTGAGACCCCAGATTGTCTCCACTAGATCAGATTGTGCAGAGTACATTTGCTGGCTGCATTTCTGCTAGAGCTGGACAGTGAGGTAATCTTTAAAAGAGTCTTCCTGAAAAACCTCACCTGCACAGATTTCACCTGGATTCCAACCACTGTGTGTTCTGATGAATTCATGTTCTCCTTCAAACCCCTGGACTCTGCTGACAGATTTATATTGGAGCCATTATCCCACTGGGAGCAGCAGAAAAGGACGGGAGGCTGCGTGCAGCAGATGAGCTGATGTGCATCGATGGAGTCCCTGTGAAAGGGAAGTCACACAAGCAAGTTTTGGATTTAATGACCAGTGCTGCACGGAACGGGCAGGTGCTGCTCACTGTCAGGAGGAAGATCTTCTTTGGTGGTAAGTGTCTGCTTGCCCTGAAAGAACACTTGGGGCTAGTAATCAAATCCACTGAAGCTGCTCTGGAACTTAATTAATGCACTGGGGCTGAGCAGCCTGAGACTGAGGAGGCTCAGCTATAACTCTTAAATGGAGAAAAGCAGAATTTAAAAAGCTTAGACTCTGTTGCTCGATAGCTTGCACTGCTTGTACAGGTAAGTCTCTGAAAATTATGATGCAGGGGTGATTTCTTCAAACCTTTTTGCAGGTACTGGTTTGAACAGCCATTAGTGCAATGGAAATTGTATAATAACACAGTCTGTTTTCTCGACATCCCAAAATATTTTGGATTGAAAGGGACCTTAAAGCTTATTTTGTCCCACGCCCTGCCATGGGCAGGGGCACTTTCTGTATGCTGTATTCTCAAGTTTTTTGGCATCAGTGTGTGTAGCAAGATTAACTGTATTCAAACAACAGCTGTTTCAGGGCAGGATCTTGAGATGCTTCAGTTTTAGGTCAGTGTCCAGCTCAGCATTTTAGAGAAGATCATTCTGTGACTCCACGAATGACATAGCAGGGGTGGGATTTACAGCTGACAAGGGCCCCCTGCTCTGATTAGTAACTGCTGTTGCCACCTCATGCTGGCACTGACAACAGAGCTTCATGGTTGTGCTGAAGTTTCTTAGTGTGATTCCTCCCTTATTTTGTGTTTGTCCATTCCCTGCAAGGTGAAAAGCAGGTGGAGGAGGAGGAGCCACAGCCTGTCCTGACCCAGAACAGCTCTCCCCGCCTGAACCGTGTCGACGTTGCCAACCAACCATGGCCTGAGGTTTATGATGTCCGTCTGCAGCGGAAGGAGAACGAAGGATTTGGCTTTGTCATCCTCACCTCCAAGAACAAACCTCCTCCTGGGGGTAAGTGCCATGTCCTCATGGCTCTGCCCCTGCCTGGCCTCGCTGAGGCTTCTTCAGAGATATCTCTTCCTGTGGAGTGCTGGTGTTTTCCTCAGAGTCACTTTTCACTCACACTGGCACAGCCCAGCCCAGTTGAGTCTTGGTCTGTCTTGCTTCATATTTACACTCATGTTCTCCCAGACATAACTAAGGAAAAGGGAATTTATATCCCACCCAACCCATACCCAAGAGTCTGCACTTCTCACAGGGCAGCATTTGGAATTTAGGTATTTGTCAGGTCGTAGTCACGTTGCATTAATTCACTGGCATTTTAATGGAAGCATAGTTTCAACCTTGGCTTTATATTACCTAATCAGGTAAAATTTCTTATTTTGGGGATCTGAGGAAGCAAAGTCTGCAGTATTTGGTGTAAAGCAATGAGGTTGTTACCATCATTGAGTGTATTTGTCTAGAAAGATCATCAAAATGAGAAAGTAGCCTGATCTGGTATTGCAGTTGTGAGATGGGGACATGGCTCAGGCATAGTTGTCTTCTAGTTCTGCCTCTCTGCTTGTCTCTGGGAAAGGAACTGAAATCAGTCTTTTTTCCTTCTACTTCTCATAATGTTTCTTCTTTTCTCCATTCTGTCTGTTCTGGCCACTGGAGGAGTCTGTGCAGGGCACAGTGTCACTCTGGGCTGAACTGAGGGAACCAAGCCAGGAGAGCTGGAAGAAATTTGAGACAATTATTACACGTGCATGTTCATCTCAGAGACCAGGAAAAGTGGTCAGGTCTGTGCAGAGCTGATGTTGCACCTTGCTGGCTCTGCACAGGCTCCCAGCTTAGGTCCTCACCTCACTGAATCAGGCCCTGGCAGAAGAAGTTTGATACATTTTTTTAAATGTGTTTAAGGGTTAATTTTTGTTTACAAGTAGGAAGAGTTTACCCATAATCTGAGTCTCTGCATTACAGTAGATGACCATAACTGTCTCTGAGCCCACACTGTCTGTCAGGGTCGATGTCTGAAAGGAAAAACTACATTTTATATATGGTAAAACAACTGTTCCTGTGCACTCCAGGGCCACACGTTTTCACTCATCCCTTTTGCAGATGTGACCCATTTTTTTCCCCATGTTTTCCTTCAGGCACAACACCCTGTACATAACAAGGCTGTGCTGTTGGGGTGGCATCTCCATTCACTCACAGTGAAACATTCCTCATTATTTGCAGGTTTGTCCTGTACAAGCAGTGCCACCCTTTGGAGCAGGAGAGGAGGGACAAACACTGATCTCTGCTCTGTGGTGACCAGTGACAGGACAAAGGGAATGGCTGGAGCTGTGCCAAGGGAGAGTTAGGTTGAATATTAGGAAAAGCTTCTTCCCCCAGGGGGTGGTAGGGCACTGAACAGGCTCCTCAAGGAAGCAGTCACAGGCCCAAGTCTGCCAGAGCTCAAGGAGTGTTTGGACAGCGTTCTTCAGGCACAGGGTGGGATTTGTTTGGATTTTGGGATGTCCTCTGCAGTGCCAGGAGTTGGTGATCATTGTGGGTCCCTCCAACTCAGCATATTTTGGGATTCTGTGACTGGCACTTCTGGGTCTATGTGATGCTTATCTGATGTGCACATGGTAGGATTCTTGAGGTTGCCCTGGGCAGGGCCAGGAGTTGGACTTTGATCCTTTTTTGGATCCCTTCCCACTCAAGATATTCCATAATTCTGTGAATACTTAAGGTGTTGCTGTGCCTGTTCTTGTTTCCTAGTGATTCCTCACAAGATTGGGAGGGTTATTGAGGGAAGCCCAGCTGACCAGTGTGGGAAGCTGAAGGTGGGTGATAGAATCTCAGCAGTGAACAACCAGTCCATCGTGGAGCTCTCCCATGACAGCATTGTGCAGCTCATCAAGGATGCAGGCAACGTGGTGACCCTCACAGTGGTGGCTGAGGAAGGTAAGGAAGGTTACCAAAGCTGGGTATTTATCACTGCTGAAGTTTATTGGCGTAAATGGAGTCTTGGAAGATGTTTGGAAATTAAGGAGAGTGAATCTTAGGATGTTTTGAGTTGAGTGGGACCCGTGGGGATGATCAGCTGCTGGAAGTTGAGTAAGTTGGAAGCTCATGTTTGCTCTGGAAGAGCTGAAGGCAGGTGGGACAGAGAGAGGGAGCTGCCACAACAAGGTGGTTGTACCCAAAAAGAAGCTAGAAGTATTAACAACACAATGAAAAGAGAAATTCTCACTGTGTGAGAGAAAGTACTGCTGACATAGAAACATCCTGTTCAGACCTTGAATTCAGACCTTGAATTTCACCCTGTATTCTCCAGCCAAAGAGAAATGACCTCTCAGGGGGCTCCTCATCATCTCCACAGGATGATGCTTAGTGAGAAAACCTTCTCACCCCAGCTCAGAGCCCAGCTCCTGCTGCTGCAGGTGCTGCCAGAGTTCTGTTCCCAGTGAGCCCAGTGCTGCCAGGATGTTCTGTCCCTGCTCTCAGTTCACATGGACTCCAGCTTTTCAAATCTCTCTGTTTAAACCCTGATTTTTTTCTTTCTCCACGTTAAAACACGCAGATTCCCTAATGCTGCATCCCTGCAGCACCAACATGCTGCAGTTCTGTCTGCCAAAGCTCCCCTTTGGAAAAGGGTCACATCCCACCACATGGGGAAAAAGCCTTGACTGGGTTTTCCTGCCAATCTTGCACCTGCAAAACCTGCTGTGTCACCTGAGCAAAAGGGAGCAAAGTGAGTCCTAGGGACTGCAAAGTCCCATCTTCAGAGACTGGGACTTAATGACAGCTCCATATCACACTGCATGCACTGTGGTATTGTTCTAAACAAAAATACAAATATATAAAATCCAGTAATTTTGATGGAAAAGCTGTTTTCACACCCTGCATTTTTCTTGAATTAAACTCCCTACCATTTTTTTGTCAGCAAGATGGCTTTCTTCACCTTTTAAATAAGAAATACCTAAAGCCAGGCTGTGAATAAATCCAGCAGATGATTTTCTAATTTCGCATTCATTACAAATATTTAACATCCCTTCTCAGCCTGTTAACACAGAATTTCAAAGACTTAATGTTCTTTTTTGTTAATGCTTGAAGTAGAGAGACTTCTATAAGTTGTTATTTTTCTGTTAAGAGTTTTATTTTTATCAAATCTGGTTCATTCCAGTTTGAAGGGACACACTTCAAAGCAGTTGCCATGGGAGGTGTTTATAAAGCAACTGAAGTTTGAGTTGGTCAAATTAGATCTGTTTTCTCTGCAGCTTTTAGTCACCAAATCCAGACTGGTTTGGGTTGGAAGGACCCAAAATCCCATTGGGCTTCCATGGACAGGAACACCTTTCACTTTGTTTTCAAAATAAGTTTTCTAAATATCATATTTCTACCCCTTTTTTATGCATGACCTTACATGGACTTTGTGTAAAAACCTTTCCCACTGCCTTAATTGCAGATATGGAGCCAAAATACAGAAATAAAACCAGAACCTGAGGAGACTCAACAAAGAGAGGAGAGAGAACCCTCAGTAGCAGGTGGTAAAACCAGAGAGAAGATCAGTCAGAAAAAATCTGTGGCTCAGATCTCTTCCAACCTAGTTATTCTGTGATTCAGGGGAGCTGGAGTTGGCATGTTTCAGATGTTAAAAGAGTTTTGTGACAATGAAGGAGAAAGAAGCAGAACCGATTCCACTGGAGTGGGAATACATATCCACTTCAAAATTCCCCTTGATGTAGCTGAAGAAAATAGAGTTTAGCTCACAGCAGAACCCTGTGTAGTGGGGGAATCCAGCGTGGATGTGGGCGAGTCAGGGAGAGCTGAGCCTCACAGGGCTGGTTCACACCCAGGAAAATCCAAGATGCAGCTCCAAAAACGCAAAACTCCCTTTTTGCTGGAAGCTGTTGAGCCTCGCAAGGCAGAAACCCCAATAGAATTTGCTGTTCTCCAGCTTTGCCCTCTGAAAATGGCAACAAAACCTCTGCCTGGTCCCCTTGCCTCCCCCCAGGCTTTCACAGACCTGTGATCTTTGCTTTTCATGGGAATAAATGAATTCCCTTCATGCGCCAGAAGAGATTCTTTAACATTTTTCACAAAAGCAGGAGCCTGTCAGCTTTTGTCATGTATTAGCTGGGAACACAGAGAGGAGGCTGCAGAGAGGGCTGCAGGATTTGTATAAACAGATGGCGTTTTTCTTGCCTGTGCTTCTAAATTAAAAATCTGAGGATAAACTAAGAGTAAAAGTTGACATTTTGTCTCTAGAGAAAAACATCTTTAAGGCATGTCATGGGAACAGCACCAAGCAGTCCTGTGGAAGGCTCAGGAGGTCTCACATACCTGAGAAATTCAGTGTAATATGCTTTAAATTTCCTTTCTCTTAACATTCGTGAGCATTTTTTGTGTTTTAGTGGAATTTGCTTGTCCTTAATTAAGAAATTCAGTAATGTGCTGTACCTAATGAGGCTGGAACATCTCTAGTTTTGGTGCTGGGAATGATTTTTTTTTTTAATCTTTTCAGGGAAAAGGAGTTAGGAGTTTATATTTCAGCACAGAAGTCCATCTTGCTTGCCATTCAGATTCTAGCTAAGAGGCAGCTTTTTGCATAGACTGTGGTTCTTTGTTCTTAAGTGAGAGTGTTATTTTTGGGGGCTTTTTCCAGAAATGCACTGGGTTTATTGTAAAGTGCACCCTGTGGTCACTGGCTGTGAACAGGGAAAAGCAGTTCTCAGCTTTTCTCAGGACTAGCCTGGGAAAAGCTGAAGAAAGAATGTGAGCAAAGCTCAACACCTGGGGCTTGGTGAATACCACACAGGAAAAACAAGTGCTGTCAAGAGGTGTGTGTTGTTCCCTTCTTCTCCAGTAAGAGTATTGTTTTCTCGGATTAACTAATCCATATTTAATTCACAGAGCACTCTGTGTAAGTGTATTTGTAATAAAGTTGCTTTTTAGCCATTGCCTTCTGTCTGGAGTCCGTGTCGTTGTGTGTGCTGCTTGATAACAGCACACAAACAGTATTTTCTGTGAAGGGGAAAATAATAGAATGTTATTTTAAATGGTTTTATTAAAGCCTTACTCCTTACTCAGCTTTTGGGAGAAGGCAAAACATTTTAAAATTCCTCTTGATTGCCTGCTAGTGAATTCCTCCCACTAGTGTGGCTGTGAGACCAGTTCCTCACCTTATCTGGAGCTGGGCAGTGGAAAACTCTGTTGTGCCTTAAATGAGTTGGCAATTTCCCTTTATTTGATGTGGCCTTTGCTTCCAAATCCCCATTTCTCCTGCAGATCCTCATTCCTTTACCTTTACAGAGGGGTATTTCTCAAATAGACGCTGTTCTTCATCTCTTACAAAATTTTATGATACTGAATATCTGAACCTATTTCTTGGATCTGATCAACCCTGGTCCCCTCTGGTGTTTATCACGTTGCAAACAGGCTAAAACCCTTCTGTTCATGTCAGGATCCATACAACTGTGCTGTATTCTCCTGAGGAAAAGCAGAGTAAAAGAATAAAAACAAAGAATAAAATTCCTAGGAGTTTATTCCACGAAACTAATGAGCTGTACTTGTATTCTTGGCTTGGAAAATCATCCCTCTGTTGCACCCACATGAGCTGCTGTTCCTTGGGAGCACTGGTGGTGACCATTGTCCTGGCTGTGGATTTGTGAAGTTGTGACTTTTGATTTTGTTTGGATTTTAGAGCAACGTGGGCCTCCATCAGGAACAAACTCAGCCAGGCAGAGCCCGGCCCCACAGCACCGACCACTGGGATTGGCACCAATCAACCCTGACAGGTTGGGAAAAGGGGCTGGGAATGGTGGGACAAGCTTGGGATTGATGTGAAGGCAACATCCACATCCTTTCACCTTTCCCTAGGGGAGCTACAGAAGGGGAAGCTGGAAAAGAAGTTTCTAGTAGCTACCGGCCCTCCTGGCCCGAGCACAAGCACGTGGCACAGTTGGATTCTGCTTCAGGTGTTGGCAGCCGTCATTCCCAGGTACAAAAATCCATCCAGAAGGTGTGGAGACACAGGGAATACTCATCCATCTAGTGACATTGCCACCGAGTTCTCAAAAGCAGAACGTTCAAACATTTCCCTGTCGGATACAGGTAGAACAGTATTTATTGTGTATAAAAACGACCCAAAGTGGCTCACAGAATGTTTGAGCTCGTATTTTAAATGTGATGATCTCCTTAGGGTAGTTGAACACTCATTGTAGTTACAAAAGAAACACAAAATGCTTGTGATGGAGTGACTACAGACCCTTTGGCAAAGTTTCTCCAAGAATTTTGTGCCTATCTCAGAAGGAGAGATGTTCTGAATGTTTAGACTTAGATTAAAACCATTACCCTGAGTCACCCCAGAGTTGGGATAAATGCTGTTTCGAGGCTCAAAATACAGAAATATTGCTAGGTTTTTCTACAAAAACAGAAGGCTAAATCTGCCTACAGTTCTTCATCTCTCTTTTTTTTTTTTCCCTCTGATTTCCTGCACAGAATCCTGGCTGTTTCCCAGTGGAGTTGGAAAGGGGCCCTCGAGGGTTTGGATTCAGCCTCCGAGGAGGAAAGGAATACAACATGGGCTTATTCATCCTCCGTCTGGCTGAGGATGGGCCAGCAGTCAAGGATGGCAGAGTCCATGTGAGTTTGGCTCCTCTAATCAATTTGTTGATGCAGTTGATACATTCATTTACCCAGAGTGGCAACAAACTTGGATTTTCACAAGCACAGGGTCCCAGAAGAGCATCTGGACCTCTGCCCTTCTTCCAGCTGTCCCTATGGCCATGGGCTTTTGGATCCATGAAGAGTTCTGGCCATCCCAAAGGAATTGTCTGCCTTGCTGGGGTTACAGTGGCATCCCTGGGTGTGAGCAGCAGCTACTCCAGTGGCATTTTAGGAGCCCCAACAAGAGTCCCAGAGAGCTGGGAGAAGAATCACTGTCCAAGTCAGTTCATTTTTAAGGAATGTTTGTGTGTACATTGTGCTGCTGCTGTTCTGTGCCATTTCTGGAGATTAAATCCAGATTTTTCCTCAAATATTATGTTAATTCTTGCCTTTCTGTAAGGAATTCACTCTCAAATATTCTAGTAAAAGCAAAGTACATGGGTACACCAGAAGGAGCAGTGCTAGGTGAGACTCTGTGGCTGCTGCCCAGAGTTGGATTTTCAGAGGCTGGAGCATGGAGGTGAGCCAGGTGTCCCTGAGATGCCATCTCCTGCAGTCCTTTTGCTTCCCTGTCACTGGCACATGGCTCTGCCTCTCTTTGTCCTGTATTTGCAGAACGGGGCTGGCACAGGTATTTACTGTGAGGCTTATCTAGATGTAGAATTCTCAGTATTCTTAACTTCTCTTACCCTGTTCTCCACAGTAATTAGCATTTTTCCCTCACGCTCGGGCAATAACACGAGTGGAGTATTCAGTGCTAATATTTTTTCTTACAGTCCTCCTTCAAGTGGTGTCACAGTGAGCTCCAGGGCTTTGCTTTTTTGGTCAAAGCAACCAAAAAATTGTTCAGCCCAGAGAAGAGGAGCCAGAGGACAGACCTCAGTGTGGTCTGCAGCTTTGTCCTGAGGGGCAGGCCCTGGGGAAACAGCTGGAGCTGTGTCAGAGGAGAGTTAGGTTTTATATTGGGAAAAGGTTCTTCCCTCTGAGGGTGGTCAGGCAGTGGAACAAGGAATGGTCACAGCTACCCAGGGAATGGTCACAACCCCAAGACTGCCAGAGCTCAAAGAATGTTTGGACAATGCTTTCAGGCATATGATGGCATTGTTGGGGTGTCCTGTGCAGAGCTAGGAGTTGGACTGGGTGATCCTTGGGATTCGCTTCACATCCTTGACACTAAATCCCTCCCAGTGCTGGCATGTGCCAAGCCCAGAGTATGGTAGGGCTGGGTTCACCCTGAGGTTATTCACACTTCTCATTTCTTGTCATCCAGATGTGGTGTCACTTTCTGGCCGTGCTTTAATAGTGTGAGGAGGAATTTCTCATCCAGCTGAGCTGTCCCAGTGTGTCCCTGTCCATGAGGAGCCAGCAGTGACCTCCTTTGACAGAGTGACTTCAAAAAATCCCCGGAAGCCTCTTAAAGCTGCTAATGTTACACACCAGTGACATCTGTCGGCTCCTGTGTGCAGTGCCAAAGAGACTCCTGCTCCCTTCTTTTCTCCTTTCCCTTCCCAATTTCCCCTAGCAGAGAGCTCCTTTTGGGATCTGCTATTCCAACCCATTTCCAGCAGCCAGGGAAGTTAGCACAAGCTGAGATTCCCTGCCTGGTACCTGTGAGAGCTGTTCGCTGGGTCTGAGACCTCACCACTCACCTTTCCAACCAGAAATAACAATTCCTTTCCCTAAATCAAACCTGTTTGTGTTATGTTCAGCTGGGCTGTGGGTGTAGGGAAGGTGCTGTGTGCTCCCCTGGGTAAGGTGATCTCAGACAGGTGGGATGTGGTTGTTCCATGTGCTCCCTCCACACCATTCATCCAGAATGAAAATACATTCAAGCACATCCTGTATCTGCCACATCACTAAATCACTAAATAAATACAAGATGTGATATTGAGATCTCTGGAATCTTTTCCTGAGCAGACATCCTCTGTGCACTTCTGAACCCCCCAGACCCTGGGGTCACATCCTGCTTGTCATCCATGAATGGTGTCAGTAATGCCCACTGGATTTTAGCACAAGAAGGAAAACAGAAGCCTCTATTATTTTCTCTTTCTAAATTAAAAACAAATTCACAATGTCAGAGATTCCCAAAGACTAATGTACTGCTCTTTTCTTCCTCAGGTTGGTGACCAAATTGTGGAAATTAATGGAGAACCTACCCAAGGAATCACTCACACACGAGCCATTGAGCTGATTCAGGCTGGAGGAAATAAAGTTTTGCTGCTGCTGAGACCAGGAACTGGATTGATACCAGATCACAGTAGGTTATCTCAAGAGCTGTTTGGTGTTGAGGGCACAAGGCAGGGAAGTAAAGTGGGATAAGGAAATTCTGCTGCTTGTTCACTACAGTAGTTAGCATTGCCTTTGTGACAGCTGTGCGTTCGTTATTGAATTAAATTAAAAAATAAAATACAAAAATTGGAAATTAAAGTATCTATTTTCAAATACAAGAAATGTTTGGGACATGATAAGTACATAGGAGTATTGCACAATCTGAAATTATTCCATATTTCTAATTAGTTTCTCAGCTCTGTCCAAGCTAATCAAGTTTTTCTATAAAAATATGCTGATTAACCCTGATTGCCTTTTAATTTAAATGAAAATCCTCTGTGCTACAATAGTATTAAATTTTTTGTTTCTGTACATATTTATTTCTGGTTTTAGCCTTCTGAATTATGAAATGCTTTGTTTTTCAAAGCCAAAACTTCAGGAAGCAGGAAAGGGACAACTTTACTGTCCAAAGGGATTCAGTTTGATTCAAGGTGATTTCTGCATCTACAAAAGGAAACCACAACTTCGTAGGCAAAAAAAAAACCCCAAAAAACCCAAAGAGGAAGGAAAACAGAGCAAATGTTTGCAGGAGCCACAGAGTTCAGAACACACGACTTTGGGTCTGACTCAGTCTCAAGGCTGCAACTCAGAAACTTCTGGCAGCACTTCAAAATAAAGAAAATATTTCCTAAATATGCATTTTAGTCTTTGTAACCCCTGATGCTGACACCAAGGTGCTGATGGTTAAACTTCCTAAATTGTAGGGTCACTTTTTCTGATAAGGAGTTTTTCAGTCACAGTGACCAACCCCGAGTTTATTCTTTCAAAATCCCAAACACACAGCTTGAGCTCCCAAATACTATGTGTGTTCAGTCACTTACTGACATTCACTCAAAAAATAAAATCTGCTCAGAGCTGTCTCAATTTCTTTCCTCCTGAGAGCTAAAAAAGGGTCCTGAGCCCTGCTGGTCACAGGAATTCCCTGAGCTTGAGGGAGAAATAAAATCAGACCAAAGAAAACCTCTGGAGCACATCCAGGCCAGCTCTCTGTCTAGAGTGGGATGAGGTGAAGGAAGTGATGAAATGGGGAAGGGTTTATTTCCTCTTGGCTTGCTATTAATCCCACATTTCTGATTGAAATCTTGCTTGCTGTACTCTGTGATTTTTTTTTTTTTTTTTTTGGTATGTACTTCTGGGCTTTTTCTCTTCCTCCTTCAGGTTTGGCTCCTCCCAGTCTGTGTCCCTACGTGAAACCTGAGCAACATTAAGGGCTTTCAGTGCTTTTCTGGGTTTTTCCTTAAAGACTTGGTAAATCTGCATGTCTTGTTTCATCTCTTCCTATTTTTAAAGTGCAAAGCTATGAATAACCCCAACTTTTCACTGTTTCAGATTTCTTTAGGCATAACAGTTCCTAGTTGGGGAAAAGTCTAGGGACTTTTTCATTAGAAATTTTGCTGTGTAAGCTCTAAAATTGCTTTGATCCAAGACTGTGTCAGTCCTGCAGGGATCAAGCATTCTGAGCATTAGATTTTTTTTTCTCAGAATCACATCCTCAGGGTGTTGTAGAACAACACAATACAGAAATCTGGCTAAATAAAACTTTGAAAATATGCTGCTCCATAATGTTTTTTTGAATTTAACTCAGTAATTTGCTGATTATTACTTTTTGTGTATTGAATCAAACCTCTTGCCGTTTGCTTCCAGGTGATTGGGATAGCTTCAATCCTGCTTCATCAAATGTAATATATGAAGAACAGTCACCATTATTATCTCCATCTTCCCATTCTGCTTCCCCATCTGAAGTGTTTTATTTAGCAGTACCAGGAGAAGCTTTAACCAGAGTTCAGCTGCCTGAGGAACTGGAAAAAGCAGAGAACACTGTGCCTGACAAGATAAGCACTTTAACTGAAAACCAATGTGAGAGGAAGCCTCTGTCTTCTCCCCAAAGAACAAAGAACAGATGGGAATGTCCCTCGAGTCCTGGGTTTGGGATTGCTAAAGGTAATTCAGAAGCAGGGATCAGAAGGGGCAGATCTGCCAGTCCAGCAAAGTCAGGGACTGCTGAAGAATCCCCTCACATGGGATTCCACAGCCCCAGGAAAGGGGATCCTGAGAAAAACAATCTCTCACATAAATCTGACAGTTCCAGGAGTGAGAGCAAAACCCCAGAAACAGGGATGAAGAGTAATGACAGAAAGGAGCCTTCCAGTGGAAATCGAGGAAGGTCAGCAAGTCCCCAAAGGCATCTTGGCAAGCCAGGAAGCACAGAAATGGTGGGAAGGGTCCAAAGTAGAATATCCTGTGGTGATAAGGCAACTGTTGAGCAGTTGAAAGGTGGGAATGGTAAACCAGAAGTCACCAGGAAAGAGAGGAAGCAGAAGACCCCAGGAAAGACAGAAAGGTGTTCTGCAGACCAACATTACCCAGCTTTTGGTGGGAATAACCTTCTGTTCAGGGACTCCAGGAGAAATGCCTCTGAGGATGATTTATTAACCAAGTCCAGCTCTGGAGACACAGGTTCCAGCAGATTCAAAACCTCCAGCCTTTCCAATATCCCACTGCTTTCCATGGAGAAAAAACGGAGTGTGGAAACAGAGGAAGCTCTTACACCAAACAGACACCGTGGAGAGAGACACGTGGAGCTGCCCAATGAAACCAAAGAGGGAACTTCCCAACCTGAGAGGAATTCTCCAGGAAGGAAAACATTGATAACTCCAGGGCCATGGAGGGTCCCCACTGGCTGTAAGGGCACCCCAGCAGCAGGGGTGCCTGGAAAACGAGTCTGACTGACTGACAGACACTATTTTTTACAATCTGTTTTGATCAACTTTCCAGTAAGCGTAATTTAAAGCATTGCTTCTCCTCACACTATTGGTTTGTTTTTTTGTTTGTTTTTTTTTCCCTCAGAAACTTTTTGGGGGGGGGGGGGGGAAGGTATTTGATTTGTTGTTAAATTATCTAAGCTCCATGAAGGAATTTTCAGCTTGCTTTAGTGAAACCCTTCCATGAGCTGCTGTCCCCGGCCGTGTCTGCTGCTCCCAGTGTTGCACTGCTGCAGCTTCCCCGAGTATTGTGAACTCTGAACAAAGTTATTTAATGCCTCTATTGCCAATGTGATCCTCCTCACTTCCTGTCCTTGTGCCAAGATCTCTGCTGTATCCACTCAATCTAACCCTTCCCACATGGATTCCAGGCACAGACGAGGCAGCTTTGGGCTGAAGTGGGTGATTTCTCTGGAGTACTTTGCATGTTTACATCAGGAAACCCAAATGTTCTTGCTGGGTCAGGGAGAACACAGGCGAGTTGGTTCTGTCAGTTCCAGGGCAGCAATTAAGCTGCTGATGTTGCTCAGTTCATACATTTCCTGGAATTTTTATGCATAATACAAAATCCTGTAGCTAAGTATGGTATTTGACATAATCTTGTAATTTTGCTGTTACTGACACAGCAAGAACTCTTTAGTTCCTTGATTCACAGGGATTTGGGTTGCAGACATCCATGAGAGGAAAGAAAATTCTGGGTCCTGTTAAATAACACAATTCCTTTGGTTTCACTCGTGGCACTGTGACACCCTCAGCCTCCATGTGGAGCTGATACTGAAGTCCCATCTTTAATTATTTAATTAGAGTTAGGAATTGGGTATTTTCCCTCTGTAGAGGTTAGAACTGACCTTAGGACAGACTCAGCTGCCAGAGCAGCTTTGTTTTGGTGAAGTTCTTGCCTGGATATTTTAGAACTCTCCCCTATTTACTATGAATGTGTGATCAAGGAGTGTTGATGACAAACAGGATACAGAAGACACATCATTTATGGTCTGGGCTGGCAGAGATATTTTATAGAGGGACTTTACCACCAGAACCTACTGACACATCATCCTACAGCTGTAACAACAGAAACTGAAGAGGGTTATTTTATTCCCAGATTTAGTGATTATTTCCTGACATCTGAGATTTTTAATGACTGTAGAAAAGTGGTAAAAGGAAGCCCTTGGTCCAGTTTGCTGGAGAAAGAAGAGTAAATGATTGAGCTTTACTTCCTTAAAATAAAACCAGGATTTACTCTTTGCAAGTATCTCGTTTCGGCTCTGAAACGTTAAAACGTTTTTAAAGGCTGACAAAGGCACAGTGAGGCAGTTCTGAGTGGAATTCTTCACAAGTACAGCTGACTGCTCAAATACCTTTTAAACAAAGACTTTGGGAATTCAAAAGGCTTTTAAAGCAGCTCTGAACTGTGCTCACCTGTTCAGCACCAGGTGAGCCCTCGAACACCGGGTTTGCTGTGTAGCATAAACACATATGAATCCTCCCTGGGTGGAATATGACTGTGAAATATTTAATACTCTGAAGTAGCCTCTGTAGATATTGCCCTGTGTTCTTCCCCAGAGGCTGGTTTATGTTGAGCTGTGTGCACTTGGTCTGACCACTGAGTACAGTGACAAATCCAGTCCTTTAATTCCAGATGAATTATCCTCCCTGAAATGATTTCCCTGCCATCAGCTCCTGTTTATTTTTCTGTATGTTCATGATGTGACCTGATAATGTCTTACCTGTGTGTGATTTCTCCTTCCAGAGACCTTGTATCTGTACTTCCTGTATCAGATTTAGCCATGTGGCCTTGGAATGCTAAGCAATGTATGGATGTACCGGGTGTAAATGTTTATATATTGTACAGCACCTTTATACAGACTTCTGAGGTTCTGACTAGAGAGAGACCTGTAAATCGCTTATTATTTTTTATATAGATATTAAAAACAAACTCCAGTTCATGACCTGTTGGTTCTGCACTGTTTAAACCAGATTCTTTCAGGGGTGTGATCCAGGTTTTACCCACAAACACGCTGCTCTTCTGGAAAATAAATGCAATTCATTATTGCAAGTCCTTGATCCACCGTTCAAAAAAAAACAAATGTTCAGCAAAGATAGTAAAAAAATCATTTAAGTCCTGGCATTTGGGCAGGAAAAGTGCAGCTGGGAACAAGGGATGGAGTAAATCTGCTCCCTGGATGGACAGGGAAAGACTGAGTAGCAGGCAAAGGGAGTATTTATAATCTACAACAATATTTCTCAGAAATTCAGAGTGGAATAATGATGGGAGTGCTCACGTTTGGTCTTGGCCTGTCAGGATTAGCCATAAAAAAACCCGACCAAACCCCTGGCCCCTTGAGAGATTTGTCAAACACTTCAATAGAAACAGTTCAGAAACGATAGGGGAGGAAAAATGACCAGTAAAAATTGTAATTGTACCAGAAAAAATTACCACGGTGGTGGCACGGAGGGAACCCCTTCCTGAGGGAAGAAGGGAGAGCTCTGCAGCTGGAATCACACAGAGATCACTAAATCAATAAATCCTGGCCAGAGAAGGCACGGGAGGGAATTTTGTGGAACGTTCCCAGAAGTTTACTCTGTGTGTGGAAGGGGGTGAGTGAGGAAAGGCAAAGAACAAAGGAGAATCCAGGGATTGAAAGTCTCAGGACAAAGTCAGAGGGATGGGAATGGGATGGGATGGGATAACGGGATGGGATGGGGATGGGATAATGGGATGGGATGGGATGGGATAATGGGATGGGATGGGATGGGATGGGATGGGATGGGATGGGATGGGAT
>JAGMWU010000028.1:2618855-2638520 GCA_018697195.1 Certhia americana
GTGGTGGTGGTGGGAGCCTCAGATGGGAGGAGGGAGGGGGAATGCAGCCTGGAATTCAGGCAGGAAAGGGAGAGGAAAGTGTTGAATTCCCCCAAATCCTACACAGCGGGTTTGGGAGTCTCCATGAAAGAGCTGGTGGTGGTGATGGGAGCCTCAGATGGAAGGAGAGGGTGGAATGTAGTCTGAAATTGGGGAATTCAGGAAGGGAAAGGGTTATTTTTTCATGTTCTTGGTGTTTCATCCCTCCCCATCCTTCATAGGGAGTTTGGGAGTCTCCATGGAGGATCTGGAGGTGGTGGTCGAAACCTCAGATGGGAGGAGGAGGAGGGGGGAATGCAGCCTGGAATTCAGGCAGGAAAGGGAGGAAAGTGTTGAATTCCCCCCAATCCTTCATGGTGAGTTTGGGAGTCTCCTTGAAGGAGCTGCTCCTGCTGCTGGGAGCCTGGGTGATGGGGCTCAGCAGGGGCAATGCAGTCTGGAATTCCGGCAGGAAAGGGTAAAAAGTGTTTTGTCCCTCCCACACCTCCACAGGAACTTTGGGAATCTCCATCCAGGAGCTGCTCCCGCTCTCCTGGAGCCACTCACCTCCGCTCTGCAGCCCCAGGCCCTTCTTCAGGGTGGAGATCAGGGGGTATTTGCCTTCCTTGCAGAAATCCCCAGTGAAGTCATCCATGTCCAGAGCCCAGACCATGGCCCCTCCAAAGTTGTTCTTCTTCAGCCAATCCACCTGTGGGCAGGAAAATCCCACTGAGCCCCAGGAGCTGATCCCACAGGAGGCTCCAGCCTGGTGCCAGCACAGCCCCACTGCCCCCAGACCTTGATGCCAAAGCTCTTGATGTTGTCATAGCCGACCCATTCGTTGCCCTTGTAGGCGTAGGGAACATCCTGGGGTTCATCCCAAGCCTGGGTGGCTCCGGAGCTCAGGAGAGTGCAGATCTAAGGAGAAGGAAGCAGGAATGTTATCCGCAAAAAGGGAAAAGCCCAGGCTCTGCCGTTGCCTTGGCTTTATCCTCCAGTTCTGTGCCACTTCCCTGCTCCCTGAGGACAAAACTCCTTCCTGGCGATTCCACGGATAGCTTTGTGTCTGAGCCAGGCAGAAAACTCCGTGGGAGCTTCCTGATAAATTCCTTCAAATGATTTGAGAAAGGAATGTGATGGGAACATCTGTACCTCGTAGTAAGCCAGAGTTCCAGCCTCCCTGGTGTAGGGCCCAGCGGGGCCAGGGCCAGATGCTGGAGCTCCAACGGAGGTGTCTGATGGGTTCTGCAGGGTGAAGCTCTTTCCATAGGTTGGGAATCCCACCAGCAGCTTCTCAGCTGGGGCACCATTGCTCTTCCAATAATTCATGGCATATTCCTGCAAGAAACCAGTCCCGCTCGAGCCTTTGCTAGGATTTGTGGGATGAATTCCTGGAAATCTCCTCAGGGCAGCCACCAAGGATCTGAGGCCTGTGAGTGTCCCACACAAACACTCACAACGTTGAAGTATTTGTAGTCGCCAGTGTCAGCAGGGCCAGCAAACAGGGGGCTATTCTCGCCAGTGTTCCTCTCCCAGGATCCGTGGAAGTCGTAGGTCATCACGTGGATGTAATCCAGGTACCTGTGGGGAGTGGGGCCATGTCCTCACCTGGGCCACCAGGACACAGGGTGCCTGCTCACCCCCACAGCCCCTGCACGTGGGACTCCCTCAGAATCACAGAATCACAGAATTTCTAGGTTGGAAGAGACCTTCAAGATCATCAAGTCCAACCCATGCTCTGACACCTCAACTAGACCCATGGCACCAAGTGCCACGTCCAGTCTTTTTTTAAACACATCCAGGAATGGTGACTCCACCACCTCCCTGGGCAGAACATTCCAGTACTTTATCACTCTTTCTGTAAAAAAACTTTCTCCTAACATCCAATCTATATTTCCCTTGATGCAGCTTGGGCCTGTGTCCTCTCATTCTATCCATTGTCACCTGGAGAAAGAGACCAACCCCAGCTGACCACAACCACCCTTCAGGAAGTTGTAGAGAGTCCTAAGGTCACCTCTGAGTCTGCTCTCCAGGCTAAACAACCCCTCAGTCTTTCTTCACATGGTTTGTGTTCCAAGCCTCTCACCAGCCTCATTGCCTTCTTCTGGATGTGCTCAAGCATCTCAAGGTCCTTCCTAAACTGAGGGCCCAGAACTGGACACAGCACTCAAGGTGTGTCCTCACCAGTGCCGAGTACAGGGGAAGAATGACCTCCCTGCTCCTGCTGGCCACACCATTCCTGACCCAGGCCAGGATGCCATTAGCATCAGGGCTCATGTCACTTCAGCACTTCCAGGAAACCTCAATCCCACCTGAGGACCCCAGCCTTTGCCACTCACTTGCCATGCTCAGCATCTCGTATCCAGCCTGGATTGGTGGAAATTCCAGCAGTAAAAAAACAGCAACAGCAGCGGTGACCATGAGCCGGGCTGGTTTGGTCTGTTTTGCTTCCTGCTCAAGCTGCCCGCATTCTGGGGATCCAAGAACAGGAATCACCTGGGGCTCTGCCAGGTGGCTCTGGATCCACCCAGAGCTCACAGGCTGGCGCCAAGCCCCAACCTTAACCAGGACGGTGAAGGAGCTTGTCCTGGGCGTTGCTGCCCCTGGAGCCGGGGTATTCCCAGGTCCCAGGTCCAGCCCATCAAACTGTTAACTGGCGCAAGGAATTTATGACGGACTTGATGAAGGTCTGTCGGTTCTCAAGAGAAGGAGACCATGGTGGTGAACCTGTGGCAAGCCGAGCAGGAGAGAGGTGGGGTTGCAACAGAGCCCCTTCCTCCTGTCTTCTCTTTCCAGGTCACCGTTTAAGGCAGGATGGTTGACTCCTTCTATGTGCCGAAATTCATCCTCCAATGCCAGCATGGTCTTCAATCTTTGTTCCTGCAAGGAAGAGCAGTACCCTGAGTTTTTATCACATGTCACAGCCACTCCCTGCGTCACTGTCCCCATGCTCAGGGGACAGGGCTGTCCCTCTGCCTTGCCCATCCATGAATTGTGCCTCTTCACTCGCATCCCTCACCCAGAGCTGCTTGACCCCTGAGCTGAGCTGATTCACCGGGAGGAGTGGGAGGGAGGAGCAGCAGCTCAAGGCACCCAGCACTCACGTGGTTCTTGAGCCGTTGAAGGATTTGTACAGGTGTCTCATCGTTCCACTCGTAGGTGGTGATCTCGTTGTTGTTCATGGCCAGCGAAGGCGTAGATCAGGTGGTTTCCAGCAGGGGTCGCCATTTTCAGGGGTGAACTTCCCAGCCTGGCCTGTACTGGGCCCAGTTGGTGAAGTAACAGGTCAGCACAGTTAGGCAGTGCGTGGGGACACAGCGGGGGGCGTGCATGGATGGGCCTGCAGTGCCCTGGTCACAGCCCGTCCCTTGGCACAGGCCTGGCCCCACAGACACAGCCTGGCCCCACAGACACAGCCCGCCCCACAACACAGCCTGGCCCACAGACACATCCCGGCCCCATCACGGCACAGCCCGGCCGCACATCACGGCCGCCCACAGACACAGCCTGGCCCTTGTTGCACAGCCACGGCCCCACAGCACAGCCTTGCCCACAGACACAGCCTGCCTTGGGGCACAGCCCTGGCCCCACAGACACAGCCCGGCCCCACAGACACAGCCCCGCCCCACAGACACAGCCTGGCCCCACAGACACAGCCCTGCCCTTGGCACAGCCCGGCCCCACAGACACATCCTGGCCCCCAAAGACACAGCCTGGCCCTTGGGGCACAGCCTGGCCCGTCACAGACACAGCCCGCCCCACAGACACATGCCTGACCACCACAGACACAGCCTGGCCCCACAGACAACATCCTGGCCAGAGGCAGCGGGCAGCTCTGGCCGGAGCTTGGGCAGGGCAGCGGCCCTACCGATGTGGGCGTTCAGTGCAGCACGGCCAAACCTGGCATGGCACAATGAAACCACAAACAGGTCAATGCTGCTCCTACAACAAATGCAAACGCTCTCTGCAACAACTCTGCTCCCAAGGCTCAGGCACGAACGCCTTCTGGATGAGGAGGCACAATTTCTCCAGGCGTTTCCATGGGACAAAGGATTTTCAGCTAAAAGCACAGAAAAGAACCCAAGCAGTGCAAAGAAGCTTTGGGGTTTTGTTTAAGTTCCAAGCAACATTCAATTGCAGCCTGCGTGAACTCGGTCCTGTGCAAAGCACAACAGATCCCAACACAACAACAGCAGTGGCGCTAAAGAAGAGAAATTTTCCTCCCCAAAGGAAATTGTGAAGAGCTTTGACCGGAAAGAAGGCGCATTTTTATCCCAGCACTCCCCTGTGCAGGCAAGTACAGAGTGCAGTGACCAGAGCCCCAGCCCTGCTCAGGAGGGCAGAGCAGCTCCATGTTTTGCAGCAGCACTCACCGGTGAGCAGAGTGAGCTTGGCCATCTTGGACCAGGACTGATGTGCTCAGGCTCTCTCACCCCACTTTTATTCCCTGCTCATCTCTGCTGCCAGCCTTGGCTCAACAAAGATGGGCAAACATTACGAAAATTGGCAGAGGACAGCGTCACCAAATCTGACACTCAGGACAATGGTCCTGAGCACTGTCCAGCTGGAGGGTCACTGGGTGTGGGCCGTTGCCTGTCCTGGTGCTTGCAAGGGCAGATAAAGAAGTTGATTAATTGCTTTGATTGTTCAAGTTGGTTTTCACACTGCTTTGTGTCCCGCTGGTGCCTGCACAGCGCCCGATGGCTGAAGGCTTGTGACCTGTGCTGTCCTTGATCCCTTCCCTGGGTGTGGCACTGCCAAACCCAGCTCTGGGCTGTGCCAGGCTTGGCTGTCCCTTGCTTGGCCCATCCCAAGGCAGGACTGAGGCTGGGGCTCTGGCTCCAGCACTGCCACTCTTGGGGGCTGTGGCATCTGGGCTCACTCGCTGTGGCACCGCTGACACACAGGGACCTGGGTGACTCAGCTGGCTCTTGCCAACCCAGCTGAGGCTTGGGTCCCCTCAGGGAAACAGAGGAAGTTTCTTTATTTCTTCTACAAGGGACAACCCCAGTAAGTTTGGGGCAGGTTTAGTTCCCTCTCACATTCATCCCCTCCTCTTCCTGCTCAGCTCTTTCCCAACTGAGACACCCCCGTGGTTTGCCTGAGTGCAGTCCCATTTTTCCTGAATTGCACTCCATCAGCCAAATGCCTCAATACCTTCCCACATTTATTTTCATCTTCTGTACAGATGCGAGAGAGTCAAGCTGTCACCCTGTATGAGGAGAACCGGAGATTTCTTCCTTTTCCCACACGGAGAGGGACACGGCTGTGTCCCGCAATGGATGTTTTAATTCCTTTTTGGCGGGTGACATGAAGGTGACTTTCCAGGAGGTCAAACCCAGCTTGGATGGATGGAAGCCTGGAAACGTTCGGCAGCCTCCTATTCAGATGTGGGCTGACCTGCAGAACCAAACCTGGGGGCCATCCCCCCCCCCCCCGCCTGGGAGCCTTTGGGGTATGGCTGATAACAGTGACAACATCCTCAAGGGTATTTTTTCCATGTTTTTTCTTGTTGAAATAGTCCCCAGTGTACAATTCAAACCGGATCGATCTGAAAAATCCCACCCTCAGTGACCTCTGGAGTCTTTTCAGCTCGTTATCCATGGAAGGTGTTTTAGGTGTGGAAAGAGGGTGTTTGGGGCAGGCTCCAAGACATGGATCTGTCCTTCATGTACACAGAGCGGAGGATCCGCAGCACTAAAGAAAACCCACATCATTTTTTACTGAGGTCCATTCTCCTCCTGACAAATAAAATCCTTCTGTAAGGACGTTTTTTTTGGTCATCTTCTCTCCCTAATCTCCTGACACCCTGGTCACTAGAACGAGTGTGAGGACAACGCAGCAGAAGCTGATTCTGATTGCACTTCTTTTCCGTCATCCGCTAAGGAGACCAAACCCTTGTGCAATGCCCTCGGTTTTTGGTAGTGCCAGCAGCACTCCTGAGCAGGAGGGAGTTGGAGATGCTGAGGGGCTCGTTGCTGTGCACACAGGGAATGTGATCCAGAATCCAGGGGAATCCCAGCACTGAGCCTGGGGCCTCGTACCTTGTATGGGATGGGCCCATAAGGAATTATGGAGATGGGAACAAATCAATAAATTTAATGGAATAAATTTAATTAAATCTAGTGGGAACGCATGAATTGAGTAAATATATATAGGGGTAAATTGATAAATTCATATGGGTGTGACGGTAATAGAAATGAATATATAGAGAATGAGTTGGAGAAATAGTAATGAATATATATGCAGATAAATCGAACTAGACATTGAATGAGAAATAGGGAAAAATATGTTGTCTATGAACAGAAATACGTATGCATATAAATAATGTGTGTATGCAGGTGAATAGAAATATAATATGTAAGAAATGTAAATATGTATTTGCTGATAATAGAAATAAATATATATTGCAAGAATAGCAATATCCATGTGCAGAGAACAAATATATCTGCAGAAAATAAAAATGCTATCTGCAGAAAAATATAAATAAAAATGTACATAATACATATAAATAATACATATAAATATATTAAAATAAATTTTTCACAGTGCCCGCTGTCCGACACATCTCAGGGAGTGACCTTGATGTTTGTCCCCATGGGTTTCCATGGTGACCTCGTTCGAGTGTCCCATCCCAGAAACAGTGACAGCCAAACACCCCTGAGAGGCCACAGCGAGCTCAGCAGGATGGTTTCAGGGCAAAACAGCAGATTTTGGGGATTTTTCCTGGTCACAAACCCCTTCTGGCTGTGCCGGTGACGTCCTGAATCTGCCTAAACCTCCAGGCCAAAAAGGAGGAGAAAGTTTAAAGGAATCATCCAGGAAGGAGAACCTGACACAGCAGGAATAATCAGGGTTGTGGCTCCCCATGAGCTGTCAGGGAAGCAGAATGACAACCCACTCCATCCCAAACAGCATGGAATCAGCATGGGGGGGGAGAATTTTAGAGGGAAGTATGAAGCAGAAAAGCCCCGAGTGGTCCGAATCTCTCTGCAACCCAACACTGGAGTGGTGGAAGGTCCCTGTGCTATCTTTTTAATTGAATTATTCCAGCAGGACCGAATTCTTGTGTCCTTTGCTTCCCCCAACTCCCAGGTATCCATGGTAAAGCAGTGTTGTTAAAAACCGGAAAGGGTCCTGTTTCACGAATATGTCCTGAAGGAAAGTCCAGGTCTGAGTTTGTTACCCCCACATAAGAAAGATCCATGTCCTGTAGCCTGCCCAAACGCTCTCCTTTCCACACCACAACACCTTTCCATGGATAACATAGCTGAAAATACCCCAGAAGGTCACTGAGGGTGTGATTTTTTTCCAGATTTATCCGGTTGAATTTGTACCCTAGGACTTTTTCAACCAAGAAAAACATTGGAAAATACTCTTGAGGATGTTGTCCTGTTATCAGCCTACCCCAAGGCTCAGGCTGGCAGGTCGTAATCTGCATGTCAGCCAACATCTGATTAGCAGGCTGCTTTCCAGGCTTCCATCCATCAAGGCTGGAGTGACCTCTCTGGAACGTCACCTCTGTCACCCCGGCCAAAAGGAATTAAATCATCCCATGCAGGGAACTACAGCCGTTCCCCTCTCCCTGTGTGGGGGAAAAGGGAAGAAATCTCCGTTCTCCTCACACAGGGTGACAGCTTGGGTCTCTTTCATCTGGACAGAAGATTAAAATAAAATGTGGGAAGGATATTTGAGGGCATTTTGGCTGATGGATCTGCAATTCAGGAGAAATGGGAAGCTCAGCAACACGGGGGTGTCTCAGTTTGGGAAGAGAGCAGCAGGAAGAGGAGGGGATAAATGTGAGAGGAAATTAAAAACCTGCCCCACTCTGGGGTGTCCTTGTAGAAGAAATAAGGAAAAAAACTTCCTCTGTTTTCCTGATGGGACCCCAGCTCAGCTTGGTGGCCAGAGCCATCTGAGACCACCCCAGGTCCCTGTGTGTCAGCGCTGCCTCACGCGATGAGCCCATATGCCCAGCCCCCAAAGTGGCAGTGCTGAGCCAGACCCCGTCTCAGTCCTGCCTTGGGATGGGCCCAGCAAGGACAGCCCAAGACTGGCACAGCCCAGAGCTGGGTTGGCAGTGCCGACCCAGGGGCAGGGCTCAAGGACAGCACAAGGTCACAGCCTTCAGCCATCGTGCCGTGTGCCAGGCACCAGCGGGGACACAAAGCCAGTGGTGAAAACCGACATTGAACAATCAAAGCAATCTAATCCCATTTCTTTATCTGCCCTTGCAGCACAGGACAGGCACGCCCCACACCAGTGGACCCCTCAGTTGGAATGCTCAGGCCCCATTGTCCCTGGTGTCAGATTTGGTGACGCTGCTCTCTGCCAAGTTTTCGTATGTTTGCCCATTCCTTTGTGATGCAAGGCTGCAGCAGAGGAGCGGGTATAAAAGTGGAGAGAGCCTGAGCACATCAGTCCTGGTCCAAGATGGCCAGCTCACTCTGCTCACCGGTGAGTGCTGCTGCAAACTGGAGGCTCTCTGACCTCCTGAGCAGGGCTGGCTCTGGCACTGTCACTCTCTGTCCCCCCCCCCCCCCCTGCCTGCACAGGGGGTGCTGGGATAAAAATGACTGCTCTCTCTTTCTGTCAAAAGCTTTCACACAATTCTTTGGGGAGGGAAATTTTCTCTTCTTTAGCGCTACTGCTGTGTTGGTGTTGTGATCTGTTTGTGCTTGCACATTACGAGTTCATGCAGGCTGCAATTGAAATGTGCTTTTGAACTTAAACCCAAAAACCCAAGGCCTTCCTTTGGCACCTGCTTTGGGGGGTTCTTTTCTGTGCTTTTAGCGAAACTCCTTTGTTCGCAATGGAAACGGCCTGGAGAAATTGTTGCTCTCATCCAGAAGGTGTTTCCGTGCCTGAGCTTGGGAGCAGAGTGTTGCAGAGAGCTTTGCATTTGTAGGAGCACCCATTGACCTGTTTGTTGTTTTCTGTGCCCTGCCAGGTTCTGCCGTGCTGCTGAAACGCCCACCTCGGTAGGTGCTGCTGCCTGGCCCCCAGCTCCTTGCCGAGCTGCCCGCTGCTCTTGGCCAGCTGTGTCTGTGGGCCAGGCTGTGTCTGTAGGGCCAGGCTGTGCCCCCAAGGGCCCAGGCTGTTCCCCAATGGGCCGGGCTGTGTCTGGGGGGACCGGGCTGTGCCCAGGGCACTGCAGGCCCTCCTGCCCGCTCTGTCCCCACAGGCACTGCTATTGCTGACCTGTTACTTCACCACGGGCTCAGAGTACAGGCCTTGGGAGGTCATATACACCCAGAGAACATCGACCCCAACCTTGTGCACGCCACCTGATCTCCGCCTTCGCTGGCATGAACAACAATGAGATCACCACCTACGAGTGGACGACGAGACCCTGTACAAATTCCTTCAACACGGACTCAAGAAACTACCCCAGTGAGTGCTGCGGCATCGGGCATTGCTGCTCCTCCTCTGGGGCTGCCCAGGGCAGTGCAGAGCAGGGGGACAGCCTCGTCCGCCTGAGCTTGGGGAGGCATCTTCCAGGTGGCACTTGGGCCTTTCCCACCAAAAGGACCCAGCCTGCACAAGGCCATGGTGACACCAAAACCTGGGGTCACTGTGTTCCTGTGCCTTCCTGCAGGGAACAGGAACCTGAAGACCCTGCTGGCCATTGAGATGAAGTTCGGCACAGGCAGAAGTGAGTTCAAAGCATCTCTTTCCAATAATGGCTGCCAGGAAGGGAGGTAAAGGAGGAAGAGTCTGCATTGCACCCCCAATCTGCCTCTCTGCGTGTCCAGGTTCACACCATGGTCTCCACACCCCAGAACCGAATAACTTTCATCAACTCCGTGGTCAGTTCCTGAGGCAGCAATGGATTTGATGGGCTGGACCTGGACTTTGGGAATACCCCTGGGACCCTGCTATCCAGGGCCCCCCGCTCAGGACAAAGGCCTCTCTTCACCGTCCTGGTTAAGGGGGTCTTGGCTCCGCCCTGTGAGCTCTGGGTGGATGGCAGAGCCCCCTGCAGAGCCCCCAGGTGATTCCTGTCCCTTGGATCCCTCAGAATTTGCACTGGCGCCTTCGAGCAGGAAGCCAGCGACCAACCAGCCCGGGGCTCTGGTCACCGCTGCTGTGGCTGGAGGACTTTCCACCATCCAGGCTGCTACCATGATTGCTGAGCTGGGCAGTGAGTGGCAAAGCCTGTGGTTTCCTGGTCGCACTGGGGTGGCTTCCTGGCAAGTGCAGGCTGCAGAGAGCCTCCTGAGAGAGCCCTGTGTGCAGGAGCAGGGTCTGTGGGGTGAGCAGGGACCCTCAGGCTCTGGTGAGGACACAACCCCACTCCCTGCAGGTACCTGGATTACATCCACGTGATGACCTACGACTTCCACGGGCCCTGGGACGGCTCCACGGGCGAGAACAGCCCCCTGTTCAGCAGCGGCAGCACCCTCAGTGTTGTGAGTGCCTCTGGGGCCTCTGGCCCAGTGCTCCTCTCCCCACAGCCCCGCCTGGCACGCACCTGAACCGTGCTGGCTTTTCCAGGAATACGCCATGAACTACTGGAAGAACAACGGCGCCCCGGCTCAGAAGCTGCTGGTGGGATTCCCAACCTACGGGAAAACCTTCACCCTGCAGAACCCATCCAACACAGGCATTGGAGCCCCGAGCTCTGGCCCTGGCCCCGCAGGACCCTACACCAGGGAGGCTGGGCTCTTGGCTTACTACGAGGTGTGTGTGGGACTCACCCCACAGCCCCGACACCGCTGGGATACCCCAGCAGGGAATTCCTGACCCAGCCCACATTGGCACTGCCCCTTTCCCCAGATCTGCACTGTCCTGAGCTCCGGAGCCACCCAGGCCTGGGATGCCCCCGAGGATGTTCCCTACGCCTACAAGGGCAACGAATGGATCGGCTATGACAACATCAAGAGCTTTGGCCTCAAGGTCTGCAGTGGGGCTGTGCTGGCACCAGGCTGGAGCCTCCTGTGGGATCAGCTCCTGGGGCTCAGCGGGATTTTCCTGCCCACAGGTGGATTGGCTGAAGAAGAACAACTTTGGAGGGGCCATGGTCTGGACCATCGACCTGGATGACTTCACTGGCACCTTCTGCCACGAGGGCAGATACCCCCTGATCTCCACCCTGAAGAAGGGCCTGGGGCTGTGAATGTGCTGTGAGTGAAACGGGCAGGGACGTGGGTGGGGGTTGTGCCTCAAAGGTGCTGCCAACCTTTCTCATCAGCAATTTTAAATCAGTTCCTTGGGAGATCTTCAATTTTAGATTTTAAAAAATTATTTTTGAGGCCTTTAGCACCAGGGCACCATTTGGTATTTTGTTCTGGGGGGAGCCATTCTTCTGGAAACTATATTTGATCTTTAAAATGATTTACTGGCTAAAAACATCACTTTGTTAAAACTACGATCTGAAGGCACAGTTTCTATTAGGTAAAAGGATTCCTTCTCAGAACAAAGCCTGGGAAAGCAGCTCCTGCTTCTGCCTTTGGTGCAGAGTCTCGAGCAGGGCAGCAGCAGCTGGGGCATGCCAGGGGGGCAGGGGGCATTTAAACATCATTGTGGGAGCTGTTATTGCCAGAAGGGTTGGGACAGAATTCAGATGAGGTCTCTGAAGTTAAGTTTTGAAGTTTGTAGTTTATTCCGTAGGGTGTGGGTGAAAGAGCCCAGCTCAGAGTTGCTGTGTGCAGCTCAGAGCAGGCTGGAGAGCAAAGAGAGACAAGAGAGAGAGGGAGAAGCAAGAGAGAAACAAGAGCAAGAGAGGAAGAGAGAGCAAGAGAGCGAGCTCTCCTTTTCCAATGACTTTTATCTCTTTCTATGTTGAATATTCTACTTTTTAATCAACAAATCCAGTATCAAATACAAATTTTCTCCATTTACATCCATCCTATAGGAATGGCTACATTACCATGCTTTATTACTTTCTAATCTCTAAATCTTATCAGAGACCCTTCTTGAGCCAGGGGGGAAGGGTCTGTTCTGGTTTTGGGATGTCTGCTTGGAAATGACATTCTTAACAAAGAGAGAAAGACCTCAGGTCAGCCAAAGCTTCTACAAACATTCAAACAAACATTGCTTTCATTTCAATGTCTCTTCTAGTTTCTGCATTCTTAGCATCTTTGGCTAAGTAGTCAGATTTGTAAGATTTTCCTGTTTCTTCCTTTCCAACACCTCATCCCTTGCTCAAGGAAAATCCTGCTGTCTTTGCAGGCTGCCAGAGCCCTGACCAGCTGAGCCCTGCTGTCCCTGCAGCTGCTGCAGGTGCAGGAGCAGCTGCAGTGCTGCTGGTGGGGCCTGCCCATGGAGATGCCGATCCCGTTCCAGCTCAGCGATCCCTCTGATCCCATTGCACACAGTGACAATCATTCAATAAAGCTTTAAGCAAACCCAACAGCTTCCTGCTTCCTCTCATTTTGTCCTTTGTATTTTGTCGCTTCCTGATTCCCTCAGGACGTTCACGCTCCTGCTTGAGGAAGGGCTTGGATTTTCTCCCAGCCAAGGATTTTTTTGCTGCCCTGCCCTGGCAGCCCCTTGGAAACCGAGCGAGGAGCTGTTGACACAACCCCAGGGCTGTGATATCACAAGCCCGAAGCCAGCCCAGCACATTCCACAGGAAAATGCCAATTCCTTGGCTTTTCCCTGCTTCCTGCCTGTGCTGCCATCGCCCTGCTCCGTGGCTGTAGCAACTGGAGCACGCAGAGCCCAGCCTGGAGAGCTCTGGCAGGACAGGATGGCAGCACGGCGCCACACCAGAGGTGAGAGCTGGGGGCACCCAGGAGGGGCAGAGTTTTCTTCTCCTTCACCTCCCCAGTGGCATCAGCATCCCCAGTGATCTCCTCAGACCTCAATTCCCTGCTCAGGCTGGGGAAAATCAGCCCTTTGTGGCTTTGAACGGGCAGAGCAGACAGGCAGATCCCTCCCAAATTTCCAGGGATGTTCCCAGCGGAAGGTGGAGAGCAGCACGTGGTCACTCGTTTTCCTTTCTTTCTTTTCTTGTTTCTCCCACTGCTGGCATTTCCCCGTGCCCGTCCCCCAGCTGTGGAGAAGCTGCTCTGCTTTGGGACAACCCAAGAACGGAAAATGTTCCCGTACCACTACGCCCCAGACAGGCTGGGAATTGAGGTGGCCGGGGTGAGGGGCAGCCCTTTGCTGGGGCCAGGCTGTTACCTGGGGCCAGAGGTGAGCTGGAATTTCATTTTGGGGCTCCTTCAGTGAGGGACAGGAGAAACAGAGCCACACCTGCCCTGCAAAGCCACTGCAGGATGTCCCACATCCTCCTGGAAAAAGGAATTATCTCTTTGCCCAGCAAATTCACTGCAAGATGTCCCACATCCCCCTGGAAAAAGGAATTATCTCTTTCCCCCACTGATCCTCGAGGTTCTGCAATAGTGAGAAATGAAGGGAATTATTAGGAATAATATTTGCTGCTCATGCACTCCTGCCCAGCAAACTCACTGCAGGTTGTCCCACATCCCCCTGGAAAAAGGAATTATCTCCTTTCCCAACCAATCCTCCAGAAAAATTAAGGAAATAATTAGGAATAACTTTATTAGGAATAATATTTGCTGCTCATGCACTCCTGCCCAGCAAATTCACTGCAGGATGTCCCACATCCTCCTGGAAAAAGAAATTATTTCTTTGCCCAACGAAGCCTCCAGAAAAATTAAGTGAATAATTAGGAATAACTTTATTAGGAATAACATTTGCTGCTCATGAACTCCTTCCCTGCAAACCCACTGCAGGATGTCCCACATCCCCCTGGAAAAATGAATTATCTCCTTTTCCAGTCAATCCTCAAGGATCTGCAATAGTCAGAAATTAAGGGAATTATTAGGAATAACTTTATTAGGAATAACTTTAGTGGGAATAGTATCTTCTGCTCATGCACTCCTGCCCAGCAAACTTACTGCAGGATGTCCCACACCCCCCTGGAAAAAGGAATTATCTCTTTGCCCAACCAAGCCTCCAGAAAAATAAAGGAAATAATTAGGAATAACTTTATTAGGAATAACTTTATTAGGAATAACATTTGCTGCTCATGAACTCCTGCCCTGCAAAGCCACTGTCCCACATCCGTCTGAAAAAAGGAATTATCTCCCTTCCTAATCAATCCTTAAGTCCCTCAATAGTGAATAATGAAGGGAATAATTAAGAATAACTTTCTTAGCAATGACATTTGCTGCTCAGCTGCTTCTGCCCTGCAAACAACCCTTTTAAACCACCAATAACCCATTTTACCTCTCAAACCACAGAACATTCTGAACTCCTCGGTGAGCACCCGGCCCATGAGCAGCCGGGGGTACGTGATGGGAGCCAGGACAGCCCCACGCTTCCAGCAGCAGGCTCAGGTACAAAAAAAGGGGAATAAACAACCAAAATATTCCCTGTGACATCCCGAGGCTGCTGCTCTGGGGACGAGGGGCACAAAAAGCTCCATCCTGAGGAATTTTATTTTTATTTTTTTTGCCTGCAGGTGGAGAGCCCTGGCCCTGCCACGTACCAGCCCATGCTGGGGGAGGACAGGAGGTGCAAAGCTGCCCACGCTCCCTTCTCCTCCAGCAGCCCACGGTTCCCCAGCAGGCTGCAGGACAAGGACCTGTTCCCGGGGTAACTGCCTGGGATTTCCTTCAGGGACCCTTGGGAAGAATCCTTTGGTTGGTTGGCAGGAGAATGAACCCAGGAACACCAGAGCTTTGTGGCCAAAAGGGAGTCAGAGGAGCCCTGGGATTTATTTCACTAAAGGGAGAGGCTGGGGGGCATTCCCCTGGGGTCTCGCAGGTTTTTGGAGGATGCAGCCTTCGTTTTATTCTGATTTCCCATCATTTTAATCCAAATTTCCCACCTTTTTAACCCGATTTCCTGCCTTTTTCCCAATTTCTCGCCTTTTTATCCCGTTTTCCTTCCTTTTAATCCCAATTTCCCACCTTCCTATCCCAATTTCCCACGTCTTTATCACACATTCCCACCTTTCTCTCCCAATTTCCAACCTTTTTTATCCCAATTTCTTGCCTTTTTCTCAAATTCCCATTGTTTTATCCTGATTTCCCACCTTTGTATCCCAATTTCCTGTCATTGTATTCCAATTTCCCACCTTTTTATACCAATTTTCCTCCTTTTTAGCCCAAATATTCTTTTCTCACACCAAGCAGGAGCCCTGGCAGGGAGGAATGGGAGATGGGGACCAAGTTCCCTGCAAATCTGTTGATCTCCCAAAAAACCCCACTTTTTATCTCAAAAAAAAAGGGTTTTTTTTTATTTCCAGAGAGCTCTCCCTGCTTTAGTCTTTAACTTAGGACACCCCAGCCTGGAATTCCCATGGATCTCTCCCTGAAAATCTTTTGATCTCCCAAAACCCCACTTTTTACCCCCAAAAAGATTTTTTTTTTAATTGCTAGAAAGCTCTCCCTGCTTTAGGCTTTAGCTTAGGGCAACGACTGGGACACTCCAGCCTGGAATTCCCAGGGATCTTTCCCTGAAAATCTGTTATCTACCGAAACCCACTTTTTGTCTCCAAAAAGAAATTATTTTTTTATCTCCAGAAAGTTCTCCCAGCTTTAGGTTTTAGCTTAGATTCCCGCGGATCTTCCCCTGCTGGGAACAAAAACTGCCTCAAACCCCAGCTGAGTTTTCTCACCTCTCCCTTTCCTGAGGCAATAATTCTATTTTCCATGAGCACGGAGGTAAATTCTGGAATCCCACATGCCAAAACCAGCTCCAAAATCGCTGCCTCTTCCCTTTAGGCCTGGGACTTACAACATAGACCAACCTTTAAACAAAAAATTCCTGTGGCCGATGAAGTTTGGGGCTCCGGACTGGGTGGCGGTGCCAGCGCCCACCCAGAGGATGGTGAAGATGGAGGTGCAGAAGGTGAGCTGGGAATCCTGCTCCGAGCTTCTGGGACAGGGAATTTCCTCTTCAAATCCCATTTTCATTGTTCTGAAATTTCCTTTTCAATTCCCTATTTTCATTGTTTTGAAATTTCCTTTTTAGTCCTCATTTCCCATTTGAAATCTCCTTTTCAGTTCCCATTTTCCCTGTTTTAAGTCTCCTTTTCACTCCCCATTTCCACTGCTTGAAATTTCCTTTTCACTCCCCATTTTCCTGTTTGAAATCTCCTTTTTCTTCCCCTTTTTCCCTGTTTGAAATCTCCTTCTCACTCCCCATTTCCACTGTTTGAAATTTCCTTTTCACTCCCCGTTTTCCCTGTTTTGAAATTTCCTTTTCATTCACCATTTTCCCTGTTTCATTATCCTCTGCTGCTTTAAAGCTTCTGAGAGGAAATTTCCTTTTTATTTCCCATTTCCTCCATGTTTTGTTATCCTTTCCTGCCTTGATGCTTCTGTGAGAGGAAATTTCCTTTTCAATTCCCATTTTTCCTGTTTGAAATTTCCTTTTCACTCCCCATTTTCCCTGTTTGAAATTTCCTTTTCAATTCCCATTTCCTGTTTGAAATTTCCTTTTCACTCCCCATTTTCCCTGTTTTGTTGTCCTTTCTTGCTTGAAAGCTTCTGAGAGAGAAAATTTCCTTTTTATTTCCCATTTTCACTGTTTCATTTTCCTTTCCTGCTTCGCAGAGAGAAAATTTCCTTTTCACTCCCCATTATCCCTGTTTGAAATCTCCTTTTCATTCCCCATTTTCACTGTTCGAAATTTCCTTTTCACTCCCCATTTCCCTTGGTTTTTGCTAATTTCCCCTGTTTTTTCCTCTTTTCCCCTGTTTCTTGCTATTTTTCCCTGCTCAGAGCACAAGCTCCAAAAGGATTTTCTCTCCGAAAATTCCAAAAAACCCCTTTTATTCCAAAACTTCCTGTGGAAATCCCCTCAAGGGGAGCGAAGTGGGAATTTCGGGTGGGGAGAAAATCTCCTTTTAGGCTCAAGTTTAGGTCTCGGCTCTGCCTTTTTGGAAGGATTTTGTGGTTTCTAATGAAAATTTGGGTTTTTTTAGATGACTGTGGATAAAAAATTCCAGAAGATGCAGGGCAGGGAGGCTTACCTGAAACACCACGGCTGAGAGGCAGGGCCCGGCAGCAGGGGAATAAAGCACATACTGCTCCTGTTCTACATTAATTCTTTGTTTATTGTGTTTCGTTTGTAAATTCTTAATTAATTACTGTTGTTATGATTATCATAATCATTATAATATTGATTATCATTAATATCATCATTATCATCATGAATATTATAATGAACTATACCATTATAATAATTATAATTATCATTATAATATTATCATTAAAATGTTCATTATTAAAATTTCATTATTATTATTATTGATAAAATTATTATCATTATAATCATTATTAATATTATTGTCATAATTATGATTAATATTATTATAATTTTATTAGAATTAATATTATTATCATTATTATTACTATTTTCATTATTATTATTATTACCATTACCATTATATTATTATTATAATTTATTATTATTATAATTATCATGGATCTCATTATAATAATTATTATGATTTTATTATAATTTTATTAATGTCTATATTATTATTACCATTATCATTAATCTCTAATTTTTCATTTCATTTCGAATTTTTAAAAATGTTTAAATTTTTCATTTTTGATTTTTCATTTCGAATTTTCAATTTCTTCAATTTTTTTCCTTTCTAATTATTAATTTTTCCTTTTCACTCCCCATTTTCCCTGTTTCGTTTTACTTTTCCTGCTTCTGAGAGAGGAAATTTCCATTTTCTATAAACGATCTACATCCTTAACCTGGGAGATTACTGCTAAACAGCTAAATAAAGGCAGGATTAAAAAATAAATAAAAATTTTTAAAAATATATATCATACTAGATCTAAATAATTATGATCGATGCAGAAACTTATATATAAATGGGAAAGCTAATATTATATTGCAGGTCTCACCAGGCCTCACTAGGCCAAGTTTTGTGTTTGGCTCCCTCCCTGCTGAAACAAAAATATTCTCAATTAAAGAACGACAAAATCAAAAGCTTGAACTGAGAATCTGACTGTGAAAAATGAAGTTCACCCTTCAGAATTTATTTTTTTAAAATAAAGTTTAATAAAAGAAGAGACAAAATGGCCGGCGCTGTGGCGATCAGCACCAGAGCATCCCAGCAGAGCTTGATAATGTTATTTTTATTAATAACTATTGGTATTTATAAAAATAAAGTGTTACATTACTGAGATACATGCATATCCATGGATTTCATACCTTATATATTATTTCATATCTTATCAAGAACAACAACAAAAAAAAGCTTGAACTGAGAATCTGGTCACAGAAATATCCGTGGGCTGAAACAGAAAGTTCCTGGGGTCGGGGCGGCTTTTTATCCTCAGAACTTTGATTTCTGTGTTTCCAAACCCTCCCACCCCAGGATGTGTCTGATCCCAATCTCAGAGAGATTTTTGGAGAGCCAAAATCCCTCTGGGTGTAATTCCAGCTCCACTCCTCTTCCAATTTCCTGAATTTTTCTTTTTTTTTTTTTTTTTAACCTCTTTCTCTAGCACATTTCAGAGCCCAATTTTAGCCAGAAAAAACCCTCAAAATTTATTCATCCAATTCCCCCTTTCAGGAGCTCTCCCAACCTGATGTTTTGAGTCACAGCTCTCCCTTTTTGGTGCAAGATTTGAAGAAAGATTTGTCTCCCTGGAGTTTTTCTTGTCCTAAAAAATTAGAGTTTTCTGCCTGTTTAAGGCTTCACTCTTGTATTCCTGGCTGAACTCTGTTCTTTCTAATTCTTTTTTCCACCTAATTCTTTCAAACCAGACAAAAAGTGATATGTGAGGCATCTTCCCACTCCTGAAACGTGAAGGACTCTGTTTTGCTCGTGGGAGAAAAAATTTCTTTTATTATGAACATAAAAATTACAATTTGCTCATAAGGAGATAAAATTTCTTTTATTATGAACATAAAAACTACAATTTTCATTCCACTTTTTTTTTCCCCCTACCCAGCAAGGGATTTTTTTTTCTCCTTGCAGGAAAAAAAAACCAACTTAAAAAAAGATAAAACTTTTAAATATCTACAAACATATACAGGGTGTGTCTGTACATTTGTCATTCTGTACAAGCAAGGCACCAGCAGAAGTGACAGTGGCACACATGAGGGAGATTTAATTTCAGAATTTTTGGCAGGAGATCATTGGAAAAAAATAACTTCTTTTGATTTTTGTCCTCCCTGCGTGATGGGGGAAGAGAGAGGATCCTTTTAACTCCATGGAGGTGAACTTGGAATTCTTGGAAGATCGGCCCAAACCACAGGAGCTTTTTCTCATGGAAATTTAACCCATAATTTGCCTAAGAAAATGCTGAAGGAAAATGAAAGCAAAGCCCAGCACACCTGAGAGCTTTTCAGTGCCTGGCACAGCTGCAAAATGGGAATAAAATGTCCTTGGAGCTCTGGGTTCACACTTCACTCCTTTGCCAGCACACCCAAAACCTTCAGGTTGTAAAAGAAAAGATTTGTTTGGTTTTACCTGCCAGGAATGCCAAAGGAGGAACCTTCCTCCCTGGGAGGTTTCTTTGCTAATACACATTCCTTGGATTTAAGGGTTGAGGGAAGTTCTTTACCCAGCCTGCCAGGCACCAGCACACTGATGTGTTCTGCTGGGATGTGGGAGCAGGAAAATCCCTGTGTCCCACAGCTCCAGCCCTGTGTGCTCCAAAGCCAATCCCTGTGTCACTCCAAATCCAAACC
>JAGMWU010000028.1:2691894-2704895 GCA_018697195.1 Certhia americana
CCAGCCCCTTCCCAGCTCCCTCAGGATTCTCCAGCCCTTCCCAGCTCTCTCAGCCCCTCCTGGGGTTCCAGCCCCTCCCCAGCTCCATTCCCTGTCCTGGACACTCTCCAGCCCCTCCATGTCCCAAACAGAGGAGCCCAGAACTGGACCCAGCACTCGAGGTGTCCCTCACCAGTGCCCAGGACAGGGGACAATCCCTTCCCTGCTCCTGCTGGTCCATCCCTGATCCAGGCCAGGTGCCACATATGGGCACACCTGGCTCATGTCCAGCTGCTGTCCCTCAGCACCCCAAGCTCCCTCTCTGCCTTTCAGCCACTGTCCCCAACCCGTCCTGCCTTTCCCTCTGCTGCAATCCCAGGTGTCCAGAGTGACCCTGCTCCAGGAGAGCCACAGGGCTCCATTTCAACAGATCAGAACACGATCCTCATCCAAGACTCTGTGGCAGGTAAAATGTGGGGGAGATAAACAATTTTTGTCCTGTCTAGGTGCTTCTTGACCCAAAAAACTCCCCAGAAGATCTCCAGGAAAGACTGGAGGTGGCACTTGAGTGTTGGGTCACAGGTTGGACTTGATGACCTCAAAGGCTTTTTCCAACCTAATTCTGGGATTCTGCTGTGGAGACCAATGGTGGAGACCCTCCCACCAAGTGAAAATCAGGCTGGGCCATCCCACAACTTTTAAAGGAAAAAAGTCACAGCTGAAAACGCCTCCCTCCTTTCCTGGGCGTTCTGAGCCCAGAACTGCATCCTGGGTTTATCTGCAGCTTGAAAAGCACCTTTGAAGGACCTCAAGCTCCAGAATCTCTCCAAGCTGAGCCCCTGGGGAGGGTCTCAGAGCCCAGCTGGTCCTCCCAGCCCCTCACCCAGGCAGATGGGGGGTTTGCCTGTCCAGCTGCCGTCGGCTTTGCAGGTGCGGTGCTCGGAGCCCCCGGTGAGGTAGAAGCCACTCTGGCAGGAGTAGATCAAGGTGTAGCCCAGGGAGGGCAGGTCCAGGGCACCCACGTTGGCATGGGAAGGGGTCTCGGGCTGCCTGCAGTGGTGGGCTGGAAGGGACAGGGATAAAAGGTGAGAGAAAGCAGCCAGGTGGGCACAGGGAGGGCAAAAAGTGACACTGTGACATCAACAGGAGAACAGGAACCTCCTGGAAGAGCTTCTGCAGCACAGCTCACAGGGCCAAACCTGGATTTCTCCCAGCTGGAGGAATTAATGAGGAACTTCCCATGCTGGGTTTGTCCTCCTGGCTAAAGCTGAACCTGGCTCCAGCTCGATGAGCTGAAAATCAGGATCGGCCACCCCCATTTTTAAGGGAAAAAGGCAAACCCAAAGGATGCCGAAGCACTTTTGAGCTCAGAACTGAGTGCCAGGGTGAGTACAGACTAAAAACTGCCTTTGCAATGCTCGATTCTCCCTCAGATCCAATACATTTCCTCCAAGAATCCATTCCCCAGAGCCTGGCTGAGGGGCCCAGCTCCCTGTGGCATTCCCAGGACTCACGGACGCAGTCGGGCTGGACACCGCTCCAGGTCAGGTTGGGCAGGCAGGTCCTGGTGGTGGAGCCCTGCAGGAGATATCCCTTCTGGCACCTGAAGAACAGGATGCTTCCCACCTGTCCCAACAGGAGACAACCACTCAGTTTCCCAGGGATTCCCAGATCTTCATTCCAAAGCAGCCATTCCCTTGTCACCATCTCACCCCTCACAAGAGCAGCTTCACTCCCAGCTGAGCAAAAATCCCACTTATGGTGTCTCCAAATTAATTAGACCTAAAATTAATTAATTAAACCCCAAGATTAAGGTAGCTAATTAGCAGGAAAACAGAAGGATCCACTCTGGTATCCACTATTCCAGCAGGGAATGGGTGGGAATGGAGCCCCCCAGGGAGTCACTGTGGGATTTTTGTCCCCATTCCAGTGATTTCCTGCTGGATGAGAACTGGGATTAGCAAAAGCACCTGCAGGATTTGGCCTGAAAATTAATGGGAATGAATGTGAATAGCAGCAACTATTAATTAGCACTGTAATTAATTTTAGATACAATGCACTGCTAATTAATGCTGTGCAAACACACTCAGAGGGCTAACAGAGCATGTTGGGGTGTCCTGCTCCCAGGAGGAGACAGGAATCCATGGAAGCACACACGATTCCATGGGATAACACATGAATCCATTAGAGCAGATGTTAACTCATGGGAGAACACAAAATAATACATGGAAAGATGCAAGAATCTGTGGAAGAAGGACACATGAATCCATGGGAGGAGACACTAATGCATGAGGAGAGACATGAATCCAAGGGGGAACATGTGGATCCATGGGACAACATCAGAATTCATGGGAGGAGACATTAATCCATGGGAAGATGTAAGAATCCATGAGAGGACACATGAATCCCATGGAGAAACAACTGAATCCGCAGAAGGACATGTGAATCCATGGGATAACACAGGAATCCATGGGAGAACATGTGAATCCATGGGATAAGACAGGAATCCATGGGAAAACATGTGAATCCATGGGATAACACAGGAATCCATGGGAGAACATGTGAATCCATGGGAGAACATGTGAATCCATGGGAGAACATGTGAATCCATGGGATAACATAGGAATCCATGGGATAACATAGGAATCCATGGGAGAACAAGTGAATCTGTGAGATAACATGTGAATCCATGGGAGAACATGTGAATCCATGGGAGAACAAGTGAATCCATGAGATAACATGTGAATCCATGGGAGAACATGTGAATCCAGGCCCAGGACTGAGCAGGGCTGGTTTTGTGGCACACTCCTCCTCCATGGCCATACCTGGTATCCCTGGGAATTGTTCTGCATCCCAAAAAGAGGCACTCCAGGATCTGCACACGTCGTGAGGCTGGGATCTGTTAAAAGCAGGGACAGGGATTTATGGAAGAGCTCAGAGCCCTCCAGGCACACGGATTCTGCTGCACCTCTGCAACACAGGTGGGGTTTGGCTCTGAAGGAGCACACCAGGAAAAACACATGGATCTTCTAGTTCCGTAAATCCCTGCCTGCTGCAGCACCAGAGTAACCAGAGGCACTTCATCTCCCTCAGGAGAAAAACTGGGAACACACGCCTTGGATAGGGACAGCTCTTTGCCACATCCACACTGTGCCCTCTGCTCCCATGGACCATCCTGATCTCCAAGGACCACAGTGATCCCATCCTCTTCCCTGCCCTCTGCTCCCATGGACCATCCTGATCTCCTGTACCATGGTGATCCCATCCTCTTCCCTGCCCTTTGCTCCCATGGACCATCCTGATCTCCTGTACCATGATGATCCCATCCTCTTCCCTGCCCTCTGTTCCCACGGACCATCCTGATCTCCTGTACCATGGTGATCCCATCCTCTTCCCTGCCCTCTATTCCCATGGACCATCCTGATCTCCTGTACCATGATGATCCCATCCTCTTCCCTGCCCTCTATTCCCATGGACCATCCTGATCTACAAGTACCACGGTGATCCCATCCTCTTCCCTGCCAAGCTCCAAGGACTACGGGACTGGGATTGAAAGCACAGTGACCCCCAAAGCCTGCAGCTGTCCCCAGAGGGTCCCCCCTCACCGATGCAGCTGGGCTGGGTCCCGCTCCAGGTGCCGTCGGACTGGCAGAACCTCCGTGCTGACCCCACCAGCACCAGTGGGGCCAGGCAGGAGAAGGACACGGATGAGCGGTAGGTGAAGCCTCTGTCCTCCCTCCTGCCCTGGGCTGGGGTCCCTGGGTCCCCACAGAACACGGCTGCAACAGCAAAGGGACAAGGATGTGGCCACAGACCCCTCCAGGAATGTCACATCCCATCCAGGTCTATCCCAGCCCATCCAACTCCAGCATAAAATCAGGAATCAGTGGTGGCAGAAGGCGTTGCTGGCTGCACTCCTTGTAATTCTCTCTTTTAGTCAATGGCTGTTAATTAACTTCCACCTTCTCTCACAGATTTTCCTTTTTTTCCCCCTCTTTTTTCTCTCCTAATTGCACAGTGTCACTTTGGCTCTGTGTCACACGGAAAGCCCACTAATTATCCCAGATCCAGGGAAATGTGTGAGGAACGGTGAGGGGTTTGTGGGATTTAATATGAAAATGGATGTTGTGCACTGGGAAAGGAACTCAGAGCTGCCTTTAGCATCAGGAGACGTTTAATTCCCTTTTTTTTTTTGGTGTTTGCTGCTGTATCAAACCCACCCAGCCTTCACAAAACATTCCCAACTTCTGCTGCAACACGGCGCCCTTTGCCAAAGGATTTTTTGGCAGTTCCAGGAGTCCTGATTGCAGAAGATTTGGTCACTGAGGGCAAACACCCAATTTTGAGGATGTTTTGTAGGCATGAACATGAAAAATGCCTGGATTTATCCCAAATGTGGCCTCACCCCTCTGTCACAGAGGTGGAGTGACCAACAGTGTCCCTGGAGTGACCACCTGTGTCCCTGCCTCCTCCTTACAGGTGCCAAACCAAAGCTCCCAAAAACCCAAGGCATGTGGGAGATGGGGGAGCAGCCAGACTTTGGCTCCAGGCTCTCAAAGCATCACCACAGCACCAAAAAAATCCCCACTCCAGCTGATGGAAAACTTCATTTAGGAACAGGGCAGGAAGCACAGCAAGATCCCTCTGAACCCTGAGCTGCCAAACCAGTGACACAGAGCTTGAAAAAGAGTTGGGAAAAGCCAAAAAAACCCTGGATTTTAAGCAGAATCCTGCTGGTTGCTGGTGGAAAAGCAGGAAGGTGCCTACTCACGGAAGCACTGGGGGATCTCCCCGCTCCAGGTGCCGTTGCCTTCACAGGTGAGCACGGCAGGCAGGGACAGCTGGTAACCCTCGAGGCAGGCATAGCTGACACTGGAGCCCCAGCTGAAATCCGAGCCCACCACCTTCCCGTTGGGAATGGCCTGGGGAGCTCTGCAGGTGATGGCTGGAGAAAAGGGAAAAAGGAAAAGCAGCGTCAGGTTTCTCCATTTCTTAATTATTTCAATTATAAGCAAATTTCACGTAGGAGCAAAGTCACCTCCTGCTCACCAAGAGCAGGGACTTGCTCAAAGTGGGACTGGCACAAAGAGGGGTCAAAGCCTTTGAAGTTTGGAGTTAAATCCCAAATTGTAAAATATCCTGTGGGAAGGGATCCATGAGGATCATCCAGTCCAACCCCTGGCCCTGCACAGACACCCCAAAATCCACCCTGAGTGTGTTGTCCAAATATTCCTTGAGATCTTGGGGCCGTGCCCGTTCCCTGGGGAGCCTGTTCAGTGCTCCACCACCTTCTGGGGGAAGAACTTTTTCCTAAACATCTCTACAAATCTGATTTTGGAATCAAAGCTCGTTCTCAGCTGAAGGTAAAAATGCGCCCTGACATGGCGTGAAAACTCATCCCAGATTTCCCCAAAGATTCACACATTTTGGACAAGCTGGCTGAGGCTCAGACGAGCAGTTGAAGCCACAACCTGTCGGGTTTTCACCCACTCTGGGGTGTTTTGAGATGACATTTTTGCAGCACTCTGCTTTTCAGCTCAGAGGAGCTAAACCTGTGCAAATCAGTTTGGCCTTCAAATGAGACTCTTGGCCACATTCTGGATCATTCCTGCAGCATTTGCTCAGTGCAGAGAATGAAAAAGGAGAGGAAGAATTGCTCTTTACAGCCTCTGAAGGAGCTGGAGTGCATTTGAGAGCTTTTCTGTGACCTGTGTTTATATCAATGCCGTGACAGGTGAATTTTCCAGATTTTTAAAGGAGTGCAGAGATGCTGCCAGACATTTTATTTGCACTGGGGGGGTGAGCAAAAGAGATTCAGCCTGCCCAGCCACTGCTTTCTTATTTCCCTTTTCTATTTCTGAACCACAGGAGCCATCTCAGAATAATGAAAAGACTCACAGGGAACATTTTTCAGATGTTTCTGGGTGATGCCAGCAAAGCGTCTGCTGGGAAAACACAATACTTCATCTGAGTTTGATCCGAGGTTTTGTGCAAAATCACTTTACTCCTTAAGCTTTGCTGCCTCTCTAGCACAAGGAAAAGAGCAACTCTCTCCCTCCCAGGTACAGATTGATAGCCCTGAAGACATCGAGGTGTTGCTGCTTCCTGACAAATACCACAAACTTTGGATGGAATTGAGGGAGCTGAGGAACGCCCAGCCAAGCTTCCAGGGAAACTGGTGGCCTGCAAAGCTTTTCTCCTGCAACATTTCCAGGATTCCTACCCTTGCAGACAGGTTTGGTGCCGTTCCAGGTGCGATCCTTGGTGCAGGTGAGGGCAGCTGCCCTGTCTGACTCCATCATGAAACCAGGGGTGCACTGGAACACCACGGATTTGTTGTAGGTGAAGTCACTGCCCAGCCTGAGCCCGTTGGCTGGCACACCGGGGTCTCCACAGTTGATCACTGCCAAGGAAGGGGAAAAAGGAGAATTTCTGGCAGCTGGAACCACACCTGTGACGCTCCTGAGCGTTTTTCCAGGCAGGATTTAAGCAGTTAAATGTAGAGCAGGTTTGTAGATGTGGATGGGGCTGGAGTAAAGGCTCATTAAGGCCTTGCAAGAAGCTGGATTAACACTCATTAAACATTAAAGCAAACCCGGGTCAAAGCTGGGCGAAGGGAAGGCAGTTTGCCCACAGCACTCCCCACTTAGCCCAGTTAGTGCCTCTGATGTAAATCCACCTTTGTCACCACCCCCGTTGTTCCTGGCCCTTCCTGAGGGTCCCTGAGCTCACACACATCCCTGCCCCAGGAATGTCACACTCAGGAGCAGCTCTGGAGAGCCCCTCCAGCTCAGCCAACATCCAGACCCAAAATTACTCCAGAGCTCCCCTCATCCAGCTGGAAAAATGCAACCCCAGAGCAAGATTTTTCCATTAGTTCCCGGCAGAATTCCCAGGCTGAGCCACTGCTGGTGCCAGGCCAGGGTTCAGCAGTTTCTCAGGGTGGCACTTGTGTGTTGGTGCCTTAGAATTTTAGCTTTTATATTTTTCATAAATTTGTGATCCTGCAGTTCTTTAGTGAATAACTCTAAACTCTATGTACAGAGTCAGCTGCTGCTCTCCCATTTTGGTCAGACACAACAATTCCTCTCCAGGCCTGGCAATCAAGGACACCTCACTGCCTCAGGCCCTGAGAGATGGAAACAAAAGTGAATTGGGGGGAGCAAACATGGGGTAAATGACTTCATTACCTGAAGCTGTAATTGGGAGATTAACCCCAATATGTCCCAAACCTATAAAAGTGTGAAAACCCCATGGCCTGTAGTTCATTTTGGGTGTAGCTTCTGGGGGGGCTTTGTCTGCCCTAAATGTCCCTGAAGACCCTTCAATAAATATAAACAAACTGCTTTTTATTCCTTTAATTTTGCCTGGCCTGAGTTTTTAGGTGGCCCCAAAAGCATCATGTGTGCCTGGCAGCTCCTCCTTCCCCTCTCCCTACGGCAGGATCCCATCCCAGTGCTCACCAGTGCACTCGGGGCTGCTCCCAGTCCAGGTGCCATTGACGGTGCAGTGCCTGCTCAGCACCCCTGTGGAATAATAACCCTCCCTGCACTGGTAGATGATGGAGCTGGAGAACACCAGGCCATCGTTGAAGATCACCCTGGCGTTGCTGGGAGTGCCGGGATTCCCACAGGAAATCACTGGTGAGGGAAAATGGCCAAATGAAAATAAACCATGAAACAACCAAACCCCAAGGGTTTCCTCCTGTCCTCAGGAAAGACAAGTTCTGGGGACACCAGGACACTTCTGGGGACACTGGGGCAATTCTGGGGACACCAGGGCAGCTCTGGAGACACCAGAGGAATTTTGGGGACAGCAGAACAGCTCTGGGGACACCAGGGCAGCTCTGGGGACATTGGGGCAGTTCTGGAGACACCAGAGGAATTCTGGGGACAGCAGAACAACTCTGGGGACATCAGAACAGCTCTGGGGACATTGAGGCTGTTCTGAGGACACTAGAACAGCTCTGGGGACATCAGGGCAGTCCTGTGGACACCAGGGCAGCCCTGGGACATTGGAAGAGCTCTGGGGACATTGGGGCAGTTCTGGGGACATTGGGGCAGTTCTGGAGACACCAGAGGAATTCTGGGGACACCAGAACAGCTCTGGGGACACTGGGACAGTGCTGGGGACACCAGAACAGCTCTAGGGACAGTGGGACAGCTCTGGGGACAATGCAGCAGCTCTGGGACATTGAGGCAGTCCTGGAGATACCAGAACAGCACTGGGGACACTGGGGCAGCCCTAGGGACATGGGGACAACTCTGGGACATCAAGGAAGTCCTGGAGACACCAGAACAGCTCTGGGGACACCGGGGCAGCCCTGGGAACATCTCTGGGACATTGAAGCAGTCCTGGTGATACCAGAACAGCTCTGGGGACACTGGGGCAGGATGGGACACTCCCAGCTTCTTCTGGGCACCGTGCCAAGGCCCCCCACCCTCATAGGGAAGTTCAACACACAGGAAACAAACCATGGGAAAATCTCCATTTTTTAAACTTTTAACTGCAGGAATCCATGAATCAGTGGTAAAACTTACCAAATGCCCACAAATCCTCCAAATGCCAACATTTTAAGGAAGGAGATCCCTTGTATTTGAGAGGGCCTGGGATCAGGGTTTTAACAAGAATTCCCTCTCGGCTGTGGGAACATGGATCATCACTTGCCAATTCCCCAGGATCCATGCAAGGGGTGAGGACAGGACAAAAGGAAAGAAAAATGTGCCCCAAACTGCTTGGTAGGATTTGGTGTGGAGGGATAAACATGGAAAAAAACAAAAGGAACAATCCCAGCTCTGGAACAGCTCAAGCCAATCGGAATTTCTGGAGTTCTGAGGCCATTCCTGAGGGCAGGGAATGGGATTGCAGCTGGTTTGGTGCTCAAAGGGACAAACTGGTCATGCTGGGGGTGGAGCTGCTCCTGCCTGCACCTCCCTAAGGCAGCTAAAATCCACTCCAGATCCTGAATTCCCAGTGTAAGACTGGGACTCACTCACTCAGGTGAGCCCTTCCTGTGCTCCAGAGCCATTCCTGCCTCTCCACCTGCACCATCCCAGCTGGATCCTCTCAAACCCCCAAATCCATTTGGATTCCACCCTAAATCCTCCAAATCCATCAGGATCCACCTGTCCTTACACAGACAATCCCCTCCACTTGGATCCTCTCCTTAGACCCCTAAATCCATCGGGATCCACCTGTCCTTACACAGAGAACCTCCTACAGCAGGATCCTCTCCTCAAACCCCCAAATCCTTTGGGATTCACACACAGATTCCACCCAGAACCCCCCCAAATCCACCTGTCCCTACACAGAGAACCCCTCAGCAGGATCCCTCTCCTCAAGCCCAAACCCCCCTTCCCCGGGAAGCTCCTGGAACCACTGCGACCATTCCCATGTGAATTTTTGGGGTGATTTTCCCTCACAAATCCCATGGGATGAGTGGCTGGGCTGGACAGGGAGGCCTGGGGGCCACTTACAAAGGCACTGGGGGAGGGCTCTGTCCCACGTGCCATCGCCCTGGCACGTCAGGACGTGCGTTCCCAACAGATAAAATCCATGGATGCACTGATAGGACACGGTGGTGCCAAAGCTGAACCTGTGGGGGCCGCTCGGCTGCACTTGCCGGACGCTGTTTTCCAGGTGCCCGGGGTCAGAACAGTTCACAACTGCGAACAAACAACAGAAAAACACCCAAAAAATAACGGGGAGCAAAGGGCGGGGCGGAAAATGTGGGATTCTCAAAAAAAAAAAAAAAAAAAAAAGCAGGAAAAAAGGTGGGGAATTGGAGATTTTGTGGTGTGATTTAAGGTTTTGCCCCTCCCACCCCCCCGAGATTTTTGAGGGTGGGAGTGGAAAAATTCCTTGTGAAAAGGGGAAAAGTGGGAGTCCAGGCAATCCTGTGGGTTCTCACCCAGCAGCACAGACAGGATCTCCAGCCTCAAATTGGGATTTAGATTTTCCAGCTGGGAATAACTGATGCCAAACTGGGATTTCCATCATCCAGCAGGGAATAATTTATAATCCAGCATGGCCAGAGATCCTGGATTAGGGGAATGCAGAGGTAGGGAGTGAAAGGAGAGGCGGGGGTTTGGGAAGTGAACCTGAGAGCTGATCCCATAGGAAAAAGGGAAGAGGGCTCTGCACAATTCTGTGGAAGAAAAGCTGCTCCAGGGGGTCTGATCCCAAATTTCCTTGTGTTCCCCCCACTTCCAACACATTCCAACGCTTTGGAGGACGCAGCGAGGTGAGAAAATCCCAAGGTTTGATCCATGGGATTTACAGCAGCCCTGGGATCTCCAACATCCCCTGGACAGGCCCTGGGTGGATTCCAGGGATTTCTGGCTTGGGAACACGGAGAAATCCCGGAGGAAGGCCCAGACTGACCTCGGCAGGAGGGCAGGGTGCTGCTCCACTGGCCGTTGGCCAAGCACTGGGATTGGGAAGCTCCCTCCAGGCGGAAGCCAGGGTTGCACTGGAATTTGGCCACGTCATTGAGGTTGAACTGGGAGCCCTGGGTGAGGCCGTTGGGGGGATTGCCAGGGTGGCCACAGGTGATGGCTGCAAGCACAGAATGGAAATGTCACTCCATTTATTCCTGGGAAAAAAAGTGGATTAATTCACTGGAAGAAAAATTCTGGAGGTAGAAGACCATAAAAACCCCCCCACATCAATCCCAAAACCCAAAGATTTGGGGCCTGCTCTTTTGAGATACAGGATCACGTTGAGAGAATGGGATTTTTGTAGGTTTTACTGGCACCAGGAATTCCCTGCATCCAGGAATTCCCTGCATCCCTCTCCAGGCAGCCGAGTGCCAGGATCCCACTGATTTACACCTCTCCAAAAATTCCAGATCCTGCTCTTAATCCCACACCATCCTAAGCATCCCAAACTCTGTTGTTCCCTCTCTCTCTCTCTGTGCCAGTCCGGGCTGCACCCTGCAGGGAAAAGTTACACCTGGAAGCAGAGGGAAAATAGGGAAAAATAGGGAAAATAGGAGGAAAATCAGAATTCCAGCACAAGGCCTGAAGAGATGGGAGAATGTTTCTGGGAATATTTTATTTCCAAATCCCTGAAGGGAGGATTTCTCTGGAGTTTCTTTTCCCCTGAGGTTGGTGTTGGCTTGGGATGAGGTGAAGGGCACAGGAGCTGCTCTGGCAACTCCCAGGGAAGCAAAGCCAATTCCAGCATCCCCAGTACTTCTGGGAAGTGGCTGGAACACTCTGCTGTCACCTCAGCAGGTGACACAGGGAGGGCACAGCCCTGCTGCTGGCAGAGCCTTTGATTCCTGCCAGTTTCACGGCACAAAGGGAAACTCGGGATGAGCCATCAGGAGATTCTTGGCTGCCTAAGGAATGTCACATCCTGGGACAGCTGAGGACAAAGCTTTATTGATCACTGTCACCCGGAATGTCCCCATTTGTTCCATCAGGACAAATCCAGTTTTCGTGGACAGCTGCCAGCACCAGGAGATTGAAGGGAAGATGAAATTCCCACAAAAGATCTGTAACAAATCTGACTGCCCAGGGCTGGAGCACGGGGATGGGGATTGATTCCTGATCCAAGCAGGTGACAGGGATAAATGACAAATAGGGAGTGCTGCAAGAAGCAGGGCCAGGTTTGGGATATCATCACACGTGTTTGGAAATGGGAGGGATTCTGTCTCTAGAAAAAACAAAAGGTTTCCATGGATCAAACAGAGGAGGTGACTGCAGCAGATTGGGAGGGGAAATCCCAGGAGAACAGGGAATGGTGCTGTGCCCTGAGTGGGGTCAATAAAGCCCTGAGGGTCCTCTTTGCAGAGCCCACCAGAGCTCGGATTGACGACCCCAAATTTCTGTTACCCACAAGGCCTAATGTGTGTAATAACTCAGAATTCCAGAATGGTTTGGGATGGACAGGAGTTTAAATCACATCCCATTCCAACCCCTGCCATGGGTATAAGAGTAAATTCCACCCTTTCCACCCATTCTTTTCCCAAAAATCTCCAGAAGGATCTCAGACACCCCCCAGATTCTGGAGTCACCGCTAACTTTGCCAACTTAATCCTGATTTTTTTGTTTTCAGGCTGGATTCTGCCAGGTCATTCCCTCCTTCCCATCTTGTTCTTGTTGTTTCCCAGCACAGAAAGCTTCAAACCAGACAGGAAAGATGGGAATAAACAACTGGAGCACCACGATATGAAATCCACGGATTGTGCTGCCCGTTGATAAGAAGATGCTTCAACTTATCAACACCTGAGAGCTGCAGGGAGTTGGTTAATTGGGTTATTTCCTGGGAAGATAAACAAGGAGGTTGAACAAGGTGATTTGGGGGGGAGCAGAGGAGAGATCCTGATTTTCCATGGACATGGAGCACGGCTCTCAAGGATTGTGACCACCAGGCTGTATTTGTAGGGCTGTGCCTGCCTTTTAACACCCTCTAACCCCAAAAATTCTCCTCTCCTCTGATCCCACACCATCAGCTGGGCTCAGGAAGGAGAAACTCAGCAGAATTTTAGAACCACAAACGATCTTTTCTTGGAGACACCCAGGGATGATCCTGCAAAACACCCGGAGCGTGCACGCACGGCCCGCCCCGCACCCTGGGGGTGTGAGAGCTCTGCCCAGCCCCTTCCACAACCCCTTCCACAACCCCTTCCACACCCTCCTGGCTGGGATTTTCCCTCCCAGGGCTGAAGGAATGACAAGTACTTACGCACACAGACAGGTGTTTTCCCGGACCAGCGGTGATCCTGCTGGCAGATCCGCACGGACATCCCGATGAGGCGGAAGCCGGGCTGGCACTGGTACACCACGCTGCCCCGGTAGTTGTAGTTCTCCCCGTTGATGTGCCCGTTCACAATGGGGCTGGGCACGCCACAGTGCCCGGCTGGAGGGGGGAAAACAGCAGGAATCACCCCGGGGATCCCAGAAAACCATTCCCAAAAGGCATCGCCTGACCCCCCGGATCTCAGTGAAGAGAAGCTCAGAGTGGGTCGGGTTGGCAGGGAATGAAAGGATTGTCCACAGAGACACCTTCCACCA
>JAGMWU010000028.1:2704905-2717579 GCA_018697195.1 Certhia americana
AGGGATGAGGCAGCCAAAGCTTCTCTGGGTAATCCATGCCTGTTGTTTATAGGGAGGAATTCCATCCCAATATCCAACCCAAAGCTGTCCTCTTCCAGCTCCAGGCCATGAACTCAAGACTCTGCTGCCATAAATGAACATCCCCATCCCAAAGCTCTCCCAACGCCTCACACCTACTGCGGATGCAGGAACACAACCCCCCCTTCCCTTTTACATCCCCTCAAAACCCCCGCAGCGTGGATTGATCAGTCCCTAAAATCCCTGATCCCTCCCGAGGTGCCTCCAGGAGCCTTTCCCACAGCCCGTGGGTGCCAGCAGGAGTTTCCCAAGGGACACCTACCCAGACACCGGACCTCAGCCCCGCTCCAGAGCCCGTTGGCCATGCACTCCCGGACCCGGGAACCCACCAGGGTGTAGCCAGTGTTGCAGGAGAAGATGGCAGTGGCCCCATAACTGGTGAGGGTCCCGATCTTGTTGCCGTTGGGAGGGGTGGGCAGGTCCCCACAGGAGATAACTAGGACAGATCCCAAAGGATAGTGAGAAAACAGGCTGGGAGGGATGGGTTTGGAAGGAATGCATCCAGACACAACACCAGGAGTTACTGCTGGAGTGGGAAAGTTCATTAAATAATTCCAGGAATTGTGATAATTCTAGAGCCATGTTAGACAAGGTGATAAGAATAAGAGCTGTCAATATTTCGGCTTCAGGACACAAGGGAAGCACTAAAGACAGGCTGGGAAGGAACCAAAGGAGTTTTTCACACCAGAACTTCCACACACAGGGATATTTTTCTGTCATTAACCCATTGCTGGATGCAGCAGGAAGCCTGATTCCCAGAAAACCCACAGCACCATGGAATGGGGGCGGTTGGAAGGGACCTTAAAGGCCATGAGCAGGGACATCTCCCACTAGGCCAGGTTCCTCCAAGCCCTGTCCAACCTGACCTTGGAATGGCACAAAGTTTCCAATTAAAAACTCCAAGATCTGCAAATCCCAGCTGGGTTTGTGGGATGCAGGAGCCCTTGCAAACCCGACTCCCCCTCAGAACTCCAGCTCTTGATTTTATCTTCATTTTCTCTGCCTTCAAGCTCTGCAAACCCTCTGGAGCTCCCGCTGGGTGCTCCTGACCTCGGGGCACTGCCAAGATCCTGTCACTTGGATTTAGGTGGCAATAAGGCTGAGGGAACAAAAGGAGGTCAGGCTCCTGCTCCTGGAGCTGAAGGAAGAGCTGGCAGGGGAAAAATACATCTGTCAGCCACGCTGGCAGTCACAGCTCCACAGACAAAGGCAGGCAGCAGGGAAGGAGAGGTTTTGCTGTCTCTGTCTGCACTTGGAGAGAAGAACTCTCCACCTCTGACAAAAAGGAGAGATCCAAAGCACAGCAGTGGTGTCAGAACAACTGAGAGCTGCTGGGGTGCCCTGTTGGGTTTGATTTGCAGGTGACACTGTTACCCTTGTAAACCTGGTGTTTGTCTGAGAGCTGAGGCTTGACAGCAGAATTCTTCATTTTTCCTCCTTAAAAGCCCTGACTTCAGAGCAGTTGTGACAGCGAAGCTGCTGGGTCCCCACAGCAACAGCTGAGCTGAAGGGCCTGAGATCCCAGAGAAAGGCTGGGATTAAACCAGGAATCAGATCCAGACGTCTTCCTGCATCCCAGGAAGCATCTTCCAGCAGCTCTGCTGTCTTACCTCAGCTGCTGCCTGCCAGGACTAATTAAGTCCCACACAACAGTAGGGACACATTCCATTATCCCAGTTTGCTCCAACCTGCCCTGGGACACTTCCAGGGATGGAGCAGCTCCAGCTTCCCTGGGAAATCCATCCCAGCTGCTCCCTGCCCTCAGAGGGAAGGATTTCTCCCCAAAATCTGCACCAAAACATCTTACAAATGCCCCAAAGACCAAACCATGCTCCACACCTCCACCTCAGCTGCTGCCAAGAGTAATTAAGTCCCACACAACAGCAAGGACACATCCCATTATCCCAGTTTGCTCCAACCTGGCCTGGGACACTCCCAGGGATGGAGCAGCTCCAGCTTCCCTGGGAAATCCATCCCAGCCCCTCCCTGCCCTCACAGGGATAGATTTCCTCCCAAAACCTGAACCATCCCATCCCATCCTGTACCCAAAGGGCACCACCTTCTCCTTGGTTACCCACAGTCCCCTCCAGCAGCATCCTGAACCCCCCAAAGATGGGATTTGCTGCCCCCAAACCAGCCGACACCACCCTGGGGTGTCCCTGCTCTTACTTTTACAGGTGGGCACGGGCTGGCCGATGCTCCAGGTGCCGTTGGCCTGGCAGCGGATGACCCTCTGGCCCGTGTAGTAGTAGCCAGGGTCACAGATGAGCATCAGCTGGGCGTTGTAGTGGTACTGCACCTCGTAGGTGAGGCGCCAGCGGCCGTGCTCCACCGCGATGCTGCCCACGTCAGGACACGTCACAGCTGGGCAAGGGGGGGAAATGGCACAGAGCAAATGACACAGAGAGTTGGCTTGAGGCCTTAAGTTTCAGCTTTTTGTGTTTTTCTGATTTTTCAGATTCTGTGCTGCCTTGCTGCGGGACTCTGAACATCATAAAGCCAGACAGAGCAAGCCTTTTCCAACCCCAGAACCAAGGACAACATCACAAAAAAACACCCCAAAAGTGCAAACAGAAGCAAATCTGGGAGGATGGGACTTCATTATCTGAAGCTGTAATTAGAATATTAGTCCCCAACATGCATAAGGACCAAACTTATAAAAGTGTGAAAACCCGTGACACATCATCCATTTTGGGTGCAGCCCCTGGAGAGGGATTTGTTTACCCTAAATGTCCCTGCAGGCCCTTCAATAATTACACCTGCTTTTTTATTCCTTTAATTTTGTCTGGCCTGTTTTTAGGAAGCCCCAAAAGGCATCCCTGCTGGCTGGCCAGCTCCAATCCCCACTCACCCACACACTGAGGGGGTTGGTTCCCATTGCTCCAGACTCCCTCCTGCAGGCACTCGGTGCTGGGCTCGGCGCCCCGCTGCAGCTGGAAGCCCTGGTTGCACTGGTACACAGCCTTGGTGCCCACTGTGTACTCCTTCCCAAAGACAACCCCGTTCCTTGGGGCTCTGGGAACTCCACAGGAGAGAGCTGGGAAGAAGAAAGGAAAAAAAAATAAAAATTAAAAAAAGAAAAGTAAATCAGGGAGCTGCTTGTTTGATCCCAAATTGAAATCCCCGATCCTGAACTTTCCTACTGACCCCCCACGCCACGGGGAGTGCTCACCCTTCATAAAGGACCAGCTTTTGCAACAGCAAAGCCAGTCCTGGATCCCAGTTTCTCCTGGAAGAGGCTCTGGCTCACACTTCCCATAATATCTGTACCACAAGATGCATCAGCAGAGTGCTGCCGACTGTTCACGCGGAGATGAGTGATCCAAGAGTGGGAACACTTTGTGTTTACACCCCGCAGCAGCACCGACCCCAAACCCCTCTCCAGGAGCACTTCTGCATTACATAAGGCAGCAAATTGTGTAATTATGTTGTGGCAGAAGGGAGGCTAAATTTAGTCTCACGGCTGAGGAGGTAGAGGGGGGAAATTCAGGGGAAAAATGGAAAAGCAGGTGCAGTGCCAGGCTGGAGGGGAGGCTCTGCACCATTCTTACTGGAATCCTCAGCTCTGGGGGCAGGGCAGGGAGGGGACAGGCAGGTGACAGCCAAAACTGCACAAAGGATCACGGCCCTTTATGCTGTTAGCCTTTTCCCCAACCCTGGGAATGCCAGTGCTGGGAAATGTCCTCAAATCTGCTTCTTCAGCAGCACGAGGAGGAGGGAAAGCAAATCCAGATCTGACTCCAAACACAGCCTGTGGTCCCCATCCCTCTCCAAGAGGGAGATCCATACATCTCCTGTCTGGACAGGCTGGGATGCCAAGGGAAGAGCAGCCAGGACCTGGGAAGCTCCACTGGGAAGTTCCTAAAGGAACTCTTGGCTCCTCTCCCAACCCTGGTCATCCCAGGACATCACTGCCTGTCCCAGGACACCATGACCATCCCAGGACATTTGTCTCAGGACACTGCCCATCCCAGGACACCCTTGACCATCCATTGGTGTTGGGAGGGGAGCAGAACCTGCCAGGGTCCGGACAGGATGGAATGCCCAAGGGAAGAGCAGCCAGGACCTGGGAAGCTCCACTGGGAAGCTCCTGAAGGCTCTGTGGGGATGAGAGAGGAGCAGAAACTCTCAGGAGACACAATCCTAAGCCCTGATCCCAATAGCTGCCTGTGCTTCCAGACAAACCAATTCCCTTCTGGAGAAGCCCCAGCTCAGCTCCAACACATTTGCCTTCCTGGTGTTCCCTGTGCACAAAAACAGGGCTGGAAAAGGAGGAAAAGTCTGGAATTTGGTGCCATGGAGCCAAGTGAGGGCCCAGATTTTGTGTGTGAAGCAGCAGCAGCAGCAGCAGCAGAGTCCTGGCTCTTTCTCCATGCAATGCCCAGCTTTTCTCCCACTGCTGCCACAGCATGGAGCAGGATCCCAGAGTGTCAGAGCCCAGGAAATTCCTCTGGCTGTCCTGGATGGCTTGAGGCCCTGGCAAGGGGCTCAGAGACCTTGGCAAGGAGTCAAAAACTCCTGTGCCTTCCATTTTAGCCCCTAGGAGAAATTACCAACTTTGTGTGAGGATTTACAGGCCACGAGAGTTTGAGTAGAGTGATGGTTAATTTGTCACAGGGTGAAAAGTAGAATTTTGGGGGTTTAGAATGGGGGTTTAAGGGATAAGATGGAGGAATCTGTGTGTGTCCTGTCCTTCATCTTGTCCTCCATCTTCTGCTGTGATGGTGGCACTTTTTAATTGGTTTAGAGCAGAGACAGACTGTCTAACAGAGGTGATAGGGATTGGAAAATTATTGTAAATAATGTACATGTAGTTTTTACTATAAAAAGTGAACAGCACCCTGAAGGCTGGGAATGTGCCTCAACCTGACCTGCAGAACAGAGCTCAGCAGGTCAGGGAAAGAATGGAATAGATCAGGAGAAATAAACAACTGGAAAAGCAGAACTGAGGGATGACTCTCGACTTCTTCAGTTGTGGGGCTGGGAGAAAAAGACTTTCTAAAATCTCAGGAGTCACAAAATCATCAAAACCCAAGACCAGAGCAGGTGCTGGAATTGTGATGGCAGGATCAGGCCCGTCCCTGACAGCACTGATGGTGACAGGAGTGTCACTGCAGCGAGCTCAGGGCTGGCCAATCCCTCTCCAAGGCTTGGTGTCTAGACAGGCTGCCAGGCTGAATACCAATGGCCCTCCCAGGGAAAAGAGGGCACCTGGAAAATCCAACCTTTTCCCTGATATCTCTGCTATTCCTTTTTCCTGCATCTGGCCATGGAGAGTGGGGGGGAAGCTGAGCCCTTCCCATCCCCACCAAGGCCTGCTCCTTTCTGCTTTTCATTCCCTTAATGCTTCCCAAAAAATTGCCCCTGCTATTTATTCCCAGGAAACTGAGGCACAGTGAGGGGCAGGAGCTGCAGGCCAGAGGCTGAGCTGCCTGTTTCATGGAATCATGGAATGGTTTGGGATGGAAAGGAGTTTAAATCCCATCCCACCCCTGCCATGGGGACACCTTTCACTGTCCCGGAGTGCTCCTGTCCAACCTGGCCTTGGACTCTTCCAGTGATTCAGGGGCAGCCACAGCTTCTCTGGAAAACCCATTCCAGCCCCTCCACACCCTCACAGGGAGGAATTTGTTCCCAATTTTAATCTAAACCTGCTCTCTGCCAGTTTAAAACCAGTATTAAGTTTTCCTTCACAGAAGCAGAGACATTTGATTTTTGTGGTGGCAACAAACCCATTTCTGAGGCTCAACCTGTGGGCATTGCAATCCACTGGTACCTGGGATGAGGGAGGTTATTCCAGAGGGAAATCAAACCAGGGTTTGGCTTGGAAAAACCAAGGGAAAAAGGAGAAGGCAGAGGCTGGGAAAGCAAATCTGTAGCTGGGATTGCTTAAAAGCAGACAGCAGAGACAACAAAGGCACATGGAGTGCTGTTCCCTCTATGCCAAGGCAGGATTGTTCCCTGCAGAATATTCCAGGAATTTCAGTGAGGATGGAGCATGAGGGAATGAGGAAGTGGGAGAGGATTCTGAGCTGGCAGAAAGGAGATTTGGGAAATTTGAGAATTTGTGTTTATGGGCACCCCAGTCCCTCCTTCCTGACATGGCTGGCGAGGGGAAGAAATCCTGCAGCTCCATGAAGAGAATTCCCAAATCTCTGCCACCTGAACGGGTGGGAATGACACAGCCCAAAGCAAAGGATGCCAGCTGGCTTGGAGAAATGTGAAGACAGAAAAATGTTGGATTTGATGTGACAGAAGGGAGCAGAAGAGGAGCCAGCCCAGGCCTGGGGGTGGAGCTGCTCTGCCAGGAATTATCCTCCTGAAAATCCCGAATCCTTCATCCCACCCAAGGCACTGGAGAGCCATGGGGCAGTGTTAGGATTCCTGATTGGAATAGGAGGAAAATTAGGGAAAAGTGACTCTTTCCACCTCAAGATGTGATGTGAGCATCAAGTTCTCCCAGCTGTGGGAGTCAGGCTCTCCCAGAGGGACATCCAGCAGCAAGCTCCTGACCTGTGAGGTCAGTGGAGACATTCCCACTCCTCCAAAAGGGAAAATGAAGCAGGGAACCACCTGGAATGCTCTGGATTGCCCCCAAGTTCCTGCTCTGCACCATGGAACTCCAACAGCAGAATCTTCACACAGATGGGGATGTTTTTGCTCCTCCATCCTGAGCCCTTCCCTCTTTTCTCACTCTGAGTTACTCCATTCCCTCTTTGCCATCTATTCCCAAAGCCTTGGACACGAGGCTCACCCCTCAGTGCTCCAAGTCTATTCTCAACACGGAATTACCAGAATTCCAACGGAGGTGTCTTCACACGGATGCTTTACTTTTTCCCATCCCAAGTCCTTCCCTCTTTCCCCACTCCAAGGCATTCCCTTCCCTCTTTTCCATCTATTCCCAAAGCTTTGGACACAAGGCTCACCCCTCAGTGCTCCAAGCCTGTTCTCAACACGGAATCACCAGAATTCCAATATTTGCGTTTTTTTCCCCACCGCCTTTTCCACCGCTTTTCCAGAGACTCCTGGAACGTGACCCCAACCCGTCCCTGCTCTCACCTTGGCACAGGGGGATGGCTTCCCTCCAGTGGAAGTGGCCCTGGGGGTGCTGGGTGCAGGTGGTGGTGCTGTGTCCCACCAGGCGGTACCCGGTGTCGCAGCCGAAGCGCACGGAGCTGCCGGGGCGCAGCCCGGAATGGCTCAGGATCATCCCGTGAGCTGGTGGCTGTGGGAGGCTGCAGTAGGGAGCTGCCAAGGAGGGCAGGAAAAAGCAAATCAGCCACAGGGGTGAGCAACATCAGGGTCCTTCATTCCCTTCCCACTCCTAGGAATTACACCGAGCTTTCCCCAAAAACAAGGAATTGGTGGTGGATGAACACAGAGTTGAAGTGGGGAAGGAGCACAGGGCTCTGGTCCGAGCCTCAGCCAGCTCCAGGAATAAGGAGTCATTTCTGATAATTAAATATTCCTTAATTCCTTGTTGAGCAAAGTCTGGACAGACTTTTCCAGTGCCTGACCTCATCTAGAAGCCTTTCCCAATATCCAGTCCCTGGCATCAATGACTCTCCATATCAGGCTTCTGATTCTGAATAGTGGTTGGGAAATAAGCCAAAGCACCAAGGTTTCTTCCTGGAATTTCTCCTGATTGTGAGATCCCACAGTCCCAGTCCTGATTGTTACAGAGTGGTTCAGACACCAGCCAAAGCTCCAAGGTTTCTCCCTGAAATTTCTCCTGATCGTGATATCCCACAATCCTGATTGTTACAGAGTGGTTCAGACACCAGCCAAAGCTCCAAGGTTTCTCCTGGAGAGACTCTGCCTTTCCCAGCCTCCCCAGCTCAGAACGTGCCAAACTTTGCGCCTCCCCTGCCTTGGCAGCTCCTGCCTTCACAATTCCTCTCTGCAGGAATTCCATGGATTCTCCTGGCTGTGGAGCTGCTCCTGCTCCTGCCAGAGGCAGCTGGGACTCACCAGAGTAGCGGATTTTGAAGCCTTTCCTGTTGTAGGCATGGTCGGATGACCAGCGCAGGAAGACGCTGTTCCCACTGCTGGTGACGGTCAGAGGGGCTGAGTAATTCCCACTCAGGGACAGCAGCAGGGGGCTCTGCCCAGAGGGACCTGGGAGGATCGAGGGGACAAGGAAAAGGGAAAAGTCACAGGGCTCTGTGTGCCTGCAGGCGGAACGGGCACAGAGAGCTCCCAGCTCCCTGTGGACATGAGTTCCAGGGCTCACATCCTGCTCCCGGGAATCCAGGAGCTCCTGGAAAACCAGGATTTGCTCCAGGCAGGAGCTCAGGTGCCCATGGTGACTCCAGGAGCATCAGCACAGTCCCCATGGAAGGCACTGGTCACCCTGAGAATTCCCTCCCCATTCCCAAGAACTCCTGGGCCGGGAGAATCTGCTCCCTGTGGCCTTCAGGGATGAGAATTCCCAGTTTCCCAACTCATCCCCTGCAGCAATCTCTGCTGCCATCCCTCTCCCAACAACTCCTCCCCCTTGGAAAAATCCTTCAGATCCATCCAAAAAAATCAAATTGTAGCTATTTCCTTACGTAAGGAATCAGTGAGGAGCTCTCTGGAAGGCCAGCAGGAGGTCCCAGGTGGGAAGCTGGCCCTGGAATGCTCCTTCCCCCTTGATTGCCGTGGGATTATGGAATCCCAGGAAGGTTTGGGATGGAGGGACCCTGCAGGCCAGAGGGGTGAATCTCTTACCATCGAAGATTTCAAACTCATCAAACTGCTTCTCGCTGAGGAAGTACTCGATGGTGAGGGAGATGTTGTAGCCCGGCTCCACCTTCACCACCCAGGAACAGGTCTGGAAATGGGGATAACTTCCCAGGAAGCTCTGGCTTAGGATCACCCCAGTGGAATCTGTCATCAGCTGGTTCATGGGGCAGTGAACTGGGAATGGAAATGGATATTCCTGGGTTTTCAGCTCAAGGTGTGTCCTGATGAGCCAGCTCAAGGCAGAGCATGACCCCTGCACTCCTTGATCCCTGGGGCTCAGAAAATCCATAAATCCCACAAATCCCAACAATTGTCACACTTAGAGAAAGGAACAAACCATTCCCACTGCCTCGGCCTCAGTTCACACCTCTCCCAAAACAAGCAGCACCAAACCAGAACTCTCCTGAGGCACAAAACCCTCTCCAGAAATCTGGGAGAAACTCTGGAAACTCTGTTAGAACAAAGGCTAAAATTACAGCTCATCCCTTGGAATTGTTAACTGGGACATGAGAACTCCAATTCCTGCTCAGAGAGGGGGTCTCACTCCCTCTTCCCAAAATCCCGCACTCCTGGAGGTCGGAAAATTCACCCCAAGGATGAAAAACGTGCTGGAAAACTGCCCCCAGCTCGTTCCCGGAGCAGGGAAATCTGGGATTTATGGAAATTTACCTTCACAGGTGGGTGGGGGTCCCTCAAACTGCAGGTGGGTGCCCAGTTTGCAGGTGAGGATTTCGTTCCCAATCAGGGTGAAGCCAGGGAGGCACCGGTACCTGACAATGTCACCTGGGAGGGGATGGAAAACAGGGATGGGAGGGGGAAAATGCACAGAAACAGCGGAAATTTTGGGATAAAAGGGGAAACAGGGGATAACAGGGGTAAATTCAGGGATAAAAGGGGTAAATGTAGAGATAAAAGGGGTAAATAGAAGGATGAAAGGGGTAAATTCAGAGATAAAGGGGAAATGCAAGGATAAAGGGGAAATTCAGGCATAAAAGGGGAAATTCAGGGATAAAAGGGGAAATGCAGGGATAAAAGGGGTAAATAGAAGGATGAAAGGGGTAAATTCAGGCATAAAAGGGGAAATTCAGGGATAAAAGGGGAAATGCAGGGATAAAAGGGGTAAACAGAGGGATTGAAGGGGAAATGGGATAAAAGGGGTAAAGATAAAAGGGGTAAATAGAGGGATAAAAGGGGTAAATAGAGAGATAAAAGGAGAAATGGAGGCATAGAAGGAGAAATGCAGGGAAAGAAGGGGGAAATGCAGGGATAAAAGGGGTAGGTGCAGAAAAAGGGGGTAAATGCAGGAATGAAAGGAGGAAATGCAGGGATAAAAGGGGGAAATCAGAACTAAAAGGCTAGGAAAGCCATGCTGGAGCCACCCTGGGATAAAGTCCTGTCACCACACCAGACTGGGGAATTATTCCAGGTGCAGAATAATTCTCCCTCAAAGAGAGCAGCCAGGGTGAGAAGCTGCTCCAAGCAAAATCCTGGCTGTAGCCACTTAAAAATGTGGATGACAAAAATAATCACAAAAAAACCCAAACTCCTGAGAGATCCCCCCCAAAAAAAGCAGAATAAAGCTTTGTGTGCAACACCTGACAAGTCTCACTATTCCCAAAGATTCCCGAGTGATTCCAAACAGACTCAAAAGCCATTTTTGCCAGGGAGGAAAAGGCAGGGATCAACAGGAACACTTGGATGCTGCCGTTTGATGTTGAGCTGCCATGGAAAGCCCTCCTGGAAGTCTGGATTTGAGGGAATAGTGGCATTCCCAGGAGCTGGAGAGGTAGGAATGAGGATGAGGAGGATGAGGGAAGGTTTTACCAATGTTGAACTCCTCGTTCTCCGTGATGATCTCGGCGTTGGGAACGATGGTGGGAGGCTGGCAGCGGAAAAGCTGGAAAGCTGGGAAAGAAAGGGAAGAGCAGCACATCCTGAAGGGAAGCCACGATGGAATCAGGGAAATTCCTCCCTCTCCACAAGGAAAATCCTCTCTTTCCACAAGCAAAATCCTCCCTCATCACAAGGAAATAGAATTGTCAAGATCCAACCAGGATTTCCCCCCACAAATCCTACACAGATGAAGGCAGGGATTTGCATCCTGACATTTCTTCCACCCCAACAGAAGATTTTGGGGATTCTTGGACGGTGTTTTTTCCTTTGGGAATCTCACCAGCACTTTTTGGGATGCTGAAAAAGGATCTTGGTGCCCTCAGTGGAATTCAGTCACCCACCCAGCAGGGAGAGTCTCAGGCTGCTCTAGCATCTCAGAAATTAAAATAATTTTCCAGGGAATTCTATCTCTTCCTCAGGGATCTCAAAACTCACTGATTTTTCTTTTTAAACTTGGAATTAGTGAATTCATCCACAAAGAATTCCAGGTGTGAGAATGCCTCCAGCTGCAAATCCTTGGAGTTTTCAGAGTGACCTGAGCAAGGTCCAAGTCCGTGCTCAGGGAAGGTGAAAAAGGGCAAAATTTGTCAAACTTTGTGGGAAAAAAATGGTCTGGAAAACTCTGGGGAAAAAAAAAAAAAACCCAAACCTGGTTTGAAAAATTTTGTGGCAAAACTGGGCTGGAAAACTTAACGGAAAACCTGGGCTGAAAAACTTCCTGGAAAAAAAACTGGTTTGAAAAACTTCATTGAAAAAACTGGGCTGAAAAACTCTGGAAAACTTGAGGTAAAAGGGTATTTTTTTGTCATTTCCCCAGAATTATTTCCCAGTATTCCCAACATTCCCCCACCCCAGGAATGCAGCAGTGCAGACCAGAGAAGGAGATGGCGAAGATGCCTCCGTTGGCGGCGTCGCTGTGGAATTTCAGCAGGACCTGGTTGGAAGAGCTCTGGGCAGATTTCTTGGCTGAGTTTCCTGTGAACACCCCCAGCTGGGGAGCTGTTTGCTGGGGCCCATCCCTGATGGCAGGAACACAAGGAAAATTGATTTTTCCAAGGATTTAACTGGAGGAACCCCACCTCCTCCTGCTCTGCATTGCTCAGGGACTCCTCCCTTCCCCACATCCACATTTCAGACCCTCTGCTCCAGTTTAAACCAAACAACCTCTCCTGGCTCCCAGTGCTCACCGAGCATTGACAATCAGAAACACAAATTTTCACTTTTAACCTCAGAAACTGAGGGACTAGAACCTGTTTTTCCCAAAGGAATTTCCCTCCCTGTTTGCCCAGCAGATACTCTGAAGATCAGACATTGAGTGCTACAAACTGAATATTTGGTCACAAACTCTTGAATCAGAGCTCCCCTGGCTGCCTGAAGTTGATAATCTCCATTATGACACATAAATAATATTTTTATTTATTCAGATTAAAAGAAAGCTCAAAAAATTTGTCATTTCTCTTCCCTTCTCCAAAAGGGAAGCTCCCAACCTGCAAAGGAGATCCCAGGGGTCCCATTCCCTGCTGCTGCTATTTAAAAGCCAGGAATATTCCCCAAAATGAGTCCTGGGAGTGATTCCTGACCCTCTGTACCCACCAGACGGTGATGAAATCATTGTAGGGCTCTGTCTGCAGCAGGGTGAAGTTCAGGTGGATCCCATATCCCACGGGCACTGTCAGGAGCCAGGTGCAATCCTGGGAATTTGGGTACTGGTTGGGGAAGCCAGGAGAGTAAACTGTCCCATTTTGGCCAGTGACATTGCCCCCACAAGGCACTGCAGGGGAACAGAGAGAAACACAAACCTGGTGAGGAAATATCCCCTTAAACATCATTCTATCTCATTTTCTTTTTTTTTTTTTTTTTTTTTTTAAATTTTTTTGATACAAAGGTAGCAATTCTGGACACAGGAAGATCCAGATCTTGGCCTAACTGGCCTCAAATAATTCCCCTCTGCTACAAGCACATCCCACATTTTCAGC
>JAGMWU010000028.1:2719376-2731613 GCA_018697195.1 Certhia americana
AAAGCCCAGCCCAAGCCCAGCACCACCAGATCCAATCCCAGCTCCAAGCCCAGCTCCACCAGATCTCCAAGCTCAGCTCCAAGCCCACCAACAGAGCCCAGACAGCCTGGGCACTCAGCAGGATTTTAACTGCCTGGGGACACAAAGTGCCTTCAAACTGGCACAGAGGAGCTTTGTAGTGGAGATTAGGAAGGAATTCTTCCCGGGGAGGGTGGGGGGTCCTGGCTCAGGCTGCCCAGAGACACTGTGGCTGCCCCTGCGATCCATGGGAGTGTCCAGACCAGTCTGGGATGGGGTTGGAGCAGCCTGGGATAGTTGCCCCAGAAGGGAGGGGGAATGACATGATCTTTGAGGTCTTCCCAACCCAACACGCAGGGATTCTCTGATTTTTCAACCCCTTCTGTGACAAGAACCAACCCAAAACCCAGCTCTCTCACCCAAACCCCAAGGCAGCAGGATCCTCACATGTGAAGTCCAGGTTGTGGGATAATTTCTGGAAGCCTGGGCTCAGGGCCACTCCTTCACATCTCTTTGCTAGTCCTCCACACTGGGCTGGAAAAACAAAAGTGTTCATGCGTCAGGATACAGTCACAGGATTTTTTCCCCTTCCAGGATCCCTGAGGGGTTCTGTGTGGCATCAGGGCCATGGGGAATCAGGAATTAAAGAGAGAGGAAAAGGAACCAGCACCAAGTATCCAGGGCCTGCAGGAGGCCAAATCAGGAATGGATGTGCCTTTACTCCTGCCCTTTGGATGTGAAAGGCTGAGCCCAGGGATCCAGTTTGGACCACTCACAGAGGGAGAGCCAGACCTGAGAAGTGAGACGAGGGGATGGACACATGCCCTCTGCCCACAGACATTGCATCAAATCTGGCAACAGCACTTGCTTGAAACCTCAACCAACTCAAACAACGACTGTGAAGAAGCTGGGTGATCCGTTTGGACTCCAAAACCTTCAGCCTCTTCTTTTCCTGCCCGCCTGACAATTCGGGCAGCCAGTCATTGACAAATCCAGCACAGAGTGTCTGACTCACTGCCTGCAGCCCAAAAATATGTTTACAAAAGATCATGTGAAATTTAAACAATGACAGCACATTCTCATGCTTATCTGGGTGACCTCCACCTGGTCCCCCAGCTGAATTCCAGCCAGCGTTTCTCCTAACAGGCTGTGACAGCCAGCACAGGCTCTTTGTCCAATATCATCATTACCAGACTTGCTCCTAACGAGGTTTCTCCAGAAGATTTCTCTTTCTTTCTCCATCCTAATGGCTCTTTAATAGACACTGCTTGTGAAATATTTAGAAGCCAGCAGCTGGAGGAAGTGACCAGGAGAAAAATCAGCCCAGTTGCAAATTGTGCTGGGGACACAGGACAGACGAGCCCCCGGACTGTCACACCCACCGGGCGGCCGGTCACTGCTGGCTCCAGATTGTTTCTGCCTTTCTGCAGCTTCCTGACCTTTTCACAGGGAGGTAAAAAGGACAGGCACAGCCCAAGCAGCCAAAATCCTTCCAGGGCTGGGAGCTGGTGCTGCATCAAAGAACCAACTCGTGGTTTGCCAGCTTTTGGGATCCTCCTCCATGCTGGGATATCCCAGCTGAGCCCAAGGGCTTCTGATTCCATTCAGAGCAGCCTCCCAAGGGAATGGCTCCTTTAGCTCATCATTCTACTGGAATGTCTCTCTATTATTCCTGGCCCACGATAATCAGATAAAGAACTGTTGGCTCTTATAATTACTTTAAAGCCAATGATGTAAGCTAGAACAGCAGGAGCCTGAAATAACTGTTAACTAAAGATATAAAATGCATAAATGTCTCTCTCGAGCTGCCAACATGTGCAATATGAATATTAAAACATCTACATTTGCTAAAAGCAAAATGACTGAAATAATTAAAAAAACCTTCTGCAAGTTCCTTTCACCCCTGGGCTCTTCTCCTCGGGATCTTCCACAGGGAAAATGGAATGTCCAGTCCTTTCCAGGCCTGAACATCTGAGAGATTTGAGTGTAAACAGCCACCTGGAGAAGTGACTGTGGTCACCTGCTGGACACAGAGGGGGCAACAGCAAGTTGGGATCATGGGAGATTACACAGGCTGCAGTGAACGCAGAAGCCTTTGTTGGATTAATTACCTAAAAATAAACCACGCTTCAGATGGAAAAAAAATCCTCAACTCCTAAACCCAGCCTGCTTCCAGCATGAGGCAACTTTAGATTTTCCTTTTGAATGGTTTTGTGTTGAGGGGGATAATCCTGTGTTTCAATTTTGTGCTACCAGCCACATCTCCAAAATCCAAAACAAAGCACTCAGGCAGTCTACGGGTGACTTCTCGGATGCAATGTCCCTGGCAACAAATGAAGATTTTTTTCCCAACTCTCACTTGCAGAACCAACATGAATTTCTCTAAATCAGCCTCTTAGCTTGTTATTTTTAGTTTTTTTTTTTTCAGGGAAAGCTATAAATATCAGCCAGGTAGAACGAAGTCGAGTCTACCTAGCAGAGGGGTGGAGGGTTAATTCCAGCGGCGCACCGTTGCCCGGCATGCAGGAGATGTGGGAGGCACCGCAGGTGGAAAACAAGACAGGGGTTGGAAGGGGGGTGCGGATGGAAAATAAGTTTCTGGCATGTTCCTGGCCGCGAAAGAACTACCTACAGATGATTGATCTAGAGGAAGATCCCTGTCTCATCTGGGCACCAGAAAAGCGATGGCTTAAAGAATCAGGAATAAAACAACCACACTTTGGAGATGGTATTAGTGTGAGGAGGGAGTTAAAGCTGCAGTCTTTTATTGGAGGATTCCAAGGGAAGAGGAAGGAAAAATGCCCATAAATGCCCTCACCTCTGCAAGGAGGGTGAATACAGTTCTACAAATTTTGCAAATGGCATAATTGAAAGAAATCACCTATTAGAGACAGAAATGGTGAGGTAATCAACCACCCACGAAATCCCCCCTCAGACGAACTAAACTTGTTGATTAAAAATGTTGTTTTTGATACGAAGGTAACAATTATGGATAAGGAAGATCAGATCTAGGCCTAACTTGCCTCAAATAATTCCCCCTCTGTACAAGGACATCTCACATTTTCAGCTTGATTCCTACATTCAGCAAGTCCTGACCATCCTTTTTAGCCAGCAGAAGAGCTCAGACGTGCTCAGAGACCTGGCCTAAAGAGGCGGGGATGATTTCAAACTCGGCTCCAAGAAGAACCAAGACAGCACAGGAACTCAGACCCCTCAAGCCTGGAGCTCTGGGATGTATTTTGTTTTCACAGAGCTTGGAGCTCCAGAATGCGTTTTGTCTTTCAGCCAGGGGAAAAGGGACAGGGAAAGTGCCGGTAGTGGCCACAGACACAACCACAGAGGTAAAACTAGGTGTGTAAAGAACCAGAGAGCACAGAGAAGCAGGGAATTGTGGCAGTGCTGGTTACATGAAGGGCGTAGCCTCGGATCACATCTGGAAGGAAAAACTCATTCACCAGGTAACGTTCACCAACCTTCAGCCCATTCCAGGAACCGGCGGCTCCGGGCAGCGGAAGAGAACCACGGCTGTGGAGAGAAGGGAGATGGGAGCTCAGGGAGTGGGGACTGGCGGCTGTGCGAGGGCTGGAGGGATGGGAACACACTGTTCATTTTGACCAACCACCACAGAGTCAGGGTGGGGAAATTCCGTTTCCTTTGGATTCTCAAGAGACAGCCCATTTCCATTCCCACACTTACAGCTGGGATACCCTGCTGCAACCCAATTAACAACCTGTGACACTCCTGTGGCTCTACTTCCCACATCTTCTTCCCCTGTCCTTTCCACTTTCCCCTTTCCTTTCCCCTTTCCCCTTCCTTTCCCAGTTCCCTTACCTTTCCCTTCCTTTCCTTCCTTTCCCTTTCTTCCCTTTCCTTCATTTCCCTTTCCTTCTTTCCCTTTCATTTCATTCCTTTCCTTCCCTTCCCTTTCCTTTCCTTTCCTTTCCTTTCCCTTTCCTTTCCTTTCCTTTCTTTCCTTCCTTTCCTTTCCTTTCTTTCATTTCCTTTCCTTTCCTTTCCTTTCCTTTCCTTTCCTTTCCTTTCATTTCCTTTTCCTTTCTTTCCTTTCCTTTCCTTCCTTTCCTTTCCCTTTCCTTTCCTTCCTTCCTTTCCTTTCCTTCCCTTCCCTTCCCTTCCCTTCCCTTCCCTTCCCTTCCCTTCCCCTTCCCCTTCCCCTTCCCCTTCCCCTTCCCCTTCCCCTTCCCCTTCCCCTTCCCCACATGTCACTCTCTCCTTCCCACATCCTTCTCTCCTTCCCAAATCACTCCTCTCTATTCAGCTCCTCTCCTTCCCAAATCTCCCTCTCCCCTCTGACACCCCAGGGATACAAAAGGAGCCCTGCAGGCACCTCACACCCGCTCCCAGCACTCCTGCATCCCTGCAAGGGCTCCTGCTCTGCTCCAGCCCCACAGAGCCCCAGGCAGAGGGAAAATAAAAGAGAAAAGGAGCCAGGAGAGGCTGAGTCTCCTCCTCAAGCCCAGTCATGCTTCCCAGCATGTTCCCTCCCTGCTCGTGGATGTGCTGCTTGACCTTCAGAGAGGCAGGAGGGAAAAAGCTTAAACGGCTTTAAATAACTTCCCCTTCACATCAGTGGCTTTCACTCAGTCCCAAATTGTTCCTCGCTTTGGAGCATGCAGAGGTAAGAGCTCAGCCTCAGTAACTCAGTGAGGGAGAAATCAGAGTTTTCCTCCCCTGTTTTAGCTCTTCTCTCCCAACTTTCTCCCAGAAGGAACACAGGAAAAACCTGGGGCTCAGGGTTGGGAGATTCCAATTGTACAGAAATCACATTATTTCCAGACAGAAATTATTTTCCAAACAGAGCAGAAATCACATTATTTCCAGCTGCCCTGAAAATCACCACCTATTAATTTCCTCAGCCAAGGGAACAGACAGTGCTGATAATCCACAGGCTCATGAAAAACCTGGCCATGATTTTTGCAGGAGGGTGCTCAAAGCATTTATTGATTGGAAAAGAAGTGGAAAAGAAACAGAGTCACAGCAAGAGGATTCCTGCAGGCTGGGCACATTTTTTTTCTCTCCCAATCCTGTCGTGGCTGTAATCCTGCTGGATTCAATGATGGACAAGGTTTCAGTGTGTAAAGGCAGCAAATCCTGGAAGGTTTAGCGCTGGTTGACTCTAAAGCACAGTCCCAGCTGTGCCAGTGCAGGGAACTTCACACTGGTTTGGGTGGGAAGGGTCCTCAATCCCTCAATTCCCTTCCCTGTGTGGGCAGGGACACCTCCCACCATCCCAGGCTGCTCCAAGCTGGCCTGGGACGCTTCCAAGGATGTGGCAGCCACAGCTCCTCGGGCAGCATTCCTGTGGCCACTTTACAGAATGAAATGCACCGTCCAAAAATCCATTTGCAGCCTTGGAAAAAACCCAAAGCAGCAGAAGGTGGCTTTGCTCCAGAGAGCAGAGCCGTGCTCAGAACCAGTGATCAGCCCAGTGGCCAGCAGGAACCAGTGTCCCAAGGAGGACTGGGGACACAGACAGAGCTGTCCCCACGTGTCTCAGCAGTTCAGCATTCCCTGCTGTGCCGTGGGACAGCAGTTTGGGATGAACCAGGGAGCTGCAGCAGCTCCAGGCTGGCTCCCAGCCCTGTCCCACAAGCATCCTCAGCACGGAGCAGATGCAGGAAGCTGTGCTGGGCAGAGCTGGCAGTGCCCTCCTGCACCCCCTCACTGCTGCTGGGCTCAGTGGCACCAATTCCAACCTCAGAGAGCAGCAGAGCTGAGAAAATCACAGAATATCCTGAGCTGGGAGCCTCAAGGATCATCCAGCTAACTCCTGGCGCCGTAGGATAACCCCAAAAATGTTTGGGTTGGATTTAGGGAAAGGTTCTAGGAATGGGCACATTCCCAAGGCTGCCAGAGCTCCAGGAATGCTTGTCCAGGACAGAGGGGGACTGTTGGGGTGTCTGATCAGGGCCAGGGCTGGACTGGCTGATCCTGGTGCATCCTTCCAGCTCAGGATATTCCATGATTCTCTGCCAGTGTTATCCAAACACTGCTTGCACAGGGAAGAACAGATCCCAGGCACCCCATCCCCCTGCAGCTGGGCTGCTGCACTCTGCTCATCAGACATCAGGAATCAAACACAGCCCCGGGGGAGAACGAATTTTTGTCATCCCCATCCAAACCTGACAGACTTTTCCCAAAGGATTCTCTTTCCAGCCTCACTCAGGTTTGTTCTCTCACCGCTGGGGATTTCTTTTTGAAAACACATTCTCAGTGTAGAACCACATTTAACCACGTGCTGAGGTCTGCATTTCCCAAAAAAAAAACCTGCCATGAGGCCTGCTGGGAGCAAAGTGCTGCCATTCCAGGGGGTGTTGGGATCATCCCTAACCAGGAGCCCACAGAAGGGCTCCACACCACCACAGAATCTGGGTTGGAGGGGACCTTGAGGACCTTTTTAAGGATATTTTTAACCTTTAATTGAAAGGAGAGGGTGCCCACATGATCTCAGAGCATCCATAGGCTGTGCCAAGGTGCCTCAAAAAGGAGGATGGATCAACCATCTTGGAAATGATCCTGTCCAGGGCCTGGACCCCTCTGAGCACAAAACACAGAAATTCCTGGATCCAGGAGCGTGCCCAGGGCAGTGGGGACAGGAGCACATCCAGCAGGTGAGGGTAGGGAACATCCCCAGCACCCATCAGGCAGCACCTAAAATATTGCAGATATTACAAAACCCACCCTGAAAACACTGATAACAAACACTGATAACATTGGTCATATCGAGTTCAGCCCTCAGCCTGTGAGGAGAGGCTGCCCAGGCTGTTTGTTCAGCCCCATCCCCGCAGTTTTTCCAAGCTCAGCCTCCATTAAAATGTGCAAATCGAGTTTTATCTCTGTTCTTTCCCCAGCAAGAAATGGGATGCCCTCTGAGGGCCATGGGATGACCTCTGAGGGCCCTTCCAACCAGGATTTTTGGGATGTTCCAGCAGGGAATGCCAAGAGCTGGAACATCTGTTGAGCAGCACTTCCCAAGGCCAGATCCCAGCCCTGTACCCAGGGATTTTTATCCCTTTGTGCCACCAGACACAAAAAGGTGCCACCAAGAGCACAGCGAGGCTCATCCCACCCCTCTGCTCCATCTTTTCCCTATTTATCCCTCCCTCCCAGAGGGCAGGCAGCTCCCACAGCCCCGCAGGCACCTCCCCATCTCCCAGGAGCTGCGGGATCAAGGCTGGAACTGCTCTTACTTTTGTATTCCAGGTGAAAGCCGGCGGCGGAGACGCTGATGTCAGAATAGAAATGCAGATAGAGCTGGTTTGAAGTGCTGTTGAGCAGCGCAGGCACCGTGGTTCCTGCCAAAACAAGAGGTGCACAAAGCCAGTGGAGAGGATCTCTCTCCTCCTCCTCCTCCGCCGCATCCTTGGAGATTTGCGGCAGGAGAGGCTGAGAACACAAAGTCCTTTCAACTTAACGAGCTCCTCTTGGTTTTGATCAGGTTCTAATAAGGCCAATTGAGAAATACCCAGGGCCTTTCCAGCGGCTGCTCCTGGATTTCAGCCTGTGGAGCTTCCCGACAGACGAAAAGCAGCAAGGGATGGGAAACAGCGTGGTTGGAGTACAGGTCCAGGAAAATTCCAAGATTCCTTCATGCCCTGGAAGCTGCTGCAGCAGCAGGACAAGGCAAGTCCATCCCAAACCCTTCTCCTGCCAAGCTCAGAGCACTTTGGGCTCATTTGTTAATTAAATGAGATTTTGGGCCGTTGTTCTGCCAGTGGTGCTGAATTTGAAAGGTTCTCAAAGCTCCTGGACCCTGGCTCCTCCCTGCCCTGCTAAACCCCACAATTCCCCAGCGTCCAAGGAAAAATACAGTTTGTTTTGCAGCCCTTCACCCATTCTGGGGCACATCAGGCAGGTCACATCACCCTGCCAGGCGTGCTGGCCTCAAATCCCAACAAAACTGAGGGAATTCCTTTTTCCAGGAATAAAACCCCACTGGTTTAGTTTTTAAGGCTCCCTCTCAACCTTTCCCACAGGCAGACGGAGCTGAAATTCCCAATCCAACAGAGCACATGAGTCCCTGTAAATCTATTCCTAGTTTTTGATGCAGTTAAGTGTAATTTTGTGAGGAATAAAATGTGGGCTCGAGTGCCACGTACCAGAGAAGCTCCCCAGCATGGTGGCTGTGTTGTCTCCTCCATCAAACACTTCCAGGGAATCCCAGTTTTGCTCCGTGACAAAACTGATCACCTGGATCTGCAGAGAGGAACCAAATAAAGAATGAAATTAACAGCACAGTTCCTGAAATTGTGGTAATAAATCAAATTAATAGCAATTAAAGGGTTGCTAATTTGAGTTTACACATGCTGGGGGTTTAGCATGGGCAAAACTTGTGACTTCTGCCTCTGGCCATTCCCCCTGGGATTTTCCAGTTATTTTCCCCAAAACTTCCAAACAGGAATGCTGTTTTCTGCTGCTGGAACTGCCCAGCTCATTTACAGCTGCTGAAAATCCCAGCCTTTTCTACCTCCTGTTTGGACAAATCCCCGAGGACTTTGAGCCCTTTCAAATGACAGCAACCAGCAGCAACCTGAAGCTAAAATAAAGCCAAGAAACCCCTCACATTAAACAACAGGATTTTAAAAATCCAATCAAGCTCCTGCCTTGTTCCTCAGCTTTTAGTGGAATCACTCTCGAGCTGCATTTTCAGATTTCACCTTTCCCTGCCATGCCCCATAAGGTTTGGAGGCCTTAGGAAGTCGCTTGACTCCATTAGTTGGAACATCAACACAAATCCTTGGATGAGAAACATCCGGAGAGCTGAGAAATCTGCATTTATACCGAAAAACAGAGCTGAGAAATCTGCATTTATACCAAGAAAGCAGCTCGTGCTTGAGCAAGGATCTCCATGGAATTGCACAGCTTTGTTTGCCAGGATTACCATTAACAGGGATTTTGCCTAAATCCTAAATGCTGGCGGTTCAAAGCCTTCAGTGTCCCATTAAAAACACAAATTTGGTGAATGGGGGGGAGAGTGAGGCAGAAAATCTGAGCAAAACCCACCGGTTTGGGGGAAAATCCAGATTTAATCTGTAAATTAAAAAATTTAAATCCAGAAATAAAAAATTTAAATCCAGAAATTAAAAATCTCTGGATGAGATTTTCCAACACTGGATATCTCAAATTTAATTGGCAAGCAAAAAAAAAAACCCAAAAAACCCCAAGAGGAATCTTAAAGATAAATCAGGAGCATAAATGAGTTGTACAACAAGGCTCCAAACAAGGAGAGTGCTGGAAAATTGGGGAAAATGAGCAGTGAGGAAAGTTCAGTGCCCTCAAATCTTTACTAACACGTGTGAACCCCCTCCCTTCTCCCCCAAATCTTATTCCCTGATTTCCTCATCCACCCCAATTCCCCAGTTACCACTGCCTTGCCAAAAATCAAATCAAAACCCCCCCGTTTGAAAAGAAATTAATTTTTTAAAAAAATCATTCCCTCCCCTTCAGCCATTTAAACCCATTTCCTCCTTGATTTACTCCGGGTAATAAAACCGGCTGTAAAGTTCCTCCCAAGTATTTTTTTTTTAGCAGAAAGTGAGTGGAGTTCATTCAGCAGGAATCGCAGTGACCCCCACGGAGCCATCACTGCTCCCACTGACCTTTTTTTTTCCTTTTTTCCTGCCTCATTACACCCCTATTGTGATTTACATTATTGGAAGTGGAGTGAGAATGAGCGTTTTGTTTGCTCTTACACCTCCTAAATTATTTATTCTCCTCTTTCCCCCCCCCCCCTCCAGCTTAACGGAATAAACATTTTTAAGGTCCTAATTCTAGTCTGACATGTGGATTCACAAGGGATCTGCATCTATTTACTGCCACGTGTATAAATTAATTCACTCAGGAAGGTTTGCTCCGGGAATGAATAATTCATGGCAGAAGTGCCAGCTCCTACCCTGATTACATAAAAATCCTGCTCCTGAGTGCTGCTACCAAGAAAGCTTCAATTTCACCTCCTCCCCTGATGTACAGTTGTTTAACCTTTAATTGTTGTGCAAAAAGGGGGTAAAGAGATGCTGGAATTAGGATCTAATAATGGAGAAGCCAAAGGAAGTGGAGCCAGGATGGATCCAGCTCCAGCTCCGTGGGCATTCCCTCCCTGGGTGCTGCCCTGAGACCCCTCCCTGCAGTTGTTTTAGGTTCTGGGGACCAAAATCTTCCTCCAAGGGTTTTTTATCCCTCCTTAATGTCCATGGGAAGGTGATGGATGGTGACCAGGTGACAGCAGATCCCAGTGCCGCTAATTTTCTCCAGGGAGTGGAGACCTCAGCATTGAACCCCATTTTGGGGTTCCCATTTGGGAATCCCAAACCCATGGGATCAAAGAATTTTAAGGTGTGGGGATGGATTTTAAAGCTCATCTTGTCCCAGAATCTCTGCCATGGGCAGGGACACCTCCCACTGTCCCAGGCTGCCCCAAGCCCTGTCCAGCCTGGCCTTGGACACTTCCAGGGATGGAGCATCTCCATCCTCCCTGGACAACCATAACAAAAAACTTCTTCCTCATATTTAACCCAAATTCCCCGTTTTTTGTGCCAGAGTAAGGATCACACACTGAGGGACCACGGTCCTGCCCTTCCCCAAATCCCACCCTGTGCATCCCTGACAATGCTCCTGGAGCTCTGGCAGGCCATGCCCATTCCCTGAGGAGCCTGGGCAGTGCCCAGCACCCTCTGGGAGAAGAACCTTCCATTGAGATCCAACCTGACCCTCCCCTGGCACAGCTCCAGCCGTTCCCTGGTCACAGACATCACCAACGAGTCCCTGCCTACTTGTGGCACTAAATGAATGCCTAATTCCAGAGAATTCCACATCAATCCATCCCTGTCCTACAAGGAGCAACGACTTCCCAACATCTCTGAGACCCCAGGTGCCCTCCTGTGTGTCCCAGCTGTACCTGAATCCCTGCTCCCTCAGGCACTGTGATCTTCCACACACAGTTAAGGCTGTTCAGGTAGGGCTCGGGGAAGCCTGGGGACAGGATGGTTCCTTTCCTCTCTGTCAGGTTCCCCCCGCAGGGCACTGCAATGAGGAGAGCAGAAGGAATTTGCTTTGTGCTAAAAACATTCGTTAAAATGACAAGAAATCAAGAACTGGTTGTGATTTGAGGATGAGGTTTGTAGGAATAATCCTCTTCCCAGTAACTTTTTTTGTGAAACTTTTGGCACATTCCTTAGGTGTGGGGAACACACGAGGATGATCTTCAGGAGCTGCTCTCCTCCAGAGGAGGTGAAAGCAGCTTTCAGCCACATCTATTTATTTGACATGCTGTCCCAGATCTCACAAGAGTACTGGATCAAAATGTCAATTCCCTGGAATTTGGGGTTAAACTGTTCTTACTCAGTGCCAGGCTGGGCTTTGTATTGTATCAGACAACCATGGAATGGTTTGGGTGGGAAGGGACCTTAAAGATCACTGAATCCTTTCACCCAGACACCTTCCACTATTGCAGGTCCCTGTCCAAGCTGGCCTTGGACACTTCCAGGGACGGGGCAGCCACAGCTTCTCTGGGCAGATTCACGGGTGGCTTTAATGAGGTTTTTACATTTTTTTAAGTGCTTTGTTTTGCTGTTGATTCTTCCCACAGAACACCCCAGGCTGGAAGAGACCCACAAGCACCACCAACATCCAACCCCTGCACCCTTTCCAGCACAACCCAGAGACCAGCACTACTCCGAATGACCCTGCCAGTTTCCCAGTGCCACCCACCCCAAACCCATTGGTTTTCCCAGTGCCACCCACCCTGACCCTGCCAGTTTTCCCAGTACCACCCACCCTGCTCCCACCAGTTTTCCCAGTGCCACATACCCTGACCCTGCCTGTTTCCCAGTACCACCAATCCTGCTCCCACCAGTTTTCCCAGTGTCACCCATCCCACTCCTGCTGGTTTTCCTAGTACCACCCACCCCACTCCCACCAGTTTTTCCAGTGCCACCCACCCCTCCCCTGCCAGTTTTCCCAGTACCACCAATCCTGCTCCCACCAATTTTCCCAGTGTCACCCACCCTGCCCCTGCCAGTTTCCCAGTACCACCCACCCCACTCCCACCAGTTTTTCCAGTGCCACCCACCCCGACCCTGCCAGTTTCCCAGTACCACCAATCCTGCTCCCACCAATTTTCCCAGTACCACCCACCCCACTCCTGCTGGTTTTCCTACTACCACCCACCCAACTCCCACCAGTTTTCCCAGTACCACCCACCCC
>JAGMWU010000028.1:2731623-2753801 GCA_018697195.1 Certhia americana
CTACCACCCACCCAACTCCCACCAGTTTTCCCAGTACCACCCACCCCAACCCTGCTGGTTTTTCCAGTACCACCCACCCCGCTCCCACCATTTCTCCCAGTACCACCCACCCCGACCCTGCTGCTTTTCCCCACCTTGCTCCCCTCTCCCCACAGCCCTGGTGCCACCTACCCACGCAGGTGGGGACGGAGGAGTTCCACTGTGCCAGGGCCCCGGGCATGGCCAGGCACTGGATGGCAGGGGAGCCGTGCAGGCTGTAGCCAGGGCTGCACTCAAACCTCACCACGGCACCCACGGCAAAGTCACTGCCCAGGCGCCGGCCGTGGCGCGGCTCCGGCACCGAGCTGCACTGCGTGGCACTGGTACGGGGCACGGCTGCCAGGGGCAGGGCAAGGGAGACACAGCAGTGTTAGTTTGGGGAGTGACAGCTGTTGGAGTAAAGATCTGTCAGGTTTACACCGAGATCCGGGAGTACTTAAACGCTGAGTAGGTGTTGAGTACAAACTTGATGGTTGGCTGATTGTACCTAAAACCCCAAAGTATTGGGGCTGAATTCAAATGTTACCATTGACTGATNTTGGATGTCCAAACCTGACCTTGAACTGACTGTGCCTAAAATCCCAAGTGTCCACCTCAAATAGTGGCTTCCTCCAAATATATCATACCTGATCACTCCTAAACCCAGATTATACCTAAAATCCCAGAGTGTTGGGGCTGAATTCAAATGTTACCATTGACTGATTGAACCTAGAACCCCAAAGTATAGGGGCTGAATCCAAACATGACCTGATTATATCTAAATCCCAAAGACTGGCTTAATCCAAGCATTGGACCATTGAGTGATGACTCCTAAACCCCAAAGTATCTAAATCCTAAAGAATGCCTGAATCCAAGCATGACCATTCCTAAATCCCAAAGCACCTAAACCCCAAAGATGGGCTGGATCCAAGCACGACCACTGAGAAGAGGAAGAAAGAACATTTCACTCCCAATTCAGCCAGCTCAAATGATCTGAGTTCAAGTTGTTCCATGCCAGACTGAGTGGAGGTGGCACTTGGTGACACAGCTGGGAGGGCATGGGTGCACTTGGATGAACGTTGGGCTTGAAGATTTTGGAGGTTTTTTTCAACCTTAATGATTTAATGATTCTATACATGAAATAAAAGCAGCTGGGACATCCCCCTGCTGCCTCCCTCCAGAGAACTTTCTCCACATCAAAAGGTTGTTTTTACCCCGGGGAACCAAAGGATTTGGCAGTGGCTTTCCAAAAAGTTACTTTGTCATCCAATGCAGGAGCCTCCGTGGGGAACCCTTTGGGTTCCTCAGCTCCCTGGGCCTCATGGCTGTGAAGGAACAGCAATTGGAAAAAATCTTCTTTGGAAAAGAGAGAACAGGGGGATTTAAGTCATGATGGTGCTGGAATTGTTGATATTCCTGTTGAGTACTGGGAATTACAGTTAAAGACAGGAATGAGTCTGGCAGATAAGTGAGGAGAAAAACTCATCAAAAAAACAGGTCTATTGCCGAGGAAGAATTCAATTAATATTTTCCTCTGAGTTGCTTTAAATTTATAAGTGTTTAGCTAATTAGAGTCTGGCCAGGCAGATCCAAATCAGGGCTGGCTCACCCTTTTCCTCTTGCTTCCCATGCAGCTCTTGCAGGAGGGAGGAGGAAACCTTCCCTGGTTTCATCAAAACCTTTGCTCTGCTGAGCTCTTTGAAGATTACAATCACAACCACGGCTGTTTCACACTCATTAGGCAGGAATTCAAGAGAACAGATCTCTAACTACTCCAAAATCCAAACCCATGCTTCGCTTCACCCCTGGAGAAGGCTCAGGTCATGCCAGTGTCTGTCCCTTCTTTGCAGCAAAAGCCTGGATGTTCCCACAGATAACTCCAGGGAGCACGTGGGTGAGAAATCCCTTCTGTTTTCCCACTGTTCCATGCATCATTTGCTATTTACTCCCATAAAATCCCGGAGTTGTTCTCGCCCAGTGCAGCACAAAGCTGTTACTGAAAGGATCAAGGGGCAGGAGTGTGACAGCCCTGAGCCTGTGACACGCACAGAGGGAGGGATTCCGAGCTGCCAGACGGGATTTCAGCTGCTTACACCCAGCAAAGTGCTAAAAATGCCACGGGAAGAATTGCGGTGGGATAAATCTCCAAATTCCCTGTGTGACTCCAGGCATGATGTCGGGATGGGGTTGATGCTAATCCTGGGATGTGCAGGGTTCAGGCTGAGTGGGAACGAAAGGGCAGAACACGAAGTACCCACAGCAGCCAGACAGCCCTGCTAGAGCTCTGCTCCCAAAGGAATCCTAATTCCCTGTGATATTCCCTGCTCAGAACCCCCAGACACAAAAACAGCTCAGGACACCCCTGAGAGCGACCCGAGGACACTTCCAGAACACACCTGAACTCACCTTGGTAGACAAAATGAAAACCTTTGGCTGTGGATTGACCCTTGGAGCTGAATTTGATGAGGATCTGGTTGGTGGTGGCCAACGGCAAAGATTCCCCTGTGTGGGGAGGAGGGAAAACGGCAGAGACAGAGGTGAGGGAATGAGCGACACCCCCAGGACACAGGGGACAGGGGTTGGGTGTCAGCTGTGACAAAGCTGCTTTCCTCAGCGGGGACAGGGACAGGGAACGGCTCCCTACCTGAGTGAGAGCCCGAGAGGGAGCTGAGCAGCCTCGAGTGCTGTGTGGGGCCATCGTGCACCTCCACCACGTCATTGAGCGCCGTCTGGAAAAAGGCGAACTGCCCGAAGAGCACTGTGGGGACAGGGACAGGGACAGGGACAGGGATGGGGACAGGGACAGGGACAGGGACAGGGATGGGGACAGGGACGGGGACAGGGAAAGGGATGGGGACAGGGACGGGGACAGGGACAGGGATGGGGATGGGGACAGGGATGGGGACAGGGATGGGGACAGGGATGGGGACAGGGACAGGGATGGGGACGGGGACAGGGATGGGGACAGGGACAGGGACAGGGACAGGGATGGGGACAGGGACAGGGATGGGGACAGGGACAGGGACAGGGACGGGGACAGGAATGGGGATAGGGACAGGGACAGGGACAGGGACAGGGACAGGGACAGGGACGGGGACAGGGATGGGGACAGGGATGGGGACAGGGATGGGGACACAGGGACAGGGACACAGGGACAGGCACAGGGATGGAGACAGGGATAGGGACAAGGACAGGGATGGGGATAGGGACAGGCACAGGCACAGGGACAGGGACAGGGCTGGGACCAGCCACTGCTGTCCCCAGCAACACCACGCTGCCACCCCATTGCTGTCCCCATTGTCGCCACGCTGCCACCCCACTGCTGTCCCCAGTGCCACCATACTGCTGTCCCAGTGTCACCACACTGCTGTCCCCACATTGCTGTCCCCATTGTCATCACAGTGTCATCCTCACTGCTGTCCCTGTCATCCCCACTGCTGTCCTCACTCCATCCCAGTGCTGTCCCCACTGCTATCCCGTTGATGACCCACTGCTGTCCCAGTGCTGTCCCCACTGCTGTCCCCCTGCCATCTCCCTGCTGTCCCCACTGTTGTTCCTACCACCACCCTCCATGAGCCAAAGCATTTTCACAGCATCACAGAATCCCCTGAGCTAAAACAAACCCCAAGCACCATTGAACCAACCCCTGGCCCTGCACAGGACCCCCCAGGATTCCCAGCATTCCAAACTGGGATCTGTTTTCCCAGCACAACCTTTGTCCTGTGTTTCAGCTGCCTTTATTCCAGGCAGGGACAAGGCCTGAGTGACAGCCTGGAAAAATAGGAGCCCTTTATTTATCCCCAAATTCCAAAGGCAGCACCAGCTTCCTCTGAGTTCATTGCCATGACATTTTCCCACTGATTCCCAGCCCAGTGGGAATTTTTTCTGACTCATCCCCTTTCCCTGCCTATGGAACACGAAGTGCAGAATTCCACTGAGGGACAATAATTATTGATTTGCTGTAATTGGCTCCCACTGGGTTGAGTTTTGGACAAAACCTGGACAAATCCAGAGTTTTCTCTGACTCCAGCCCAAAGAGCACCCAACAGCATCACTTGCTACTCTCCCATCTGCCTGATCTCCAGTTCTGGATGCACTTATAAAAAATTATCATTAAAACCCTAGCAAATAAGAGTTGCAAGAAGAGAATCCCATAAAATTCCAAGCATGGTACCATAGTCCTTGGGCACGACGATGGAGTACAGGCACACCTGGCCACTGGTGTAGTTTTGGGGATAATTTGGAGACAGGACAACTCCATCCGAGCCTGTGTACTGCCCTCCACAGGGAGCTGCAAAGGAAAGGATCATAGAGCATCCCTGGAGCCTGGAAATGTCCACAGACACCATTCCCTGCTCCAGGTGCTGCTCCCTGAAAGTCCTCATTGGAAAAATCAGGTTTATCCCACCCTGAGTTTGTGCTGGCTCCACGTGGAATTATCAAACCATGCCATTGATGTGGGATTTGCACTGTTCCCCACCTCACAGCTCAGGATGAGCTCCTTTTGCCACCTTTCCTCAGTTTTCCCTGCCAGAGCCTTCCAAAATTAGGGATTTCATTCCTTTTCCCCCACCAGCTGCCTTGATTCCCTTCTCAGCTCAAACCATGAAGTCAGAAAAAACCCCAAAAATAGCTACAGAGAAACCCTAATAAAAATCCCCTTGTTCTGTCATTGAGCTCTGCCCCTGCTCAGGAACACCCAAGACTGAGTGTTTGGATTAGCTAGGATCAGGTTTAGCCAGGGTTTAAGTGGATTCCTGACTCCTGCCCTGTGCCAGGCACTTGGGATATATCAGACACTGGATCAGCCGTGTCCAGTTTCCAAGAAAACTCCCAGAAATCAGCTCTTCCTGTTAAAAGAAGAGCAGTTACAACCCTGAAAAATAAAACAACGGAAAAACAATTCCTGTTAAATCCCCTAAGAAATTATGGAAAAACTGAGAAAGCTCCTCTAAATTAACACCCAGTTTTCAGTGGGTGAAGTGCTGAGGGATCTGGCTCCGGGCAGATCCTCCCCTCTGCCCTTTCCCATGGGATTTACCTGTACAGGTGGGACGAGGCTTGTTCCAGGTGGGTTTTCCATCCCCTCCCATGATGCAGGTGAGGGTGGGGCCCCCCTCAATGTCGTAGCCCCCGTCACAGTAGAAGGTGATGGTGGAGCCCAGTTTCAGGTCCGTGCCCACCCTGGTGCCATTCTTGATGGACCCTGGGTCAAAGCAGGACTCTCGGGGGTTCTCTGCAGGGAAAGAATTCCCAGGATTTTTATTCCTCTCCACAGCTCCTCTGCTGTTTTGATCAGTGAAATGGGGGTTTTTTTAGACTTTTTTTTCATCTGGGAATTTGTGGGATTTTCACAAGGACTGGCACTATTTGCAGGGTGTGGATTTTGGATTTGATTTGGATTCTGGATGCTCCAGACCCTCCTGTGGTGCTCAGCACAGGAGCACTGGGAGAAGGGAGGCTCAAGTTCCCACACCCAAAATCCAAGCAGTAAAGGCAAAACTTTGATTTCACACAATCTCAGGATCACTGAGGCTGGAAAATCCCTTCAGGATCATCGAGTCCAAGCTGTGACCCATCCTCCCCTTGTCACCAGCCCAGAGCACCAAGTGCCACGAAGACAAATCATATGTGAGATGGGGAGGCCCTGGCACAGAGAAATTGTGGATTCCCTCTGCCTGGAGGTGTCCAAGGCCAGGCTGGATGGAACTTGGAGCAACCTGGGATAATGGAAAGTGTCCCTACACATGGAGCTGGATGGGTTTAAAGGTCCTTTCCAACCCAAACCAGTCTGGGATTCTTTTAACTTATTTTTTGTGCCACTCCTTGGGCACCTCCAGGGGTGGGGATTCCACCCCTTCCAAGGCCTGACCAACCTTTTCCATGCAGAAATTCCTGCTGATGTCTAGCCTGAGCCTCCCCTGGCACAATTTGAAGCTGTTTCATCTCATCCCATCCCATCCCTGTTCCCTGGGAGCAGAGGCCAAATCCCACCTTGCTTCACCCTCCAGGCAGGTAGAGAGCGAAAAATTCTCTGTCCTGCAAAATCTAAAATCCCATTTCCATATAAAAATTCCAGGGAACACTACAGAACTGTCAGGACTTAGATATTTCTTTTCTTCTTCTTCTAACAGCTTTTTTTTCTTTTTGTTTTTTTTTTGTTTCCTTTTCTCTTATTTTTTTTCCTGCCTGCAATCCAATTAGAGGCTTTGATTAATCCTACTCTTTTGTCATTTGGAAATTGCTCATTAAAGACGAGGGCTTTTCTGAGAGCAGTGGCTCTGGGAACAATTCAAGTGTGCTTAAGCATTAAATCAGGGGCTCTCAGATTTTGGGGAAGGTGTGAAAGGAGAAACAGTAAATTGTAAAGCCCACAGGTTTTGCTTTTGCTTCTCTGCATGAAAAATCAGATGGTCCCATGGTTTCCTGTCCACAGCAGCTGCACCAGGTGATCCAGGTGAATGGGGCACCAAAGGATGGGAATTATTTTTCCCCAGAGCACCAATTCCCTGTTTTGGGAGCCACAGACTGGTCAACCCCCACTGCCCATCACACATTTGTATCCTCAGCCTTTAAATCCTGAAATCCTGGGTTCTCCTGAGCTCAGTGGGGTCTTGATGCACAAATTTTGGACACTTTGAGCACCACTTTTCCTCTTTTGCCATTTCACTCCATTCCTCTTCACCTCCCTCTCTCCTCCCACTGCTTCAGGCGAGAGGGACTCCCTCCCTCCCTTGCTTTCTCCACCTTCTGCTTTGGGGATGACAAAACCTCAGAATTCCCCTTGGAAGGAATTTTCCACAGCATCTAGAGCTTCTCCCGCTTTTTCCAGTGAAGTAGAATAATCTGGAAATAAGCACAGGGCAAGCCCCAGGTACCTGCTGGGCCAGGGGTGCCCTCAGCCCTCACCTGTGTACTCGATGACGAAGCCGGCGTTGCTGACGGAGGCGTCGCTCCGGAACGCCAGGAAAAGGCTGTTACTGCTGCTCTCGATCCTCTCCGGGAGCTGGGAGCCATAAAAACTCCCAATCAGGGGGCTCAGGGAGTCAGGGCCATCGTAGATGTGCAGGAAATCATAGCCAGGCTCCAGGCTGAAGCTGCAAAAGCAAAGGAGGAGAGCTTGGAGTAGGGACATATCCCTGTGGGTTGAGGTTCTGGAATGTGGAATCCCAGGGGCAGGGATTGACTGCTGTTGCTCCAAAGTTCTGCCAAGCAGGACATTCCTGCCAGCTGCTCCTGCTCCAAAATCCTGCCAAGCAGGGGACATTCCTGCCTGTATTCTATGAGGAATCCAGGAGTGGGGATGGAGTCAGGAGACAGAGCCTGAGCCAGAGCTGCAGGGATTCCTGGGCTGTACTAAACCATGTTCTGTGTATCACAGAGGAGTTGCAGCTGGAATATGAGGATCTCCCCCCATAAAAGTTTGGGATTATTCAGGGGCATGGGACAGTTCCACCAGCTTTGAGTTGGCTCCTTCCAGAGTTCAGGATGTCCCACACCCTCCCCACTCTGTGTCCCCAGGGCCACGGCACCAAACCCTTGGGTACTCACACGTTGAACACCAGGGCAATGACATAGTCAGGGGACACTGTCAGCTTCCAGTCACACTCCTTCCCTGGGGGATATGGCTCTGGATACTGCGGGGACAGGATCACCCCAGCAGGGCCCGTGAGGATCCCACCACAGGGAGCTGCAGGAAAACCAGCCAAGGGTGAGGCTTTGGAACACAGACACCTCCAAGGCAGCAAATGGGAAGCAGCAATGGAAAATGAGGGAGATGTGATAGACAGAAGGGCTTAAAATAGCCCAGAATCCTGGGATATTTTAGTGGGAAGTGACCCTCAGGCTGATGTGTGGCATGAGGTTGTGGTGACTCTGCCAGTCATTCCACATGGGACAAACACCATGAATAGAGCTCTGGATGCCACCACAACCTTCCTAAAATCCCTAGGTGAGGAGCCAGGAGGAGAGAGAGGGAGATCTTCTGCTTTCCTGCTGCATTTATGGAACTCCCTGTCAAGGCCTGTTCGCTTGTAACGAGGTGAAAACACATCTGGGCCTAAATTGCTTGGTTGTGTTTACTCCACTTCCCAGCACATTAAATGCCAAGCTGATTGAAAAATCAATTATTACTTTTTTAAGGCTCAAAGTGCCTGCTCGTCTTTCCCACTCCAGCAAAACACGAATGATAATTTTTCCTGTCAGTTTTTTCTGCAGGCTCCTTGTGAGGGCCGATGCTCTGAGATTCCCCAGATCAAAACTCCCACATTTGGGGTGGGGTGAGAGGAAGAAGGTCGGACAGCAGCTACAGGGTGGGAAATGAACTGGGATGGGACAAAAATGATGGGATAAATCTTGGAAGGATTTTCCATGAAGGAGCGAGCCCGTGGGATTGTCCTGTGGGCTTTGATAAGAAAAATATCAGGAAAAACCCAGTGGGGGTGGTCCAGAAATATCCAACTAGAGATTAGAGACCCGTCTCCAAAGCTTTAAAGCAACTTCTTCGACCAAGTCCAGACTCAGGCACGGAGAACTTTTATCCCTCTGGGACACACCAGGGAATCACAGCACAGACATGGAAAATCTGTCTGAAAGTCCCCCAAAAAATGTCTTGGAAGAATCCACCAGCATCTCTTCTGTGCCCATTCACCCTAATTTTAATCCCAAGGGTGCTTTCCCCTCCCTGACTGTAATGTCAGGGGAAAACTCTGAAGCAACTGAAATCTAAGGACTCGTTTTTGAAAAGCCTGAGGGAGACAAGCGTTCAACACCCTCGGATTCCTTTGAAAATCCCACCCAGAGTCTCCAAAGGATTTGAAACAGGAGCTGGACCCAACCAGTGCTGCCTGGGATTGGGAGGGATGCAGACTTCAAATGGCCCAAACCTCCCGGGGCTCTCCCAGCCCGGATTGTTTGGCAGTTGTGCCACAAAGAGGGGAAAATGCATTTGAAATGCTAAATACCCCAAATCAGCCCTAAATTTAACACTGAATTTTCCCAGTTTAGCTCCAACCAGGCTGCCTCTCCCCCAGTTACTTGAGTTTCATTGATTACTCCTACAAATCCTTTGTCACTTCATATTGGCTGGAAAATAAACACAATTTGACATATTAGAAAATCAGCATTTTTTTTATCACAGCTCTGGACACCAGAAGGATATTTGAAAAAATATTTCTTAATTCTGTAAGATGTGTGGGGTGAAATTTTACAACAGGGTTCAGGACATGGATCTGTGTTCATGGATTCAGGACATGGATTTATATCCCTGGGCTCAGATCACGGATCTGTGTCCTTGGGCTCAGGACATGGATTTGTGTCCATGGATTCAGGACATGGATTTGTGTCCATGGATTCAGGACAAGGATCTGTGTCCGTATGCTCAGATCACTGATCTGTGTCCATGGATTCAGGACAAGGATCTGTGTCTGTGTGCTCAGATCACTGATCTGTGTCCATGGATTCAGGACATGGATCTGTGTCCATGGATTCAGATCACAGATATGTGTCTGTGTGCTCAGATCTGTGTCCATGGATTCAGGACAAGGATCTGTGTCCGTGTGCTCAGATCACTGATCTGTGTCCATGGATTCAGGACAGGGATCTGTGTCCGTGTGCTCAGATCACTGATCTGTGTCCATGGATTCAGGACAGGGATCTGTGTCCGTGTGCTCAGATCACAGATCTGTGTCCATGGATTCAGGACAGGGATCTGTGTCTTTGTGCTCAGATCACTGATCTGTATCCATGGATTCAGGACATGGATTTGTGTCCATGGATTCAGGACATGGATCTGTGTCCATGGATTCAGATCACAGATATGTGTCCGTGTGCTCAGATCTGTGTCCATGGATTCAGGACAAGGATCTGTGTCCGTGTGCTCAGATCACAGATCTGTGTCCATGGATTCAGGACAAGGATCTGTGTCTGTGTGCGCAGATCACAGCTCTGTGTCCATGGATTCAGGACAGGGATCTGTGTCTGTGTGCTCAGATCACAGATCTGTGTCCATGGATTCAAGACAGGGATCTGTGTCCGTGTGCCCAGCTCACAGCTCTGTGTCCCTGGGCTCCAGACAGGTTTCTGTCTGTGGATTCAGGACAGGAATCCGTGTCTGTGTGCCCAGGACATGGTCCTGTGTCCGTACCTGTGCAGGTGGGTGGGTCTGGCTGCCAGAAGAACCTGTTCTCGATCTGCACACAGGTGATCTGTGCCTCCCCTTGCAGGGCGTAGCCGGGATTGCACTGGAAGGTGATGGAGTCCCCAGCCTCTTTGCTGTCCCCGCTCCGGCTCCCGTTCTGGGGGATTCCTGGATCATTGCAGGAAGTGGCCGTGGAAACTGAAGGGAATTAAAAGCACATCTTGAATATCCATGTTTATTTAACACCAGGCCTGCAGCACTGGCTCTCTTGAGGCTCTGTCCTTACCCAGACACCCAGGCCATGCCTTGTTCCTCATCCCTCCTCCTTCAGCATCCCATAAAGTTCCCCCACACACAGAAAGTGCCTTTCCCTTTGCTCTGAGCATCTGCCACTCCAGCTGGGAAAGGCTCTGGGGAGCAGCAAGTTCAAGAGCAGTACCCAGGGAGCAGCTTTGATGTAGAATTGTGCACGTGGCTGTTTACTCCATCAGCCAGACACCCACTGATCCTCCCCAGCGTTTTCGGAGAGTTCTGTGCCAGGCACATGCTGCAAAATTAACTCAGCCACCAGCACTTCACATTTTCCTCTGAGTGGCAGAGAAATTTAGCCTCAAGATCTGTGAAGCAGCAAGCCTGACCTTTCAGAAACGTGTTTGTTTCCCTTCCAGAATTGTTGCTGCCTCTCTTTGAGGTCTGAGATGTCCCCTGAGCTGGGGACAGTCGAAGCTTCGCTGCTGCCTGAGCTCAAGGTCTGCCAACACCACAAGGATTTACCAGCAGGGAAAATCCTGGAGTAATAGGAGTTTTGTGAGCTTATCCACCTCATTAAAGCTCCCAAGATCCCAAAGTGGACAGGTCTGAGCTTAGGTCTGGCTGCTTAGTCACACCTGCTGAACAAAGGCTTTGAGCAGGAGCAGTCAATAAAGCCCAGCTCCAGATCAGGAGCTTATTTCCTGCTAAGTTGATGAGAGTCTGTTACACCCAGGCAGTTTAGAGAAAGCTGCTCTTGAAAGAGCCAGAGGAAATCCCTCTCTTTCTGTGCAGCTGGAGATAAGGAAGTTAACAGCCCAGGCTGGATGAGACACAAATCAGGCAAAAAAACTCGGGATGACACTGCTGTGCTGGGTGACACAAAGCTCTGCCTCTGTCTGGCTCACCCCAAAGGTCTGAAATCCAGAAGAAGTTCTCCCCCAAATGCTGGCTTGTTCCCCCAGCCAAGCAAGGCACCCTGGGCAGAAAGTTATGGAAAAAAAAACCAACTTGGGAAGATGTTTCAATGTGTCTCAGTCCAAGGAAAGTCACATCATCACTCACCCAACCACTCCCTTTTTATTATCACTCCAAAACAACTGCACAAACCTGGAACCCTCTGTAACTATTGGAAGATATCACCCTAAATAATTGAAATGGATGAGTTTGCAGGGCTCAGGCTCAGGTAAGAGCAGCCAGGACTCAGGAAAGCTGAACTGGAGCAGGGCCAGCCCTGCAGCTCACGGAGATTTTTGTGCCCTGCAGCCCTAGAGAACCAATTTGGGGGGGTTTAAACAGATTTGGCTTTCAGGGCCCACTGCCCAGCCCCTCCCAGGATACCTGGGGGAAGCTACCAGGGTGAATCTGAGGGGTCTGAAGGGGGGGAAAAAATTGCTGGAATTCCTTCTTGTGTATTCCAGGTTTTCTGCTCAGTGTCTCGCTGCCAGGTTCCTCACTCTGAGTGCAGAGAGGGGCACAGAATTCACTGCTAGGACAAAATCCATGAGATTTTCCCCTGTTTTCAGAGTCTGCACCCAAAAAGGGCTGGGAGACACAAAAGTAATGGAATTTGTGATGTTTCTAAAGCAAGTTTTGATTTTCCAATTGACACCCAGCCAGGAAACAAACAGATCCTTCAAAGGGGGCAAACAGAAGTGAGAAGTGGCTTGTGAAGGCCACGGGCCAGGAAGCAATTAAAAGAATTACTTTCACAATCCTAATTTCAAACCTCTAACTGCTCAGCAAATGAGCCTCATAGGATGGAGCTCAGGGAAGAAAAACTGTGCAAATGTAAAGCTGTAAAATAATGATTTCCTGCAGACTGATGTTTGTTCTGCTCAGGAAATGAGGGGTTCCCAGCTCCCAGGATATGCAGTTCAGTTTTTGCAGGATCACACTCATTTCAGTGGCTGTAGCCCATGAATTCTGTATTTTAGTTTCATAAATATCAACCTGCTTTGGATTTTGTGATTTTTTTTTATCTTCACAGCAATGCTGCAAGTAATATTTGTAATAAATTACATAGTGAATTAAAGAATTAAATGGAATTAAGTGGTAAATAAGTGATTAGGGAATGGTCTAGCAGAGTTAATTTTCTGTTTATTTACTATGAAAGTGACTAAGTGTCCACTGCAGTGTCACCTGCTCATTTTGTGGATACACCTGGAATTTCTGCCCAGCAAATCTGGGCTTGCTTGGATTTTCGTTCTGGGTTTGCTCGGATTTTCTCTCTGGGTCATGTTTTTGAGGAATCCCTGCACATCCCACCTGAGAACTGGATGGCGAAGCCCTGTTTGCTGGTGAAGAAGTCGGTGTTGAACTGCAGGATGACAGAATTGAAGGTGCTGTGGATGTCCCCAGGCAGCCCCGAGCCGCTCATCTCCTTCAGCAGGATCCCGTTCTCCACTGGCCCATCCCAGATCCGCAGCACATCGTGGAACTCCTCGGTGTGGAAAACCATGAAATGGAGCCTGAGGGGCAAGAAAACACCTGGAATTCAGAGCTGGGATGTGGTTTGTGCCAAATTCAGGCAGACAATTCTGATGCTGGATTGTAGCACCTCCAGGGTTTTGATGGATTTTAGGAAGGTCTGGATGTTGCAGAATGGGGTTTGGAGCAGCGAACAGAGGAACTTCAGCAGAGAATAGAGAGAAAATGAGGCAGCAGGAGGCAGAGCTTCAAAATCCACACCAGGAAGGGAAGGGAGGGAAAGCAGGAGTTAAGAAGGTAACAAGGAGCTGACACTGAGGGGTTTATTTTATTTTGATGCTTTGAAGGCAGATTTCATTCCTTTCCTCTGGATTTCAGAGCTGGGTCTGTCCTGAAAGGAGGCTCAAGGCCTTCAGCCAAGGCACTTCCACAGGGAATTCCTCAGGGAAAGCTGCAGGAGGTGAGGGAAATCTGGGCCAGCAATGGACCCAAGGGGATGGGAGAGGCAGGAGGTGCTTCCATGCCCAGGTGAGGGCTGGTGGCACTCCAGGACAGGACAAACGTGGTCCCAACACATCCCTGGAGCAATCTCACCCTGCTCCTCCCCACCTCTGCTGAGGGAGGATGGGGAGCAGATGGATCCAGGCTTTCCCAAGAGCTTTGGGATCTTCCCAGGTCAGAGGAACCATCCAAGAACAAGATCCTGCCCTGGTTATGGTGACACCTGGGGGAGCCACCAGCTGAAGGCTGCAGTTCTGAGTTATGGAATGTCCTGAGTGGGGATGGAGCTATAGGGATCATCAAATCCAATTCCAGGCCCTGCAGACATCCCCAAATCCCACCCTGTCCTTGAGGGTGTTGTCCAAACCCCTCTGGAGCTCTGGCAGCCTTGGGAATTCGACCATTCCCTGGGGATGGAGCAGGAGCTGATCCCTTCCACTCCTGCACTCAAATCCCACCTGGAGAGGAGGAATTTCCCTGTCCCTGTTTGTCACTGCCCCATTTTCCCTCTGGCACAACAAAATCAGGCCAACCATGGGCAACTCAACCCCAGTGTGAAATGGGGACAGAAACCTAGAAACAGAAAAAAAATCTGTAAAAGAGAAACCCATCAGGTGCTGTGCTGAAATCCCTGCCAGCCCATGGAGGCTAACAGGGAAGCTTTCACTTGGCTGCTTTCCCATTTATCTGGGGCAAACATAAATAAATCAGGGAGAGTCATAAAAAAAAAGGGGGGGGGGAAAAAAAAAAAAAAGCCCCACTGCAAAATCCTCAGCAACAAAACGATGCCCACAGAAGCTGGGAAAAACCAAAAGAGCTGAATCATAAATCTCCTGAGCGGAGACCTTGAGCAAAGAGAAATAAAGCCAAGCTTGAGGAAAATCAGGATGGATGGTGCAGAGCTGTTCTCCACGGCTGCCTCGGCGTGATTACGTTTGTTCCCAGCCTTAACTGGGCCCAGTGAGCCAGAAATGCTGGAAAAAACTCATCCCTGGAGACCTTGGGATCAGGGAGAGGCTGCCAGAGGTTGAGCTGAGGTGGGGGGACACCCTGGAACTGCCAGGGCTGCCTCAACCACCCCTGTTTATATGAGAAAAAAACAACTTCAGGCTGTGCCGGGGGAGAAAACTTTGATCCAGGTGATCCATGGGACACTGTCCAGTGCCTGGAATCTGTTGGGATATCAGAGCTGGAGTTCTCTAGAGCAAATCCATCTATTCCACAGGCACAGCCCAGCTTTTACCTCAGCCTGATGTTGGAGACCAGGCAGAGCCCCTGCTTCAGCAGACAATGGAGGGGAAAGGAGTTTTATTCCTGAGAGGAAAAGAGTTTTATTCCTGCACTCTGATAATCCCAATTTCCCAATTACAGGCATGGAAGTGCAACAAAAAAAAACCTGAAAGCAAATCAGAAACTGGGGAGATTGCTATCTATATAAGTGTGAGAGAGGGAAAGTTCTGCCAGCTTAGCAAGGAGCAGAGAGGAGAGCCCAGCTCTGCCCTGAGGAACTCTTCCCAAAGCTCCAGTGACCATCCTGAGCTGGTTTATGCTGATATTCCCTATCCAAGCTCTGGCCATTCCAGCTTGGCACCCCCCTGGCACAGAGGTGCCACCAAAGCCACCACCTGCCACCCCAGCAGCAGTCTGGGGGCTGCCCACTGCCTCCCTCTGCCCCAGAGAGGCTTCCCCAGCTTGAAAGTTGTTCCTGGAAAGTGGAATATCCCAAAATGCTGGAAGTGATCACATTCCCAAGAGCTCCAGGAACATTTGGGATGCACGGGGTGGGGTTTTGGGATCATCCAGGAGCTGCCCTGGTTGATCCTTGTGGGTCCCTTCCAGCTCTGGGTATTTTCTCACTCCTCTTTTTAGATGGAACTCTGAAAAGTCAACACCCATGGAAGTGGGATGAATGAACAACATCAGTGAATTATCACAACACTGGGATCACGGATGGACCATGACCCACCTCTGCCATGTTTCTGTGTTCCCTGTTCCCAGAAAGAGAGCTGGGCAAGGAATTTCCATCCATTTTCCAGCACACCCTCCTCCTTTTCCTCTTTTCCTCCTCTCCCCCAGCTCTCCCAGCCCAACCAAGGCACTCCATGCCCCAAATTAATCCCCTCTGCAAGAGCAGCCCTTTCCCTTTCATGGCTCTAAAGTGCAGACTCATTTTTCTCCCTGTCTCGCCCCCCTGCCCTTCCCCTCGTGCTGTGCAGATACAGCTTCATTCCAAAAGCTCTGGTGATTAATTTTCATGTAGGTTATAAATGAGAGCTTTATACAATTGTATCATGCGTGAAGAGGATTATTTTTCCAATGGATTACCATAAAAATGAAGTTGCTGGGAATGTGCTCTCTCCACTCCCCTGAGATCCCCTGTGCTACTGGAGCTGGGAAATGAAGGGGCAGGGAAGGGGAGCTCTGATCTGCAGGATCACCAGGTGTGTGTGGCTCTGATACCTCCTGGAACCTTTTCCTTTTCCACTTCTGGCCCCTTCCAAGCCTTTGTTTGATCCCACATCTCTGCTCCTGTGGGTGCTTTTAGGGATTACAAAGTTGCTGAAGCAGCCTTTGGGTGGGGGGAAAAAGGGGTATCTCTACTCTGTCCTACAAAAACCTTTTCCAGAAGAATAAAAATAGAGGAGATTTCAAGCGGAAGTTGCCTGTGCAGGGATTCAGCTGCTTTGGCCGTGCTTTTTCTCCTCTGTTCCCACCCAGACCCATCCATTACTGAGCCACTCCGAAGGGCAGCGCTAATGGAGGGAATTTCTGCATTAAATAAAAATGAAAACACTGGACCAAACCTGTCTTCAGCAGAAATCCACGGGCTAAAAGCAGCACAGAGCTCACCCTGAGGGACAGGCTGCGCAGGAGAGGTGATGGGTGCTGAGGCAGCAGGGAGGAGAAAATGGGATTGAGAGGGAAGGAATTCAGGATGGAACAGCCACAGGCTTGGGATGAGCCAGGAATGGCTGACAAGCACTGGAACTCTAATGGGAGATGCTGTGAGAAAATTATTACTATTACTATTATGATGATGATGATTATTAGTAGTAGTAGTATTCAGAACTTTTAAAGTGCATTTCCCCTCCTCAAATCCCACCACTCAGTCAAAGCCTGGCTTGCCCAAATATTCCAGTTTTCTGTGGGCTTTGGCCAGCCTGGGATCCATGGGAACACCCAGGGCAGCCCTGTAGGGCTTGGCAGAGCTGGGCAAACATCCCAGGGGGGTGGTGGGGCAGAAGGGAAGGATCAGGGAGCAGGAAGTGCCTGGATCCTGGGACATTCCCGGTGATTTCCTACAACACCCTCACTCCAGGATTGTGTCACTTGGGCATTCAGCATTTTTGGCAAGTTCCTTATTAGTCTGGTGGAGAAAAGGTTTGCTTGTGGATGCATTCCATTAAGGAGAGGGGTGGAAAGCTGTCCATGGACACCAAAGCTCTGGGATGTTGGAGCACAGGAACATCACGGGCAGGACCAGGACATGGTTTGGTGTCACCACCCAGGGCTGTGACACACAGGGGACAAACAGGGTTAAAAACAGAGGAGCAGTAATGTCACTTGGGTCTCTGAGCAGCCTGTGCTGGTGGGAAATGTCTCTGCCTATAAATCCTTAATCCCAGCCTAAACCCGTCCCTGATTCTGGAACCAAACCAGTGACTTCTTCCTGCTTGTCCCTCTCAGAGTGACAAGAGCTTCTCCCTCCTCGTTTTATTTAATTATTGACCTGGAAAAATCAGCTCCACGTGGGAAGGAAGCCAAACCACAGGACCCTGGCCCAGCTCACCCAATGGTGCATCCAGGCTCTGCCTCGATGGTCCAGATGCAGTTGAGGTTGTGGTCATAGGGAGTTGGATATCCTGGAGAAAGGATCCGTCCTGAGGCCTCTCCTCTGATCGTCCCTCCACACTCAGCTGCAACAAAAGTATTTATGGGGTTAGGGAGAAGACTGCTGGTTTTCTTTGGCTCTTTCTTGGCAATAATCTCACCCTGCAACACAGATTATTCCTGGATTTTTCCAAGGCTTCTAAAAGTTTACACAGATGAAGAGAATCGTTGAACTCAGCTGAGTTATCAGAATTATTCTGCATTTCTATGCTCGTTCTGAACACCTGGCAAAGCTTCCCTTCACCTTCCTGAGTCCCCAGGGAGGAAAGGCAGAGCCTGCCAGGATCCTGCTGCCCTGCTCCACACGTGGGAGTGATGGAGCTCTGCTCTTCTGCTTGGATTTATTGGAAAATGAAGGATAAGAAGCCAAAGAACTTGTAAATGTCGCTGTAAATGAACTGCAAAGAACGTGAGGATTTGGAATAATTTCCATAACATATCCATTCAAACTCTGTAATTTTAATTTCTTTGAGTCTTCTTTCATTTCTTTTTAATCTCCACACGCTCAGACACTCAGCCTCATATCCAACACATGTAGAGCAAATAGGGTGAAGGTTAAGCAAATGCACAAATGACAGAAATTTATCTTTTTACATCAATAAACGAGGCAAAAATTCCAGCCAAGGTCCTGACTCCTGGGAGAGAGGACATGGAGTGCCAGGGGCTGAGCACATCCCTGGGTGTGGAGATCTCCCAGGGGACTCAGTGTCCAACAACTTCCCCATGTCCTGGTGTGCAGGACAGGAATCAGGAATCAGCCCCATTCATTGAACACACAAAACCACAAATCAGAATTCTCCCAGCAGGAAGAGCTGCAGGTGAAAGGGACCTCAGGACTCAGCAAAGGGAATTGAAATGTCTGAGGATGGCATCAGATGGCAGGCAGCTCTCAAACAAACCTGAGCTGTCACATGCCAGGACACATTGATGTCACTATCATGAGGTGCCACTCACTTCAGCATGTCCAGAGTGAAAGGACAAGGGCTGGAAAAGCACAAGGAAGCAAAAACCCTTGTCAAATGCGTGTTTAGGGCAGAGGATTTCATGTTAAAGCTGCTTCCAGTGCTCCCCATCTCACACAGGATCCTCACCACATTGATTAGTGCAGATGGGTAATTAATAGCAGAATGTCAATGGATGAGCAAAGCAGGGACAAAGTGTGGTCAGGGTGGGGAATCAACAAGGAAAACACTTCCTGGAGGTTTCGGAGGAGCAGGAGGTGTCTCCATCTTGAGATGCCTCACACAGGATCCTCACCACACTCATCACAACTTAATTAGTGCAGATGCAATTAATAGCAGAGTTAATGTTGCATGGATGAGCAAAGCACGGACAGAAGGTGGTCAGGGTGTGGGATCCAAGGAAATCACTTCCTGGAGGTTTTGGAGGAGGAAGAGGTATCTCTATCTCAAGGACCCTTAGCACACACAACTTAATTAGTGCATATGCAATTAACAGCAGAGTTAATGTCAATGGATCAGCAAAGCAGGGACAAAGGGTAGTCAGGGTGGGGAATCCACAAGGAAATAATTTCCCAGTGGTTCTGGAGGAGCAGGAGGTGTCTCCATCTTGAGATGCCTCACAGAGGATCCTCACCACAACTTAATTAGTGCAGATGGGGGTAATTAATAGCAAGGTTAATGTTAATGGATCAGCAAAGCAGGGACAGAAGGTGGTCAGGGTGTGGGATCCAAGGAAATCCCAGTCTGGAGAGTGTTGGAGGAGCAGGAGGCATCTCCATCTTAAGGACCCTCACCACAACTTAATTAGAGCAGATGCAATTAACAGCAGAGTTAATGTCAGTGGATCAGCAAAGCAGGGAGCAAGGGTGTCAAGGATCCAGGGAAATCCCTCCCTGGAGGAGGAGGAGGTGTCTCACCCACACAGGTTGGCAGGGGCTGGTCCCAGGCTCTCCTCTCCCCCGTCAGGCACACCAGCACCCTGGTGCCTCTCAGGGTGTAGCCAGGGTCACAGCTGAAGGACACCGAGCTGCCAGCGAAGTGTCCCTCGTCGTGCACCTTGTACCCAAACTGGGGCACGCCGGGGTCCTCGCACTTGATGAGCTCAAAACCTGCAGTGGGGAGGAAGAGCAGCTGTTGGCACCGGGGATTCCACAGCCAGAAGGGTTCCACACCAAGCCATGGGGGTGTTTTCTTCCTACAATGGCTTGTTGGGGTCCAAAAGGGGCATACTGGAGATCAGCGGGGTTTTAATTAATGTTGGAGTTTTGATCTGGATTTCTGGATCGCTACAGCCTCGACAGGAAAGGTTTGGTCATATCCCAGGGAACAGAGACAGGAGGAGAGGAAACAGCCTCAAGCTGTGCCAGGGATGAGTCAGGTTGGACATCAGGAGGAATTTCTGCATGGAAAGGGTGGTCAGGCCTTGGGACTGCCCAGGGAGGTTTGGAGTGCCCATCCCTGGAGGTGTCCAAAGGAGGGCTGCAGGTGGCACTCTGTCACAAGGTGGGGATTGGGCACAGCTTGGACTTGATGGGCTTGGAGGGCTTTTCCACCCTCAATAATCTGGGATTCTGTGCTCTCCCACACTCCAACTCCACTTTGGAGTTGGGTACTTTGGTACTTGTACTTTGGGTACAAGATCACCGCAGAAAGGACCCTTTGCTCACATGCAACACAAAAATACAAAAATGCACCTTGACCTGTGGGATTCCCAGCACACATGGGATTGAAACTCACTGGAGAACTGCAGCTCGAAGCCTTTGCTGGTGTTGGCAGTGTCGGTGATGAACTCCAGCCACATGGAGCTGGAGGTGCTGTTGATGCTGGTGCCCAGCAGCTCCGAGTGGCTGAAGGTGCCCAGCAGCCGGGCAGAGCTGTTGGTGCCATCATAGACCTGGGGGGAACAAGAAATCCAGCCTGGAAAAGCCATTCCTGTGCTCTGCCAGGGATCAAACCATCACTGCCCAAAGCAGCTGTGGCTGCCTCTGGATCCCTGGAAGTGTCCCCGGCCAGGCTGGACAGGGCTTGGAGCAGCCTGGGACAGTGGAAGGTGTCCCTGTCCATGGCAGGGGGTGGCACTGGATGATCCTTAAGGTCCCTTCCCACCCAAACCATTCCAGGATTTCTCTGTTTCACTGAGCTCGAGAAGAGAGAAATGCTGAGAAATTTATTCCAAAGTGAGAATGAGGAGAGAAAATGTGCTGAGGTCCCTTCAGACACCTCACACCCCCTCATCCCATTCCTACCTTATCCCTGCTCTGCTCACAGCAACACCCTGGGCTGTCCTTTGACTTTTTTTGGTGGAGCAGCTTCCTGAGAAGAGCCAGCAGCTCCTGAAAAATGCCCTGATCTGGGGTCACCTGCACTCAGATAAAGGAATTTGCTCCTGTCACTGAGCTGATCCTGGATATTGGAGGGAAAAGGGAAGAAAACAACCAACCCCACTCTGAATTCCAGCATCAGGCTGGAAAAGAAACTCTAACCCTTCAGGATTTGTCCCACAAGTGATCCACGAGTGCAAACAGGGACAAATCCTTTAGGCAATGTGAGCTGAGATCCAGGGATCTCAGCTAAAAGTCTTACTTGATGAAATTCCACAGTGTTGCCCATCTGAGGAGCAGAATTTACACCCTGGAGGATCTGCACCCTCATCCTCACCCCTGACTTCCTCTGCATGCAGGGCTGCATCTCCTCAACTCTTTCCCAAGGAGCAGCTACTGAAAAACCACATTTTTTTTCCCCTCAGACTGACTTAGAGATGAGCATTAAACTCGCTGTGATTTAAGAAAAAACACAAAGGTGTTTTTTTCTTCCTTCCTTTTGTGAGGACCAAGAGCAGCTCCTCACCAGTGGAGATCAATAAGAACTTTCCTCAGATGAGAAGTTGATGACAAACCTGCTGAGAGAATGTAATTCCTCTGACAAGGAGTACATTCCTTGCATTAACAGGAAATCTTCCTCCCTTTCCAGTCATTTGTGAGCTGGAAATGTGCATTACACCTCTCTGGGAGTGTGACACTTCAATAAGGACAGAGGCATTCCTGGGAAGATGGCTCAGCACATCCTTGTAATATTAATGCCTCCTTCAAAACCATTCCTTTGGTTAATAAAAAAGTCAGCCTGGATTTGTCTCCTCCTCCACAGAGTCCTGGAGCTTGAATAATCTGAGAAGAGTCTGGAGTTCTGCATTTCAATCAGCCCCTTTTTGGGACAAACCAGCCTTGATTCTTCAAAGCACTGAAATAATGCTCAAACCCTCACGCTTCTAATGGATGAGGAGTTTTTCCTGTGCAATTCCACAGGTGAGAGCTGAAGTTTAGCTGGTCTGGGGGAAATTTGGTCTTCCAGCAATCACTCCACAGCACTGGAGCTGTGCATCCACATTCCTGGGATGACACAGCTTTTCCCAGAGGTACTCCCACCTAATCCCATTAAAATTTCTGAGCATTTAGAGACGTTGCTCTCATGAGCAGCTCCACTGCCCGAGCCAGAATTACCTTGAGGACATCTCCTGTCTCCAGCTCGAAGGTTCTGGCTTTCAGCTGGATGCCTTTCCCTGGCTGGCTCTGGATGGAGTAGATGCACTCGTGGTTGTTGTTGTAGTTCAGGGGGTAGTTGGGGGACAGCAGCACACCCTGGGTTCCCGTCACAGACGAGCCACACTCGGCTGCACCAGGACACAAAAGCACATTTCAGTGACCCCACGCATGTTCTGGCCACACCACACATGCAGATGACTCCTCCAAAGGCCACAGCTGCTCAGCCCTTCCTGCAGCAGCAGGGAAAGAGGATTCTCCCTGTGGTTATTCACTACAACCTGCAGACTGTCCCCCTTTCCATCACCAGCCAGGCTTCTCTCCTCCTTCAGAATCTGTGTAAATGTAAATCTGGGGGGAATCTGTGAGAATTTGAGGGGAAACTGTGTGTCACTACAACCTGCAGACTGTCCCCCTTTCCATCACATTTTCCCATCCAGGCTTCTCTCCCCC
>JAGMWU010000028.1:2763927-2785914 GCA_018697195.1 Certhia americana
AGTGAGAGGAGGAAATGGAGAGAGAGAATTCTTCAAAGTTAGAGGATGGAGAGGGGAAAATCCCCAAAGTGAGAGCAGGAAATGGAGAGAGGAATTGGTATGGAATTCTTGGGCCTGTCTTATGCAGGGCCAGGAGTTGGACTCCATGATCCCTGTGGGATCCAGCTCTGGATATTCTGATTCTGTGAGCTCAGCTCTGCCTCCTAAAATCAAGAATATTCTGCAGATGCTAAAATAAAAACAAAAAGCTTCTACAAACAAACAGAGGGGGAATGGCTTCAGATTGGAAAAGGGGAGATTTGGGTGGAATATTGGGAAAGAATTCTTCCTTGTGAGGGTGGGGATAGCATTCCCAGAGAAGTTGTGGCTGCCTCTCCCTGGAAGTGCCCAAGGCCAGTTTGGACAGGGCTTGGAGCACCCTGGACAGTGGGAACTGTCTCTGCCCAAAATTTCCTTCCAAGGAAATTTAAATTTCCTTCCAAGCCAAACCAGTTTGGGAACCTAAGACAAGCAGGAACTGCTCCTCCACTGGCAGCAGCTTCACTGCCCTGTCCTCCAGCAGCATGAGCTGCCTGGCACAGGGAAAAAGAGACCCAGGGGGGCCTGAGGGGAGTTTGGGGAATTCCAGGGAATCCCTTACTTTCATATCGGATCTGGAAGCCGATGTCAGAGTGGCTCTTGTCGGTGGTGAACAGGAGGTAGAGATGGTTGCTGGTGCTGATCAGGAACTGGGGCACCTGTGTGCCATCGTAGACCCCGATCAGGGGTGAGGAGTAGGAGCGGCCGTCCCGCACCTCCAGGGTGTCATAATTCACCTCTGTCTTGAACCTGTGAGGGACACGAGCAAAAATGAAACCCCAGCACTGCTCCTTCCTCTTAATTTCAGGCCTGGAACCATGTCTTGGGCTGCAGTGTAAGCTGTACCCAACAGTGTGGATTCTATCCCAGCTGTTGGAACTGGGGTGGGGTAACCCTCTGTTCATGGTCCAGCTGTTAAATAAACAGCTGGGGCAGTTTTCTTCATATCTGCCAGAACCCATCCTCCCTCCAGGCACAGATCCTGTGCTCAGGGGCCACTGAGTGTCCCTGAGAAAATTCCAGCAGAATTTTCCAGAGAAATCTCCCCTTGGCAGCTGCTGCAGCCAGGGCAGCAGCCAAGCATTCCTGCCTGGATCCAATCCCAGCTTTGGCACACCGAGCAGCCTTTGCCACTGCATTCCCACAGGAACAGCAGGCCCAGCTCTGCCCACGGCACCTTCAGAGGAAAGCTCCCCCTTTCTCCAGGATCCCTGCTCCACCACAGCCACATCTGCCACTGCACCAGGGCTGCAGCCACCATGGCATGGCACTGCCACCAAGCCCTGACCCACAGGGGACAGCTGGGACCCTGACTCTGTCAGTGGTTTGTTTTTTTCTATTATTTCATTTCTTATTTTAGTTCTAATAAAGAACTGTTATTCCTATCCCCATAACTTTGTCTGAGAGCCCTTAAATTTCAAAATTCTAATAATTGTGAGGGAGGGAGTTTGCATTCTCCATTCCAAGGGAGGCTCCTGCCTTCCTTAGCACACACCCGTGATTCAAACCAAGACAAATCCTCACAAGTGCAGGGGTGGGTCCTTGTTGCTGCCTGAGCGTCTCTCTGAGGGCACCTCACACGTGTTTGGGGTTTTTTTGTGATCCTTCACCTCTTCACCTGCTGACCCCCACCAGGTTTGGAGCTCCTCCGGCCCTAAAATGTTGCCCAGGTGCTGAGCCAGCAAAAGAAACAGGGCAGAAAGAGCCATGGAGCCCCAAATGTCTCAGCAGTGGTGGCAGTGGCAGCTCCTCTCTGATCTCTGGGGCATTCCTGGCACAGCCAGGAATCCAAACAGCAGCTGATTTTCAGGATATCTGGATCTAGATCCATCTGCATCCTTTGTGCTCCCTGAACAAGCCCTCCCACACAGCCAGCTCCAGGGCCAGCAGAACACAACCCTCCTCTGCCAGGAAATCCAGGGAAAGACAAAAACCTCAGCATTCCCAAGCCAGCATTCCCTGCTGCTCCCCCCAACGCAAGGAATATGAGGGAAATGTGTCTAAAACACCCCAGAAAACGAGCAGAAGTGCTTCAGATTTCCCACCTTGCCTTCCCCAGTGCTGGGTGGGTTTGAATTCCCTGCCAGGAGCTCATAAATAAAGAAAGGCAGAGGGGAGAACCTCAGAGCCTGGCATGACACGGAGCAGCTCATTCCCTTCTCTTGGCTGCACCTTGGAAACCCCAAAAAAACCCCAAACCCAGGGGATTTGGGGTGGTGAGTACCTGTCAAAGGTGATCTTGATGGGGTAGCCAGGCTGGGCCTCGATGACCCAGGCACAGCTCAGTGAGTCCTTGTAGAAGCCAGGCCAGCCTGGGGACAGGATGGTTCCACTGGGTGATGTCAGGTGGCCCCCACAGGGCGCTGGGGACACAAAAAGAACACAAATCACACAATTATCCAGGCTGGAAAGGACCTTCAGGCTCATCCAGCCCAACACTGCCCATGCCACCTCTAAACCACGTCCCTGAGCGCCACATCTTTGAAACTGGGGTGAAAAATGTCATGGAGCTGCAGCACCCTGAGGTGTCCCCACCCCTGAAACCCCTTCCCTGCATTTCTGTCCCCTTCACGAGTTAAAAAATCGCCAGAGCCAGATGGAAAACCAACATTAACTGCTCGGAAATTGCCTTTTCAGCTCCACATGCAGACACTGTTCCCCCTGGGAGCCGGCAGGGCTGACCTTGGGCCCTGCTCGGAGGGGACAGGGTGTAAAATAATGATTGGATATAAAAGCAGAGGGAACTGCAAGGTCACTTGGCATTTCAGGTGCCAGAAAAATCTCTCCCAGCCCTGCTAATTGAGTCATGGCTTTGCTACCACGAGGGACATCACCAGAGCAGGGCATTAATTCCACCCTGTGGTCCCCAGTGCCACCAGCAGGAGCTGCAGGCACTTTATTGCATTTTCTGGGAAAGGACACGGGGTCTGAAGGCCCAAAAATCCCACAGCCCCCTCAGGAACTGCCAGGTTTTGTCCTCCAAGGAGTGACCCCAATGTCACCTTGGAGGTGCCCCGAAATGTGCCAGTCCCAGCCCCAAAACCCCCCTGCTGCTCTGAAGGGTGGCAGATGAAAGTCATTTGATCTCAGCTGGCTCCAAAGCAATTATTTTTCCTTTCTGCCCCAAAGCTGCATCGTCTCCTGTCAGGATTTTCACCCTTTTCTCTGTCTTTCTCATTCCCATTAATTTTTTTCAAGTGCTGAGCAGGACTTTAGATCTCTGGACTTTTCTCCTTGCTTAAAAAGGGTAATTAAAATGTCCAGACTGAAGGGTGAGTCAAAGAAATCACCAGAGTGATCAGGAAGAGAAGGCAGAAGGTTATCAAATATAAAAGTTGATTAAAAGTGTATTATTTAATGTATATTTCCCTTCCATACTTAAAAATATGTAAATTTCAAGGCTCGTGCTTTGAAAGTAATGGGAGCCCTGAATTAAACCTACATTTTGTCAGGAGCAAAGTTATATAAGAATACAGAAAGTCCAGCTTTTTATCCTATAAAAGCTGTTGAAGACAATTGATTCCTTCCTTCAATCCCAAAGACAATGGCCAGGATTGTGCAATTCCTGCTGCTCAGGCAATGCAGGGCCAATTACTCAAATTATTTCTCAATATTCCAGGGCTGTTTCTCAAGGGCTCAGCACTTGTTATTCAAATCGCTGCAAATACCAGAGCAGGGCATCTCTTCCCTGAGAACACAGGGCACAGGAAGATTGTCAGTCCTAATGAGCTCCTTCTTCACTTTTCTTTTCCAAAGGAGAGGCTTGAAAGTCCTAAAAAAGCTTTGAAATCTGAATTAAAGCCTTTAATTCAGCCCAGCTCCCCCCATGGCAGGGTTGTCAGTTGTGGCCAGGAGATGGAAATGCAGAATTTTTGCCTCTCAGCTGCCAGAGCCCATTGACAGAACTTCTAACATTATATAAATATCAGATATTTTACATGGATCAAAAACTAGGACGGGAAAACATCACCCTGGATCTTCCCTCCCTGACAGGAGCAGCAGGGAAGCTTTGAGTCATCACTAAACCAGAACCTTTTATTATTATTGTTATTAGAAAAACACCTGTTGTGACAAGAACTGATCATCAAATCATTAAATAAATACAACAAAAATATTCCCCGGCATTCATTTCACACCAAAAAAAATTGTAAAATAAACGGAACTCAGGAATATTTGAATTGAAACTTCAACCCCAGCAAACTGCTCTGTGCAGGCAGCACCTTCCAGAGGCATGGAAAATCCTGGAAGGTGCTGGCTGGACACTGAAATGTGAGAGTGAGACCCTGAGAGGCAGAACCCTGAATCTGGATCCCAAAAGGCTGCAAAATTTCCCCAAAAATCTCTGTCCCTGCAGGAATGTTCACCTGGAGGAGAGGAGAGGAAGAGAAGAGGAGAAGAAGAGGAGGAGAAGAAGAGGAGGAGAAGAAGAGGAGAAGAGGAGACAAGAAAAAGAGGAGAAGAAGAGGAGACAAGAAAAAAAGAAGAGGAGGAGAAGAGGAGAAGAAGAGGAGGCAAGAAAAAGAGGAGAAGAAGAGGAGGAGGAGGAGAAGAAGAGAAGAAGAGAAGAATTAAAGAAGAGGAGAAGGAGATGAGAAGGAGATGAGAAGGAGAAGAGGAGAAGAAGAGAAGAAGGAGAAGAGGAGAAGAAGAGAAGAAGGGGAAAAGAAGAGGAGAAGAGGAGCAGCTCTCTCCCACCAGGCAGGGAATATTCACCAGGAGAAGAGAAGAAACCCTCTCCCAACAGGGTGGGAATGTTCACCAGGAGAAGAGAAGCTCCAGGAGATCTCAGAGGTCCTTCTGGTGCCCAAAGGGACTCCAAGAGAGCTGGAGAGGAGCTTGGGACAAGGAGTGGAGAGACAGGACACAGGGAATGGCGTTGAACAGGGAAGAGGGAGATTTGGGGCCATTGGGAAGGGATTCCTGGCTGTGAGGGTGGGGAGGGGCTGGAATGGAATTCCCTGGAAATACCCAAGGCCAGGCTGGACAGGAACACCCTGGGACAGTGACAGCAGCCCTGCCCATCCCAACAAGAGGTGAACCAGGACCTTTCCTGCCCCTGCCACCCCAACCCCTGCCAGGTGTGAGGGTCGGGCTGACCTTCGCAGCGCAGCACGGCGTTGTCCCACACCACGTTGCCCTCCTGCAGCACACAGGTGACGGTCTCGGCGCCGTGGGTGCGGATGAAGCCCTCGTCACACAGGAAGGACACGGAGCTGCCCAGCTGCAGGCTGTCCCCAAAGCGCTTCCCGTTCACCGGCACGCCGGGGTCCGGGCACTCGTTGTGCCGGAACGCTGCCGGGAGCAGCAGCAGCAGGAGAAGGGAGAAGGAAAAGAGCAGAGTCAGGATCTTTCCAGTAATTTATCACTCTTTCCATATGTCCTGGGTTGATGCTGAATTGGATCCCCATATGGCTGCTGAGCTCAGTTTTTGCACCTTTAAAACTGGATCTGAGAAGGGGGAATGTCTGAGAATGTCTTATATTTTCAAAACATAAATGAGAGGAGTGAGGGATTTGTCTTTCCAAACAAGCTGAGGGTCGGCTGGTAGATCAAACTAGCACTGAGAGAAAGGAAACAATGGGAAGGATTCCACTGATTGATGAAGGGAAAAAAGGTATTTGCCTTTACAAACAAACTGTACGTTTGCTGATAAATGAAATTGGATAATGAAAGATGAAAGAAACAATGGAGGGAAACCAGAAATCCTAAGAATTGAAAATTAAAAGGAGGGTTCTACATTAGAGGGGAATTTCAGGTATCAGGTGTGTGGGAAGTCTGAACCTCTCAAGTACCTCAGCCAGTGGGGAAGAGAGAGGAAAATGTGGCTGGGAAATTGGGATCAAAAGGAGGGAAATTGGGATAAAAAGGAGGGAAATTGGGATAAAAAGGAGGCTGCATCCTCCAAAAATCAGAGAGACCCCAGGGGAATGCCCCATGGCCTCTCCCTTTATTCGAATAAAGTAACAGGACTCCTCCATCTCCTTTTCAGACACAAACCTATGCTGTTTGTGGATTCATTTTCCTGACAAGAGGAAAAGAGAGGAGGAAAGAGGATAGTCAGGATCTTTCCAGTACTTTATCACTCTTTCCAGTAAAAGGAGGGGCTGCTTCAATTTGTTTTCTAGCAAAAACCCCTTTGAAAGTTTTCTCCCAGATTTGCCCTAAACCAGAACACCATAAAAAACTTTCTCCTAATATAGGTAGAAAAAAGACTTTTATGGAAAGAGTGATAAAGTACTGGAATTGTCTACCCAGGGAGGTGGTGGAGTCACCATCCGTGGGTGTGTTTGAAAAAAGATTGGATGTTGCACTTGGTGCCAGGGTCTACTTGAGGTGTTAGGGAATGGGTTGGACTCGATCATCTTGAAGGTCTCTTCCAACCTGGGGATTCTGTGACCTTTTTTTTCTCTACCCTATCCCCAAAATGAGGATGGTGCACCCCAAACTGAAATTTTCCCCTTCCCAGCCTCAGGTGCAACAGGAGAGGAAGGGGGAGGATAAAGTAGTTGGTGTCCATGAGAGCATGGGATCCAACAGGAAAGGTCCTGGAAGACTAAGTTACCCTCTCAGCCACCTTCCACATATAAAAATACATTTCTATATAAAAAAACTCCAAAAAGGGAGAGATTTTTAAAAAACCCTGAAAATATCTGTCCAGAGAGGACGTAAAGGAAGCATTGATGGGAAAAATGGAAAGATTTAAGGTGCCAAGGTTAAAAAGTCACCTCAGCACATTCTGTGACTGCCACATCACAGAGCCCCACGCTGGCCTGGGCTGGAGGGGACATAAAAGCTCACCCAGTGCCACCCCCTGACATGGGCAGGGACACCTTCCACTATCCTAGGTTGCTCCAAGCCCTGGACACTTCCAGGGATCCAGCTTCTCTGGGAAATCCATCCCAGCCCCTCACAGAGAACAATTCCCTCCCCAAATCCCACCTAAATCTGCTCCATTCCCAGCTCTGCTGTCACCACTGCTGGGAGAAAACGAAGGACACACACAGGAATCACCTTCCCAGGTGCCACCAAGTCCTTGTGGGATTGCAGGGACACCCAGCTCAGTTTTAAGACCTTCTCCCGCAGTTAAAGCTACACCAGCCAAACATTTGGAATTAGGCTTTAATTCCTCATTAAGTGCATAATTATGTCCTACATCTCCTCACGCTTGGAGGGGCCTTGGAAAGGAGCAGCCTGGGAAGGATTTAAGGCTCCAGATTAATCCCACACCTGAGGTTTCAGTGTCTTTAATGCAGCTGAGCAAAGCTAGTTGAGCTCTGGATTGCTCCCAGAGCATCTCTGGCCTCACCAGCTCCTGTTCTCCACAGGGCTGGAGGGGAAAAGAGGCTGGATCTGAGCCCTGGGCTCTGGTACCTGTCCCTGGCCTCCTCTCCCTTCCCCAGACTGAAGGGAAGGGCCTCGAGCTGGCTGGGAAAGGCTCAGTGCACAACTCTAAGCAGTCAGAACAAATGAACTCATTCCTGAGTCATTCCCAGCACTGAAAAACCTGAAAAAAATGTCCTGAAAAATGTCCCCCTGCAAGGGGCAGCCCCAGCTCCCAACAGGGGAAAGGGAGAGGCACCAGCAGCCTTCCTGAGGTGTCACCATCACTCCTGGCTCTGTGGCACCCCTCACCCAAACTCCCTCCTCTGAGGAGCCCTCAGCCTGCTGGAGTTTGGTAAATGCTTCCTTAAGGCCTCTGATTTTTTATTTTTTCTTCCTTTAAATAAAGGCTCTGCAATCAGGGCTGGAAAGGCCATTAATTTATCTGCGCCACCAAAGGCCAGCCTAACAAAGCTCGGTTCTGCTGAAGAGGTTTAATAAGGCTCTTTGGAAAATTACAGGACAATATGAGGATAAAATTACCGTGGGGATTTGAGGAGCAGACTTAACATGGAGCCAAATCTCTCTCCTGGACATTTCAAGGCTTTCCCACACAAGGCAGGGCTAAATTTGCCTTTTTCTCCCAAGTTTGCATCTCTGGCTGTCAGCAATCGAGGGTGGCTCGGACTGAGGGACACAGGGACCATCCCAGATCCAACAATTATTCCTGAGCTGTCCCCAGGGCATCACCTCAGCTCCCTGAGCAGAAAGGAGGCTCTGAGAGGGAGTGCAGGGAGCCCAAAAATCATAAAATCATGGACTGGTTGTGGCTGGGAGGGATATTAAAGATCCCATTCCACCTCCTGTCAGGTCAGGGACACTTCCACTAGCCCAGGTTGCTCCAAATCCCATCCAGCCTGGCCTGGGACACTCCCAGGGATGAGGCAGCCACAGCTACTCTGGAAAGTCCATTCCAGCCCCTCCTCACCCTCACAGGGAAATATTTCATCCCCATGTCCAACTTAAGGTCATTCCCCTCATCCCATCACTATACACTTGTCCAAACCCTGATGGAAGAACCCAAATCCTGTCTTCCATGGAAAGATAATCCAGGATCTAACTTGGAGTTTTTGTGGATAACACTTCAGCTTCACAGCCAGAAAGGATCTGTGCCACCAGCTCTAAACTTGCCACCAATCCTCCCTCACCCAACTGCAAATCTGAATTAATCCCCAATTTTCAGATCCATCTCTGCAGTCTCCAAAATGAATTTAGCGTTTAAAACTCAGGCAGAATGAAGGGTGGGGCATTTGATGCCTTAGGATTTTAGCTTTTATATTTTTCATGCATTTATAACCCTGCAGCTCTTTAGTGTAGAACTCTAAACTCCATGTACAGAGTCAGCTGCTGCTCTCCCATTTTGGTCAGACACAGCAATTCCTCTCCAGGCCTGGCAATCAAGGACACCTCACTGCCTCAGGCCCTGAGAGATGGAAACAAAAGTGAATTGGGGGGGAGCAAACGTGGGGTAAATGACTTCATTACCTGAAGCTGTAATTGGGAGATTAACCCCAATATGCAAATGGCCCAAACTTATAAAAGTGTGAAAACCCCATGGTCTGGGGCCCAGTTTGGACTTTTTAGTCCCTAAATGTCCCTGAAGACCCTTCAATAAATATAAACAAACTGCTTTTTATTTCCTTATGAAATCCTGAATTCCTATGGCCTGAGTTTTTAGGTAGCCCCAAACCCGCCATCACACTCACTGGTGAAGGTGATGTTGAAGCCTCTCTTCTCCATGGAGTGGTCAGTCTGGAACTCCAGCCTGGCCACGTGGCCACTGCTGGTCAGCGAGGAGGGGATGTGGCTCCCTGAGAAGGTGCCCAGCACTGGGGACTCGGCCGTGCCCCCGTCCTTGACGGCCAGGAAATCAAACTGGGGCTCCACGTCGAAATCGTTGAAGGCCAGGTGGATCCTGCTCTCGGGGTTGGCAATGATGAGCCACACACAGTGCAGGCTGCTCCCGTACTCCTCGGGGTAGTTGGGGGACAGCACGATGCCCGACGGGCTGGTGAAGTTGAAAAAGCAGGAAACTGCAAAGGGAAAGTGACATCAGTGACCCCACAGCTCTGCCTGTCCTCACCCCCCCTCAGCTGGGACATTCCCACAGATTCCTGCTCCTCAGGAGTGCTCTGTTCAGTGATTTATCTGCAGGGGGAAAAGTGACTTCCAGGCTGCCAGAGCCTACTGACAGCACTTCTGTCATCATACAAATATCAGACATTTCCCGTGGATCAAAAACCAGCAGGGGAAAACACCACCCTGGATCTTCCATTAGTTCCCTTCCATTAATTCTTTAATTCCCTCCCTCACAGGAGCAGCAGGGAAGCTTCTGGTCACCACTAAATCTGAACCTTTTGGTCATCATTGACTCAGAATCTTTTGGTCATCACTAAATCTGAACCTTTTGGTCACCTCGGAATTGGAATCTTTTATTATTGGGATAAGAAAAACACCAGTTTTTGGGACTTTGGGTGGATTTGCCATTTTCCATTCCTTTCCAGGTTTCTTTAACAGCAGGAAGAAAATGCCTCTTAGGTGGGATCTGGTATTTTCCAGGTGAATTCTCCTGCATGTCCCTCAGGAAAGCCTCCCAAGAATCCAGTGGGTGACTTGAGCTGGTGCCAGATAAAACCAGAGCATAACGAGTCAGTTTTTGTCTCAACATTTTTTGCTGTTGCCTCAGCTCAGTGCATCCCACAGAACCTGGAGCAAGGAAACCAGCTCAGTCACCCTGGGCACTGCTGCAGCCTCCCCTGCTGCTGCCCCAGCTCAGCTCTGTCACCCACAGGTGACACATCCATTCCCAGGGTGCTGCAGACTCCTTGGGGCTTGCTTACAATAAAATCTGCCCTTTCCATCTGCAGAGTTCATTTCTCCCCGTGCTCCTCTCCAGATTCACCCACTGTGTTCACCAAACTCCTTCCATCCACACCACGCCCATCCCACAGGGAATATTTGCAGGATACAGCAAGGAATGGAGTCCTTGGAGAAGGAGCTGGGAGTTAATTTGCTTTGTTTGAGTCCTTGGGAAGTCGTTCACACCTGGCTGAGCACTAGGAGATGCAGGATGCTCCTTGGAACAGCCCAAGAACATTCCCAAGTGCTGGGGTTTGGGACAAACCAGAGGAATCTGCAGCTCTGGTGGAAGGGATGCTCTTCCCACCACAATAAATCCCTGACTTCTGCTGGTTCCCAAAAGGAGGCACCCAACCAGGCTGCCATTGCCATGGAAATAATTAAAACCAGGCTTAAAATGAACGCATGAAAAACCCTCCAGCTCTCCAGGGCTTCAATCTATCCCAGGCTACAGCTGCCAAGGCCCATTAATTTGGGAAGGCAAGGCTGCCTTTGAAGTGCTACCTGCCCAAACTTTGGGATATTTTATGTATGGATGCTTTGCTCATCCTTTTTCCCCCCTGCCACCCTTGGTAAAACCCATTATTGGGAACATCCATCTCCCTAATTCCTGGCACAGAGGATGAGCCTGGCTTGGGGTTGGCATTTTGACAATTATTTGGATCACTGCTTTGCCTCCCTCTGTTATTTTCCCCCTGTCTCCCCTCACCACTTAATGGGCTCGGATCAAATAATTCGGATGTTCCCGTGACGTTATCAAGGCCACGGAACTGCACAATCCATTCCCTGCTCTCAGCCACAAAGAGAGCAGATTAAAGAGAAAACAAACTGCAAAACATCCTCAGGATTTTTTGGGCCCTCTCCCTCTCTCTACCAGACGCTGAAATATCAGGGGACGCTGTCAAATAATTCTGTCAGCATAAGCACGGTGTAATCTGCCTCAGGAAAATTGAAAATAAATGCATTTGCACCCAGGGAAATGTCTCAGCAGCAGGGATGAGGTGTCTCCTCTAAATTTTTAAATCCAAGGGGGTGAATTAGCATTCAGCCAGGACCTCCAGCAGCCCAGCAAGAGAGAGAGGTGCAGTTGCCAGTTCAGAAAATAAAACAACAAAGGACTTGCTGACAAAGGGGAGAGGAGCAGAGCGAGGGAAGAATATAAAATTAACCTTTGCCAGATAAAACAAAGTGACAGATTAAAGAGGAGCTGATAAAAAAAAAAAAACAAAAAAACAACCTCCAAGAGTCTCCACTGCAGGGAAGTAAATGAGGATTTTGATTTTCTGTAAGATCAGTGAGGAAAAAGGCGAGTTGGAGCTGGAGGATCAAGGCCACAGGCCCAAACTGTGGCCAGGAAAACATTCCCCTTGATGGAGAGGGGAGTTGGAATCACATTCCAGAGGGAAACAACTGAACATCCGGCCCAGGAAGCCATGAGGTTCATGAACAAGACCGTGGTGTCTGTGAGATGATGATTTTCTTCTTCTTTTGAAGCAGAGGAGGTTTTTCCTTGGAAGGAGGTTTTCCTTCACTGTCAAAGGAGGGTTTTCCTCACCATGGATGAAGGTTTTTCTTCACTGTGGAAGGAGCTTTTTCCTCACTGTGGAAGGAGGGTTTTCCTCACCGTAGAAGGAGGTTTCTCCTCACTGTGAAAGGAGCTTTTTCCTCACTGTGGAAGGAGATTTTTCCTCACCATGGAAGGAGGTTTTTCTTCACCATGGAGGAAGTTTTTTCCTCACTGTGGAAGGAGTATTTTCCTCACTGTGGAAGGAGTTTTTTCCTCACTGTGGAAGGAGGTTTTTCCTTGGAAGAAATTTTTTCCTCACTGTGGAAGGAGTTCCAGCTCTGGCACTGGATCCACGTCAGCCTCCCTGGAGCTGGACACTGGGATAAATCAGGAGCTGTTTAACAACGTGTCACAGGCAAGGCCAGGCTGTCAGGAGGAAGATGATGGCAGCAGGAATGGCTGGAGACAGCCCAGCTCCACCTGTCTGGTGTTGCTGGAGCATCCCAAAGAGCTCTCAGCAGCAGGAATCATTCCCAACATGACAGGGGCAGCCCTGCTGCCTGCAGCTGTCCATCAGCAGCACAGGGCTGGGAGCAACCCTGACTGCAATTAATATTTATTACCCTTGTTAAATGCCAGGAGAGGCCATTTCATGATGTGCACAGCACAGGGCCCTGTTTACAAAGCTGATTCTGTCAATAATCGTTCTATTTGTCAATAATCGTTGTATTTGTCCATAATTGTTATTGCTGAACAATTACTGCAATGGCAATGAGAAATATCCCTTTATTAAATCCAGAATAAATCACAGCAGACACAGAGCAGTGAGACCACGTCACGAATGAGCCAGCACAGGGATTTGTTCAAGTTAACACAAGCATCATCAGGATCCTCTCTCCTCTCTCTTCCCAAGTTGTTTGTTCTCTTTTATTCTGCCTCTCCCAGATCCAGCCTCCTCCCAGACCATCTCTCTTCTCCTGGATCCAGACACTCCATCCCTGATGAGCCTGCAGGAGAATCCAAGGCTGATCCCAAGGAGAGGTCACACCATGGGACCAGGAAAGGCACCGTGGTCAGGAGCTGAAAACCACGCAGGGAATCACTGGAATAATTGCAATTTCCATGGAAACCATCCAAAATTCCTGACTTTTCTCTCAGTTTTTAGATCCTGCTCCCATCAACTCTGACCTCTTGGGAGAGAGGAGTGGATTTTCTGCCTTGCATTTCCTTTTTTCCCAAAAATCCCTTGTCTAGGCAGAACTTGGTGCTGGACTGGAAAAGCAGGAGCTCAGCAGGAGCCTGGTTGATGCCCAGCATTCCTGACTTGGGAAGAGCTGACAGTGCTGAAACCTCAGGGCACTGCTCCAGCTGGGCAGCAAAGTGCTTCACATTTTGTATTTTCCTCTTTCTCTATCTCTTATTCCAAGGGAAAAAGAAAAATCTGCATCTCATGGTGTCTTTTCCTCTTGAAAACCCTGCAGGACAAGTGGGAGGCAAGGGAAGGAGTTTGGAGCAAAATTAACTGGGAGGGTTTTGTTATTTCAGAGCAACATAACTCGGCTCAGTCTGGGGGTGGGACTGCAGGTATGAGGAGAAGAATGAAAACCAGGCAGGTTTTGGGAAGCAAATCTTGAGGAAAATATCACTGAATTTAAAATAGACGTGCAGGGAAGAGCAGGTTTCACTGCCACCCACTCCAGCGGGAGCAGGGACTGGCTTTGGGAACAAGCTGAAGTTTTTAAAAACTTCCTGGGAGCTGCTGATCCACACTGGGACAGGGTTGGGCTGGCTCCTGCCAGGGATCCTGCAGCCATCTGCTCCTGGGATGGGCTCCAAGGCTTCTGCATCAAGATCCTCTCCTGAAGTCCCATGATTTCCAACAGAACTCTTCCTCTCCCAGCAGTCTCCCCTGGGAATTGTTGCAGTGGCCACAAGAAGGTGGAAATTCATGGTTAAAGAGCCTCGTGGTGCTGTTGTTCACTCTCCTGTGCTTCTCTGAGGGGTTTGGCAGCTCCAAGTGCTGCACCCAGCTCCTGCAGGCTGGGATGGGGCTGCCCCCCACATTCCTGACCCCACAAGTGCACGAGGGGTGAGTGCTGACCCCCTTGGACACTCGAAAATGTGTGGGGTGAGGGCAGCTGCTCCCCTGAGCGCGGCCAGCGTGGGTGGGGAGCAGCAGAAAGATCCCAAAAACCAAACTGAGCCCCATCAAACTCCACCCCAGAGATGGGAATGTCCTGCTGCAGCTTCCTCAAAGCCCCACCCCACGTGGGAAGGGTTAAATAAGGCAGGAATAACAAGGGGAGTTCTGCAAGGTTCAGGTGGATGATGGCAGCACCAGATCCCACAATGCCATGTCTGGGACATGGGGAGGGGACAGACACAACCCCCTAAAAAACCTCAGGGGTGTGTGAACAGGAGGAACCCATGGAACCCGCCCTGCTGAGCAATTCCTGTCAGGAGCAGGGGAACAGGGAAATGGGGAAACAGGGATGGGGGAATGGGAATGGGGAAATGGGAAATGGGGAAATGGGGGAATGGGAATGGGGAAATGGGGGAATGGGGAAACTGGAAAATGGGAACGGGGGAATGGGGGAATGGGAAATGAGGAAACTGGGAAATGGGGAAACTGGGAAATGGGGAAACGGGAATGGGGAAATGGGGAAATGGGGAAATGGGGAAATGGGGGAATGGGGGAATGGGGGAATGGGGAAACTGGGAAATGGGAATTGGGAAATGAGACTGGGGAAATGGGAATGGGGAAATGGGGAATGGGAACGGGGAAATGGGAATGGGGAACTGGGGGAATGGAGAAATGGGGGAATGGAGAAATGGGGAAACTGGGAAATGGGGAAACTGGGAAATGGGGACAGGACAGCTCATTTGGAGCAAAAGTCCCTCAGGGGAGCAGATCCACGGGTCCAATCAGGAACTGACAGCATGGAGACAATCCCAGGGAGCTGCAACCTCCTGGGATTGCAGCTGGGAGCACCCCAGAGTGGGCATGGCCAGGGGGAGATTCCTCCATGAGGACAACAGAGCTGCTCACATCTGCTGGGTCACAGCCCCAAATGTCACCATCTGGCCTGGCCACTGCACCCCAAAACCCCCTGAATTCCTGATTAACCCAGAGAAGTCCTGGAACAGCAGCTCCCACAGGGAGTATCTTTCTCCTGGCTCTACAAGCACGAGGAAAAACTTGGTGGCAACGTGACACAGAGGAGCAAACGGGCTCTGGTTTGACCCAGGGGGACACCAGATTTCCTTGGATATTTCACCATGGAAAGCTCCCAGCTCAAGTGACAAGCTGGGAAAGGTGTGCAGCTGATGTGGGACATCTCCAAGGCAAGAGCCCTTGAACAGTCATGGGAAGAAAATGCAAGACTTTCATGTAGGTTACACCAAAATAAAACCCAAAAATGCAAACCAAAACAAGCAAACAAAAAACCCCAAACAAAACCCAAACAAAAATAAAAACAAATGAACAAAACCAAACAAAAATTTAAAAAATGCAAAAAAACCAACAAAACCAAAAAAAGCGCCAAACCCCAAAAGAATCCTCACCAGGCTGAGGAGCTTGTGGAGGACAATTCCAAGGGAATTCCCTGGAATGATTCCTGCCCAGCCCAGCGCTTGAGCAAACACTGAAATCTCACTCTGTGCTGGAGCAGAGCTGCAGATCGAGGGCTGGGAGAGGAAGGGAGGAAGGGAAGGGCTGTGAGCCTGGAACAAGGCTGTGAACAGCAGCTCCAAATCCCACATGGATAATCAGGGTAATCCTGCCTGCAGCTCTTTGCTTCCCTCCCTGCCAAGGCAGGCTGGATCTCTGCTCAGGGCCACCAGGAGCTTTTCCCCAGGGATTTGCTGCTCCAAACCACTCGGATCAAAGGCAGGGAGAAGGTGAAGATGGATCCTCAGGGACTCCCAGCATCCCAGGGTCCATCCCAGCCTGGAAGGGATCCAGCTGCTGGACTTGGGATGTGGTGGGTGCTCCACCAGGAGCAGTGGGGGGACACTTTTGGGCAGCCACCACTTCCCCGTGGCAGATTTTTTTTTGCAGGAATAGCTGGAATGTTAATGAACACATTTATCCCAGATCCATTAAAATATACCCAGCAATGAGTACATTTATCCCCAATCCATGAACGTATTTGTCCCAAATCCATTCAAATATTCCCAGGCACAAACAAGTTTATCCCTCAGCCCAGTTAAACAGACCCAGGAATGAACACATTTATCCCAAATCCACTCACACATTCCCAGGAATGAACACATTTGTCCCCAATCCATTCAAAAAGAAGCAGGAATGAACACGTTTATCCCCAAACACTCCCAGGAATGAACAGATTTATCCCCAAGTGGAATCAAACATTGCCTAGGAATGAATACATTTATCCCAATCCATTCAAACATTCCCAAGAAGGACCACGTTAATCCCAAACCAAATCAAACATTTCCAGAAATGAAGATGTTCCATTCAAACATTCCCAGGAATGAAGACATTTTTCCCAAACCCAATTCACACATTCCCAGGAATGAACAGATTTATCCCAAATCCATTCAAACACTCCCACTGATGACCACATGTATCTCAATCCATTCAAACATTCCCAGGAATTAAAAGATTTATCCCAAATCCATTCAAACATTCCCAGGAACGACCACATTAATCTCAAAACCAGACATTTCCAGAAATGAAAGTGTTGTTCCCAATCCATTCAGACACTCCCAGGAATGAAAAGATTTATCCCAAATCCATTCAAACATTCCTAGGAAGAAAAGATTTATCCCAAATCCATTCAGACATTCCCAGGAATGACCACATAAATCCCAATCCCTTCAGACATTCCCAGGAATGAACAGATTTATCTCAAATCCATTCAGACACTCCCAGGAATGAACAGATTTATCCCAAATCCATTCAAACATTCCCAGGAATGACCACATTAATCCCAAACCCAAACATTCCCAGGAATGAACAGATTTATCCCCAAGCCCAAACATTCCCAGGAATGACCACATTAATCCCAAACCCAAACATTCCCAGGAATGAACAGATTTATCCCCAAGCCCAAACATTCCCAGGAATGACCACATTAATCCCAAAACTCTGCTGAGCGACGCCAACCAGTGCAGAACCTCTCCCTCCCCACGATTTTTGGCACAAATCCCCTCCTTTTACTCCCCCCCACCATTTCATTCCCTGACAAACACGAGACGGGTCCAGAAAACCGGGATTTTCCAAGTCTGATCCCAACAAACTGACCCTGCACCAGGAATTCCAGCATTCCCTGGAATGACTCTCCCAGAAATGGCAGAGGGCACCTAAACCAAGGCAGGAACGCTGCCTTTACTGCCCAGGGTGGTGACAATGGCATTTATTGTCACTCCCAGTGCCACCATCATCCCCCAAGGAACAGGACGGGTCAAGCACCCAGGGAAAACTGCAGGAGGAAAACTTGGGAAAGGCAGGAGGAGAGGGAAAAGGAAGAACAAAGATCCTTGTAAGACTCTCTGGCTGCAGAACCCCCCCAGGAGCACCAGGGCCCTGCTCTTTCTGTCAAATAAACCTGGGGAAGCGGATTTTGGGGGCCTCCCACTGCAAAAAAAAATCAGAAAATGTGTGGGTTTTTTTCTCTACCCCACACAAGGAGATTTGAACAGCAATTCCCAGCCTGGATTTGAAGGTTTTGGCAGCTCTGGAATGTCCCTCTCCCTCACCACATCATCCATCCTCAGTCTCAGCACAGTGAGAGCAACTCCAGAGCTGGAATTATGGAGCTGATTGTCCATTTATAAACTAATAATAATCTCCTCAGCCACAGGAAATTTCAGCTGGAATATTCTATCCCCAAATCAGAGCACAGACCTCAGCTGAGGGAGCACAGTGGTTTTCTTCCAGGGGTATTTATCCAATAGCCCCCCCATCCACCCCCCGAGCCCGTTTTGCTGAGAAAAGGGAACAAACTCTGGACAAAATTGAGTTCTGGGTGTGGAACTGCCCTGACCTGTGACAGAAACCACATTCCCCAGTCCTGGAAATGCCATTTTTAAAGACAACAACAGAACTATGGAGCTGATTCAAGCAGTGCAGGATGGTGCAGGACAGAGAGAATTTCAACCATCACCCACAGCTAGACACTCAAATTGTACAGAAAGACACCCAAACTGTACAGAAACAAACACCCAGACACTCAAATTGTACAGAAATAAACACCCAGACACCCAAACTGTACAGAAATAAACACCCAGACACTCAAATTATACAGAAATAAACACTCAGACACCCAGATTGTACAGAAATAAACACTCAGACAGCCACATTGAGCAGAAAGAGACACTCAGACACCCACACTGAACAGGAACAGACACCCAGACATCCAAACTGTACAGAAACAAACACTCAGACACCCACATTTTACAGAAGCAAACACCCAGACACCCCCCATATTTAAGAGGCACACACCCCCAAACACCACACCAGACACCCCAAAACCAACCAGATTCCCAAATCCCACAGGAAGAACCCCCCTGATCCCCAAATTTCACAGCAGCAAGCCCCCAGCCACCCATACCACACCCTGAGGCTGGGACTGCCCCCACCACCCCCAGAGCTGCAGATTCCCAGGATCCAGAGGGACCTGGGAACCCCCCTGAGCACCCCCAGAGGCCAGGGACACTTTGCTGAGGTGGGGTGCAGTAATCCCACACCTGAGAGAGCTGGCACAGTCCCCAGTGTCCCCCTGGGTGGCTCAGGGACACGGTGACAACAGAGGTTGAGGAGGGAGATCTGGGATCACAAAGCCAGGCAGGAATTTGGCATCAGCAGAGGGGTTATGGGAATGGTTTGTGCTGCTTTGCCATGGAAACCCCAGGAAATGAGCCCCTCCCAAGAAATCCTGCCTGCTCCCAAATCCCTGCTCCCAAATCCCTGTTCCCTAAATCCCTGCTCCTCAATTCCCGTTCCCAAATCCCTCCTCCGAAACTCCTGCTCCCAAATCCCAGCTCCCAAAATACTTTCTCCCAAATCCCTTTTCCCAAACTCCTGCTCCCAAGTCCCTGCTCCTCAACTCCTGCTCCCAAATCTCTGTTCCTCAGCTCCTGTTCCCAAACCCCTGCTCCCCAAATTCTTTTTCCCAAACTCCTGCTCCTCAATTCCTGCTCCCTAAGTCCCAGTTCAACTCCTGCTCCCAAATCTCTGCTCCCCAGATTTTGTCTCCCAAATCCCTGCTCCCCAACTCCTACTCCCAAATCCCAGCTCCCAAAATACTTTCTCCCAAACTCCTGTTCCCAAATCCCTACTCCCCGAATTCCAGCTCCCAAATCCCAGCTCCCCAAATTATTTCTCCCAAATCCCTTTTCCCAAACTCCTGTTCCCAAATCCCAGCTCCCCAAATCCCAGCTCCATCTCCAGCTGCCTCAGTCACACACCAGAGGCACTGGATTGTTCCCACAATCCCAACCAGCAGCTCACAAACGGGGTTCCCTCGTTTCCCCACCTCACGTCTGATGGTCCCCCAACACTTCCCCCCTGGAATTCCGACACATTTTTTCCTGCTCCACAAAAAAATCAGGAGTGAAGGGTTGGAGGGGCCTGGGATATATTTTTCCCACTGCCTATATATTGCCTCGTTGATCCATAAATATTCCAAGAGCCACAGAGAACAGATCACACTGGAATTATTTCAATTGAAAGATTCCTGCCATGCTTTGCATGGATGGGGCTTGATTTGATCAATATCAATAATCCTGTTTTACCAAAAATTCTCCTTTCTGTTCAGCTATGACCCAGTTCTGTTGCCCTGAGCACAAACCACAGGTTTTACTCTCACTCCAAACTCTCAGCACGAGCCTCAACCACACCAAGTTGTCCAAAGTCACCTCAAATTCTGGGAAATTAGAAGGAAAAACCAGCACAGAACCAGTCTTAACACTTCCCACCTCCCAGACAATCAGGAAAAACTCCAATATTTCCTCAGCAGCACCTCCAGCTGATTTGCTTACAAAGGAAATAAAAAACAAACAGGAAGGGAGGGATGGCAGCTGGAAAAGGCAGGACTCAGAGGAATTGCTTCCTTTCCCCAGGCATTTCTCCAAGCTTAAATCAGTGTTTGAAAAGAAAGGCACTGACTTCAAACTGATTTTCCCCCTTCTCCATGATTCCCAATTCTCTCTGAGCTCCTCCAGACCCTCATCCAGCTCAGCAGGATCTGGTTTTTCGCCCCCCAGCTCCATCCTTTTCAGGCATCAGCTCCTGCCACACCACATTTCCACTGGAATTTCACCCAGTTTGTCTAAAAATGTTTCTCTAAGAACAACATTTCTGCTTTCTCCCTCTCCGTTCTCCTCTCCCTCAAATGGATTTTCCTCTGCTGTGTTTTTAGGCTCAGCCTCGCTCCCCTGCACCGCAGACCCTGCTCCAAGGCCCAGATTTTAACAACTAAGTAGAAAAGGAGGTAAAAAAAGAGTGAGGTTATCACCAGCTGGGAAAACAGAGCTCCTGCTGGGAGTGGTGGCAGTGTCCAAACCCAGCACTGTCCCTGCAGGGAGGTCCTGTCAGGGCAATAAAGCAAATTGCCCAACATATCCACAGAGGACACCGAGAACATTAAAACCCCATGGGGACTGTGCAGTAACTCCCATTTCCACCCCAAAATGTGATCCTGAGTCATCAGGGAGAGCAGAACATCCCAAATCTGCTGAGAACTCAGCAACAAACACAAAACGCAGGCCCAGCAGGAGGGAGCCTGGAGAGCGTTGGATCATGAGGGGAAACTGAGGGGCCAAAAACCAGAATCCAGGTTTAAATCATGGATTTGGCCAACAGAATACAGGTTTAAACCACGGATTTGACTGTATCCTGTCTGTGCCACAGCCCCAAGGACTGATTTTCCCTCAGGGCAGGGCCGGGAGGGCCCAGCAGGGCCCAAATCTCCTCTGCCAACAGAATTCAGGTTTAAATCATGGATTTGGCCAACAGAATCCAGGTTTAAATCATGGATTTGGCCGTGTCCCGTGTGTGGTGGCCCCAAAGACTGATTTTTTTCGTCAGGACAGGGCAGGGAGGGCCCAACATAGCCCAAGTATCCCTCTGCCAACAGAATCCAGGTTTAAATCATGGATTTGGCCAACAGAATCCAGGTTTAAACCATGGATTTGACTGTATCCTGTCTGTGCCACAGCCCCAAGGACTGATTTTTCCTCAGGACAGGGCAGGGAGGGCCCAGCACAGCCCAGATCTCCTCTGCCAACAGAATCCAGGTTTAAATCATGGATTTGGCCGTGTCCTGTGCGTGGTGGCCCCAAGGACTGATTTTTTTCGTCAGGACAGGGCAGGAAAGGCCCAACACAGCCCAAGTATCCCTCTGCCAACAGAATCCAGGTTGAAATCACGGATTTGGCCAACAGAATCTAGGTTGAAATCACGGATTTGGCCAACAGAATCTAGGTTGAAGTCATGGATTTGGCCAACAGAATCCAGGTTTAAATCATGGATTTGGCCAACAGAATCCAGGTTTAAATCATGGATTTGGCCGTGTCTTGTGTGTGGTGGCCCCAAGGACTGATTTTTTTCCTCAGGGCAGGGCAGGGAGGGCTCAGCACAGCCCAAATCTCCCTCTGCTCATCCCTGCTCTGCCCAGGGAAGAGCCCAATCCTCTCCCCAGGCTGGGTGAAGGTGTCACTGGGCGGGTGCCACCTGTGCCACCATGGCAGGGTCCCCTCAGGGGACACGGGGCGCTGCTCTGGAGCTCCTGACCCACTTACACACACACACAGGTTTCTGAGCAGACCACTGGCTGCTCTTTTGGCACGTTATGCTTTTGTGGCCCTTCAGCTCGAAGGCAGGCTGGCACTCGAAGTGCAGAGTGTCCCCATGGCGGAAGGTGGAGCCTTCTCTGCGGCCAAAGGCGGGGATGCCAGGATCACCACAGCTGCCCTGGTCGATCTCTGGAAAAAAGAACAGAGAATTTGGCTGTGGGGAAGGGGCTGGAGGAGAGAAAACACAGAATTTGGGTCTGGGGAAGGGGCTGGAAAGGAAAATTTGGGTGTGGGGAGAGGGCTGGAGGAGAGAAAACACAGAATTTGGGTGTGGGGAAGGGGCTGTAAAGGAAAATTGGGGTGTGGGGAGAGGGCTGGAGGAGAGAAAACACAGAATTTGGATG
>JAGMWU010000028.1:2785924-2813340 GCA_018697195.1 Certhia americana
TGGATGTGGGGAAGGGGCTGGAAAGGAGAATTTGGATGTGGGAAAGGGGCTGGAGGAGAGAAAACACAGAATTCGGGTGTGGGGAAGGGGCTGGAGGAGAGAAAACAGAATTTGGATGTGGGGAAGGGGCTGGAAAGGAGAATTCAGGTGTAGGGAAGGGGCTGGAGGAGAGAAAACTGAATTTGGATGTGGGGAAGAGGATGGAAAGGAGAATCTGGGTGTGGGGAAGGGGATAGAAAGGAGAATTCGGGTGTGGGGAAGGGGTTGGAGGAGAGAAAACACAGAATTCAGGTGTGGGGAAGGGGTTGGAGGAGAGAAAACACAGAATTTGGGTGTGGGGAAGGGGCTGAGGCCCAGGTGGTGCAGCCCCCTCCAGATTGTGGCATCCCAACCCCAACTCTCTCCTAAAAACCCCTCCTGAGGCTGCCCATCCTCAAATCCAGAACTTTGGATGAGGGAAGGGAGATTTGGATTAAATATCTGGAAGGAATTGTTCCCTGGGAGGGTAGGGAGAGGCTGGAATAGAATTCCCAGAGAATCTGTGGCTGCCCTGGATCCCTGGAAGTGTCCAAGGCCAGGCTGGAGGGGGCTTGGAGCAGCCTGGGATGGTGGAAGGTGTCCCTGCCCATGAACTGGATGTTCTTTAATGTCCCTCCCAAACCAAACCGTTCCAAGATTCTGTGACAATCCCAGGTGAAATGAAAAAATAAAATACTGGGAATAAATGAAAAACACAGGGATCCAAAGCAGCTCCTGCTCTGCAGCTGCTCCAGGAATTTCTGAATTCAAGACCCCAATCTCACCACGCAGGACCAACCCTCAGCTCCCTGGCACAGGGACACGGAGGGAATTGTGGATTGGGAATTTGCTGGATTGTCCCCTCTCCTACTCTCCCTACCCGAATCCCATTCCCATTCCTACCTTGTCCCCACACAGACACTGACACAGAGTTAATCCCTCTCTCTGTGTGTGCATTTTGACTCCAAATAAACCCCAGGCACAATTTCCTGTTCTCTCCTGCTCCCTCCAATCCCATTTCCAAAGGGCTCCCTGCTCTGGATCACTATTAGCTCCAAAAACTTCACTCCTTCATTCCTCCTTAGTGTTCCCACATTTTTTTATCTGCTCCACACTCCTGGTTTTTATCCCCATCATCTCTGATCAGTCTCGCTGTCTCTTCCTCCCCGCTTCCAATTTCTTGCACCAAATTGGAAATCTCTTTTATGACACTTCTTTTACAGAGGCAAATCATGGAAGCTGAGATTTGCATGACTCCCTCTAATATCCCAATTTGGCTGGAATAACAACAAGCTCCCTCATTATTATTCTGGCTCCAGGCAACTCCAGATCCAGGTGTATTTTGAGCAGAAGTCACACGGCACAGAGCTTCTGCTGCATCTCGAGCTGAAAACTCACTGCTAGCTAATGAAGCATCCCCAAAATAATTTAACATAAATTAATATTCAAAGTTTTTGTGAAACAGGCTGCGTTTTTTGCCTCTCAGTAAAAGCACTTTGCCAGGATTTACGGATCTTCCTGCACAGTTTCCAAATCCAACTGTTTAGGAGCTGCACTTGCATATTAGGGATGGAAAATGAAAATTTTGGGTGTTAAAGCTGCACTGAACTGTTCATTCCTCCCCCCAGAAATGCACAAGGCCAACAGTGCCTAGCATGAAATGAAAATTCAGCTTGAAAACTCAAGGAACAGCAACGATCTGAGAAGGGAGGGAGAGGACTTGGAACATTTATCAGCGTGTCTGTCAGGGACCTGGGGACACTCCCTGCTGCCACTCAGAACATCCATGGCTGTTATCCTTTCCCTTCCACACCCTGGAAATGCAGTTAGCAAGTGCCAGTGATGGTCCTGGGAGCTGCAGGGGGCCTGTCCCAGTGTCCCCAGTGTCCCCAGTGCTGCTGTCACTGGGGCAGCAGTGCTGGGTGCCTGGTGAAGGAGCTGTTGGGATCCCTCTGGTTGCTGGCATTTGGTGAGGATTCCCCATCCTTGGAGTGTCCCAGGCCAGGCTGGAGCATCCTGGAATAGTGGGAGGTGTCCCTGCCCATGGATTGGGATGGGCTTTGAGGTCCTGTCTGATCCAAACCATTCCATGATTCTGTGACACCACTACACCTCACTCATCCCATCCCTCAGAACATGGAGCGAGTGTGGATTCACCTCCCAGCCCATCCTGTGCCAAAAAATTCCCATGGTGGCAGCCCCAAAATTCTTCCATGAATGGACATAAAAAATTCCCATGGTGGCAGCCCCAAAACTCCTCCACCCACAAAAAATTCCTGCCTGACCTGCTGCAGCCCCATCCTCCTGAAGCCCATGGAAGCTTCCCAGAAAGGTCAAAGATGCCAAAACCCCACAGCCAGATCCAAATATTTCCCTCAGCTTGGGCTGGTGGCTCTGGAGGGATGGGAATCCCAGGAATTCTGCACCAAGCAGCTCCAGCTACAGCAGAAGCCGAAGTTCCAGAGCTGTAATTCCAAAGGGAACTGGGAAATGTGCAGCAGCAGTAAAACCAGGATGTGCTGAGGGCATCAGGAACTCAGAGAAAATGCAGCTAAGTGAGGTAAAATCAGAGCATTTTGCCCCTTGGCTGAGACAGAATAAAGACAACACTCAAAGGTTTCCTCCCTCCTCACCCTTTCCTGTCGATCTGCACGACCCTAACTCAAATCAGGGGGTTAAAAATGGGAGAAAAATGAGGAATTAGAGCACCCAATTCCCACCTGCTCCTTGTTAGCAGCAGGCAAACACAGCTCGCGGGTTTCATCACCTTACAGGGGTCAGGAAATGGAATTTATTCAGGAACTGCATTCTCTGACCTGAGAAAAATCCCCTGGTTCCTGCATTTCTTTGCATAGGGAGTAAAATCCATGAAATATTTAGCGGGGCAGACATTAAAAAAAAAAAAAAAAAAAAAAAAAAGAGTGATTCAAAAATATCAAAACACGTTACTTCAATAAGATTGAAACATTCCTCCTGATGAATGTTTAAAGTAAAATCAGTTCCACATTAGAATAATAAAAGTCAAAACTAAACAAGAACATCCAAACCAAGTGTTTTGACATTATTGAAAGGAAACAAGTTGACATGAATCTTTCACAGCTTCTCCATCAAATATTATTCATACAGGGGGAAATTTTGACAAAACGGCATTTTCTGAGGGAGAATGTGGCAGCAGGAATTTTGCAGAGCTCTTTGTGCTGTTTGGGTGGTGGGTGGGAAATTGGGTGAGGAATGAGGGCAAAGCCTCCCTCACAGGCTCCCCAAATCCACACGGCTCCTCTGTGGGAATTTCTGGCTCATTTTGGGGGGAAAATGAGGATTTTTGGAGCTGCCAGCAGGTCAAACTCCAGTTTCTGGAAGGGGTAGCCACAGAGTGAAGGATTTGTGAGACTGAGGAAACCCCAGCTCACAGGAAAATTAATTTACCTCACACACAGGATTTTGTACTTAAATGAACTTGGCTTAATTAATGAAAGCTAATGGTGTCAAGTAGGAATTTGGAGAAATCAAGGCCAGGGTGCTTTTGCTGCCTTTCAGTTTTTGCCTCCAAGAATGAATAAAAATGGGATCATCTCCTTGCAACCCAAAGGATTCTCTGGTTCTGACCCAATGGAAGGGGTGAACAGGATGGGTTTTAAGGCCCCTTCCAACCCAAACCAGTCTGGGATTCCCTGAGTGAGGAAAAAAGGAATCTAAAGAGGAAACACAACAAGGAGGGGATAAACTAAAAAGAAAAAGCCCTTCCTGCTTCTCCCCAGCAGAGCAAGTGCAGCACTGGAGCTGGCTCTGGTAGGATCAGCATCACTTCAAACCCTGTGCTGAGCTTTGGGAACAGGAGCCTGGCAGAGCTCAGCTCAGCTCAAAGCCCTTCTGTGGCTCAGGTTCAGAGCTCCTGGTTTGGGACAAACTCAACCCATTTCAAGTTCACATTTAATTTAACAGAGCAGGAGCCATGGAAACCCCTCGGCCTCCTGACAGACCCCCAGATCTGGGGTGAGGGCAAGAAATGCAGAACCTAAAAAAATAAACCCAGGGCTGGATTTCCACCTGAATAATTGGCAAAAGAGCTGCAGGAAGCAGCAGCTCATCCTAGCAAAGTCTGGGAAAAAAACCCCAAACCAACCCTTATTTCTTCTGCTGCTGAACCGGAGTTTATTCCAAGCAATAACATAAAAGTAAATCAATTGCATCAATTCCTGTGGAAAGATGAAAAAAGTTTGATTAAAAGCACAAAGGGCAGAAGGGGAATCTCCAGCTCCAGCCCTGCAGAGCTCCTAAGCCTCTTTAGCACCGTGGGGCTGAATTCCAGCTCTCCCCAGCCAAAGCCTTGCTCAGCACTCCCTTGACAATAAACAGCCTTTAATCATCTCCTGCCTGCAGCAGGGGGCTCAGGGCACAGACCTGAGTCAGCTCCTACCCAATTCCAGCAGAAATCCAAATTAAATTACTGTAGGAGTGTCCATAAATCTGGTTTTGATTTGAAACTCTCGCTTTCTATTAAAACAATACAACACTGGATTAAAATTTGGCTTTGTTCTGGTTTTTGGTGGGGTTTTTTAATGTTTTAATGTTTCTGTTCTTACCACAGGGATTGATAAAATTAATTTACTTTTATGCTATTGCTTGGAATATCCCTCAGAAGGAAGAGATTATGGGATCTTCTTTAACCAATCCTAAATTTCTCAGGAACTTCTGAAAAATGTGGCCTGCAGGAGTCCTTTATTCCAGCTGTTACAACGGGCTGGGAATTCTACAAAAATATCCTGATGGATGTGGAAGGCACCAGCTCCAGGTGAAGGTGTTTTCCCAACAAATCATCCAGGATTAAAGGAAAAGAGGGAGAAGAGAAGCCCCAGGATCTCAGAAGGCTTGGAGCCCTCTCCCAAAAATTTCAGCATCCCTCAGCTCTGGGCAGTGGGGAGGAAGGAGAGGATTCTCCAGGAAAGTGGAGCTTAATCCAAATTCCTTCTGCCAAGCACTGGATCCAAAACCAAACCCAAAACCATTGTTTATTATGATGAAAAAAAATCTGTTCTTGAGGATAAAAATCTGGATTTGAGATTTGGGGGACATCAATGAGCCAGACCCTGCCAGAGCTGACCAATCAATGCTGCCACCCTGATTTCCACAAAGAGGGACAGCCAAGGAAACACCTTTAAAATGAAAAATGTCCATTTAGGGTCCAGAAAATCCAGAGCTGAATGTTCCCACTGGACACTTCCAGCAGCTCTCAGGGAGACTTTTCCCTCACAATTTCCCTATTTTTGCCAACAATCGTGACAACAGCAAACACACAAGCTTAGGCCAGACTTGAGATCTTGCTGCACTGCGTGAGTTTCATTGAAAAAATCCCAATATTAACTTTTATTTTACTTGAAACAGCCCAGCTTAGTCCCAGTTTAAAGCAGCTGACCCCAGTGATCTGCTGGAGCCACGGATTCCCCCATCTCATCCCCTCCCACAAGCACAGTCCTTGCTGCCAGCTGCAATTCCCAACTTTTTTCCAAAAAAACAGCTGAAATGGCAACGGGACAGCCCCACCCAGCCAGCCTGGATGGCAGAGGAAGCAGCAAAGCTGCTCTGAAGGGAAAAAAAAAACAAAAACCTGCAGAGCTTTGATTTATTTAGACGAGCTCGCTTTTCTCCTAAATCCCTGCACTCAGCTCGCACCTGATCCTTTGGAAAAGGTTTCTTTTGGGAAAAGGATTCCTGATTCCTTTGGAAAAAGGGGAATTTGGAGGGAGGAGCCTGGATTACCTTCATAGGTGGCTTTGAAGCCCAGCAGGTTGCTGACACTGTCGGTCTGGAAGAGGAGCCACATCTGGTGCTGGGTGCTGACGATGAGGTCAGGGACTGTGGTGCCTGTCAGGCTGCAAAAAGAAATAACAACAGCAAATCAACAGCCTCAAAGTGGCCTCAGATTCACCCCCCTCAAATAAAGGCCTCTGCAGGAGCAGGGAATTGCCAAACTAATTAGGAATCACCCCCCCAAAAAAACCTGGGGGATTTTCAAGCTTGATGAAAATCCTCTCGTGTTCGGTGTTTTACCCCACGCTGAATCTTCTCCCACCACCCTCACTGCAATCATCACAATTCACTGCCAGGAGGGTAAGAGATCACCCAGCAGCAAAAGGAATCGTTTCCTTGCTCGCTGAGGCAAAACATCAGCAAACAAATAAAATTCCCAGAAGCCAAAGTGTGCCCTGACTAACTGAATCCTCTGAACTGCCCTCGTTGCAGTCTCCAGTAGTACAAAAAATAATTTTCCACCCATTCCCTGCTCCATTTGTGCCCTGAGAGAAGTTTCTACAAGGATCTAAAAAAGAAAAAAAAACACCCAGCAGACAAAACATGAGCCCCAAATCTGCTGAACACCCTGTGAGCCTTTGAGAAGCGCCACTAATTCCAGCAGGATCAGGGCTCTGCCTTCCCCTCAGTATCCTCCCAGGAGGGCTGAGGGGATTTAGGGCACTGTCACTGATCTGCCCCCATTAATGGGGCTCATTCAGCCTCTGGGATTAATCACCTTGTTATGGTTCAACACAGCTTTGGAGCTTTATCCCCCACTCACAGGAGCATCTTTTCCACAGGCAGATGCCACGTGGAGCTCAGCTCCCTCCCTTCCCTGTGCAGAATTTGTGTGGGCAGGATGATTATTCCAGGAGCAGGGCTGTTGTGTTGCCTGTGTTTAATGTTGTGATTATCCTGTTTCTGCTGAGGTATTATTTGCAAGAAATTCAGAAATAAAGCTCAAGTGGAGAAGACTGAGGGGGTTTTTTTATCTTTTCTGCGGTGTTTCTATAAATCCAAATTCATCCCCGTGTTCAGCTCTGGGTTGGGCCTGGCCCCAGGTACAACAGCAGCACTTGAAAAGCTCCTGGATAAAACTAAACTCAACAGAAGAGGGATGTGGAATTGTTGGAGCAAGGGCAGGAGAGGGATGTGAAGTTGATAAAGGGACAGGATCCAGGCTGGGAGAGCTGGGAATGCTCAACCTGGAGTAGAAAGGTTGAGTGGAGACCTCAGAGCACCTGCCAGGAGCTGCAGGTGAGCTGGAGAGGGACTCTGCATCAGGCACTGGAGCGCCAGGACAAGGGGGAATGGCTTCAAACTGGAAAAGGGGAGAATTGGGTGGGAATTCCTGGCTGTGAGGGGTGAGGCCCTGGCACAGGGTGCCCAGGGAAGCTGTGGCTGCCCCTGGATCCCTGGCAGTGTCCCAGGCCAGGCTGGACAGGGCTTGGAGCAGCCTGGGGGAGTGGAAGATGTCCACAGAAGGGGGTGGAATGGGATGAGCTTTAAGGTCCTTCTACCCCAAACCCTCCAGAATTCTGTGGCAGCTCCCAGGGCTGTGTCACCCACCAGCACAAGTGACAATAACTCCGCTCCCTGCCAAGTGCCAGCTTTCCAGGGCAGGGATCTGAGGGAAATGGGACCACCCTGGACATCACAGCCCTCTCCTCCCCATGGCAGAGATTTCACAGGCCCCAGGGACAGGGACACCTGCAGCACCCACTGCCCAGCTGCCCCTGGTTGTGTTCTTGCTGCAATCCCAGCAAAGCTCCCCCTGCTCTGCCTGTGCTCTGTGACTGCTCTGATCTGCAGCAGGAATTTTATTGATCTCAGGGTGCTGCTAAATGAAGAAATGATCTTGTTTTAGTGCCTGTTTTGTATCCCAGAGATGTCCAGGAGTGTTATTGTTGATTCTCAGTTTATTTATTGAAGCAGCAACCAGGCGGGAATGAGGAACACCCCAAGAGGAAAAAACCTCCAGGAAAAGGAAAGGTGCTTCAAAGCTTTGTGCATCCTTTGCCATCCCACTTTTAACAAGCTGGGTGATTGATTTGGGTGCTTGCTACTTCAGGAAATCAAATTCCTTCTGCAAGTCAGGAAGCTGAGCCTAACAATCTGCTCTGTTTCCATTTTCCAGGGATGGGAATGAGCCTGGAAACAAATGGTCCTTCCCAGCTCCATTTGGGATGGAATCTGCTGCTGTGCAACTCCCCTCAAGTGCATTCCTTGATTGCAAAGGCAGCAGGGCTGAGCTCCTCAACAGCCAAGGAGAAGTGAAGAGCAGGAAGAAAATTGGAATTACTGCCTTTGACAGGAGTTCCTGCATTTTGATTCTTCCAAAGAAACCTCACTTTGTGTCCAGGTATTATTCCTCACTTTGTATCCAGGTATTATTCCTGTGAATCTGGCTGAGAGTGGGCAGAAAACTCTGGAAAAAGTGATCCATGGACTTTCAAGCACATTAATTAGCACCATGGTCTTCACACCTCTCTCCCATTTCACTACTTTTCAATTAATTCTCCCAGATTATTAACCAAAAAAAAAAAAAAAAATATATTCCCTGGATGGAGTAGCATCAGGAATTTACTGGAAACTTCCTGGGAAAAGATTCCAGGCACTGCACCTTGCTCAGTCACAGATATTCCAAATTTGCATCAGCAAAGTGCTGAGGAGGTAACAGAGAGTGGGGAAAAACACATGGAATGATTAAAATCCAATCTGAGGAAAATCTTTGTAAAGTTTTATGCAAACCACAAGGGAGGGAATGGGAAATCACGTCAGGAATTGCTTCCAAACTGCTGCCATGGAATGTTCTGGGACACCTGAATTCCAGCTGTAAAATGATCAACCTTCACATTCCAGGCTGGGCCCCTGACCAAGGATCACCCCTGCAACAAAACCTCTGGGAAAAAGATGTTTGGGAAAGACAAGGAAACGTGGATATGTGGAAATGGAGTGGGAGGCTGCTTCGTGTGGAAAAAGAAGATGAAGGAGGGAAAAAATACGACAAATTTCTCCATCAGTTGTCAGAGCACAACAGCTTTGCTGGAGTGGTTTAGGAGAGGCCTGGAGGGAAAGCAGGACCATCTGCACATTCCCTGTGCTGAAGAAACCTCCCCAGAACATCAGATCTGCAAGTAAAGGATGCAAAAATCCCAACTCCCAGCCTGGAAGAAGGCTCGTTTCCCCGAATGCACCCTGGGTGTGAAATGCTGGGGATGTCACACCAAGAGTTGGGATTTACAGCCACGCTGCACTGCTCTGAAATGATGGCAGCAGGAGAGGGAGGCATCCAAGCAGCTCCTGGGGTGCTTTTCCTTTTGCATCCCAGCTTTTGTCAGCTCCCTGGAGAGCCTCAGCCTCTCCCTGAAGGGAAGGGAAGCACAGAGGGGAGAATTTTCTGTGCTGTGGAAAAACGAGGTTCCCTTTCTTAGTAAAATCGAAAAAGTTTAATAAAAGACAATAAGAGGCAAGACAATAAAGGAAAAAGTGATTGGGTTGGGTGCATTAAGCCAAGAGCACCCCCTAACTCAGAAAACACTTCTTTAAATGCTTATTCATGTTGCATATTCACAGAACCTCATCATTCCAAAATATTCCTTTGAGTTCTTCCAACCTGGCCCCCCCCCATTCTATCTTGTAAATCAACATTTTTCTGTCTGCTAACTCTCGGATAATGGATGATCAATAAATTCCTTCTCTGGGGCTTCTGGTGTCTGTCACTGCCATTTTCATTATCCAGATAGGATAATCTAATCCAAGAAGGTGAAGGATTTCCTGATTGTCTTTCACCATTTTCTGAGTAATTACGCAAACAAGAGCTTTTGGATCACCATGCTACAGCCAAAGACAAATATATTTATCCCACTACTATTTCTAAGTTTTGTTAATAGCACAAATAAAAGAAATTATATTCATACTGAGGGGAGTGAGGGAATTTGTCTTTCCAAACAAGCCGAGGGTCGGCTGGTAGATCAAACTAACACTGAGAGAGAAAGGAAACAAAGGGAAGGATTCCACTGATTGATGAATGGGAAAAAAAAGAGTTTTTTTCTTCTTTTTACAAACAAACTGTAGGTTTGCTGATAAATGAAATTGGATATTGAAAGATGAAAGAAACAATGGAGGGAAAACAGAAATTCCTGAGAATTAAAAGGGAAAGTTATACATTAGAGGGGAATTTCAGGTATCAGGTGTGTGGGAAGTCTGAACCTCTCAAGTACCTCAGCCAGTGGGGAAAGAGAGAGGGAAATGTGGCTGGGAAATTGGGATCAAAAGGAGGGAAATTGGGATAAAAAGGAGAGAAATTGGGATAAAAAGGAGGCTGCATCCTCCCAAAATCAGAGAGACCCCAGGGGAATGCCCCATGGCCTCTCCCTTTATTCGAATAAAGTAACAGGACTCCTCCATCTCCTTTTCAGACACAAACCTATGCTGTTTGTGACAATTTTCCTGACAGTACAGCAAAGTTTTGTCTTCCCAAACAAGCGTTATAGAGACAGCATTCATTTTACTCTCTGCAAAAAGCCAATAATATCATATATCCTTATAACACGTGCCCAGAAGTGACAGCCAGCCCAAAACTCACTGGAGGCAGGGCCAGCTGCTGCACCCCGATCCTGGAATCCCACGGGAGAGGAGGATTTCCCGGGAATTGGTACTCACACGTAAAGCACGGATTTCTGGTCCCCGACCTGGCCTCCATCCCCCACTGTCAGGGTGTCGTAGCCTCTCTCCAGCTCAAATTCCTCGAAGGTGAGTTTGATCACCTGCCAAAGACACGGGCACAATTACCACAATTATCACAATTACCACCAAGCCCTGCTCACTGAGCCAGGAGCATCTAAACCTCCAGGACATCACCCCAGAATTTTGTTTCGTTTTTTTAACAGGGGATTTGAATCACCTCTGCTTCATCACCTTCATCTCCTGATATCGGTATTTATGTGCTGGGATCTCAACGTGCCTTTTCTCACCTTTTCCCTCCCCAAAGCTGGAATTCTGGAGGAGGATTTGGATGTGCATGGAGTGAATGAAGAGTTTTACTTTGTGGCTCAGGAAAATTCTCCTGGTTCATGGTCAGAGCAGGAGAGAATTTATGGATTTATGGGAATTGTCAGGGAATTGTCTCCAGCTGTCTGCAAACACAATCCTCAGCATCACCACGTCCCTGTTCCTTGTTTTTTCTCTCCTGTTCTACCCAAACTTTGGATTTTTGCAGCCTCTCTGCATCATTTAGGAGCAGAACTCCCACGGAAGTCTGTGCTCCAAGGCTCTCAGCTGCTTTGGGAATCTCTGCTTTTCAAATCCAATTTAGGGGGCAGAGTCCTTAATCCAGCCTGGGACAGGCTGAACAAACAGAAAAAAAAGAGATTAATTAAATTGAAGAAGAGTTTCACATCTCCCATCAGCAGAAATCAATGGAGTTTTGTTTCTTGGACTCTTTACCTGACCAGCAAAAATAAAAAGCACAAAACCAGTCAAATGCACGAGACCTTTGTAAATACATTCCATTTCCTGACTTTTAACAGATTAAATCACCAAGTGTGGGTCGATGCTTCTTTCAGCTGCTTGACACAATACAAAAACCATCAAAAGTCAAGAAGGAGAAGGAGCCAGGTGAGTGCCAAGGACCACAGAGCTCTGGGGCCACTTTCCACCTCAGCTTGGGGCAGGGAACCAAAGCTCAGGAAACCCAAAATCTTGCTTTTGTCCTTACTTGCTTTTATAAAAGCAGCACCTCCTGCAAGACTTGAGCAGGTGTGGATGCCCAGGGGATAAAACCCCTGAAGTTCAACCCAAAAGTTAAAAAAAAAAAGTGTTTATTCAGTTCAGGCTGAGCTGTCCTGTGTTTTCTTTTCTACAGATGAATACAGTATTTTTCAATGCACAGAAAATTAAATTTAGAGATTTTAGCCATTGTGGAAAGAGGGGTTTTGCCCCAAAGCTCCAGGATGGTGAACCAGGAGCCCGGGTGATGCTTCAGACAACTTTAATTTGTGTCAGGTACCCAAATATTAACCTGTGCAGGTTACAAAAGCATGAAATGCTGGAATAATGTAATTAATCCAGAGGACACCGAGCTGCAGATCTGCACACACCATTACTTCAAGCAGCCACTCCAGGAGCTGCATCCTAAGCAGTCTGACCCTAATTAAACAACTAATTACATCCTAGCCCACTCAAGACTGCAGTCTCGTGGCACAAGATCTGGATGCTGAATATTGTATTTATTTCGCTATTTTCCTGGGGTTTTTTTTGCTCTGAAAGCTGGAAATTTAGTTCATTTAATTCAATTATTTAATGATACGTTGAACAGCCAGAGAGCCACCAGCACCCCCAAACCTGGAGCTGCTGAGGTGACAGGGAGCAATCAGCAAAGCCAGGAAAATGGGATGGGGACTCCTGATTCTAAAGTGCCACCAAAGTGATTGGAAGTTCAGTCACATCCTGAGGAGAAAAATCCACAATAATTCTCTCCAGGAGAACAGCAGCTCGTGCAGTTCTAACCTGAAGTTTTACAAGCACATCCCTCATTTCCCTGCTCCCCGGGCTCCAGAATTTCCCCCTCCATTTGGGATAAATCATCCCCTGGAGAGGCCCTTCTCCCTCCATCAGCTTGGACATTGCTTTTTTCTGACTCCAGGAGGGAATAACCCCAGGAGAAACCTCAACCAGCAAAATCCATTATGTCAAAAAGGGCCAGAAATAGCTTTTATGCAAATTCCCCAATTATCATATGCATTTCTCAGCTCCCCAGTGATTTATTTTCCCACTGTGGTTGGAATTAATTCCCAGGGCACCAGGGCCCAGCTCAAAAAAAAATCTGAATATCCCCCAAATAGGTTTGATGTCCCCTCTCTGCACAGGAAATAATCCCAATTTGTCAGTGGGGAGGCCTCAGCCCTATGAACGCAGAATTCCCAGCAAATTTGGAGGGGATTTTGGGGCTCAGTGGATCTGAGGCTCTTTGCCAATGATACAGCAGAGGACTTGCAAATGAATCCTAAATTCAGCTCCCTGCTTTTCCCAAAGCTCCACGGAACAGGACTTGATCCAAAGACCACTGGAGTCAATAAAGAGATTACAGCGACTTCAGCAGCTCCAGCTCAGGCACATAAAGCTCCTTATTCCCAAGTATTTTCTAGGCATGGGAAGGAATTCATCCCCAGTCCTTCCCTCAGCCAGGCTGGGAATGGGAAATGCTGGGATCATCCCTGAGAGCCAAGCAGGAGAGCTGTGGCCTTCCCAAAGGAGTTGGTGCTTTTCTCCCACCCCTCCCTGCTCCAGGAGAACTCTTCCCAACCTGGCAATTAAACAGGGCAGCATGAAACACATAAACCCCAAAAAAACCCTTCAAAAACTGGCATTAATTAAATTAATTTAAAGTATTTCTCATTTCCAAGGAAAAGGCAATGGGATCTCCCCTCACAGCTCACAAACACCGATTTCACCAATCCATATTTCAGTGTATGATGGATGGGCAGCCCATGGAGCACAACCTGCTGTGGAATCTCTGATCTGAGCTTAAAACAAATGGATTTGACCAATTCCAATCCCCTTTATGATTTAGGGAGGGATCAGGACTTGGTTTGTTATGACCCAGGTTTCAAAGCTGAGGAAGAAACCAATGAGAGGAAGAGGAGAAAGTTCCTCTAAGCGGAAATTCCCAGGGAAAAATAAGAGTTCTGTGCAGGAAGGCCAGAGGAGGAGCTTTTCCTGTCACACTGCTCATGGAAAAGCAGGAAAACTTTGGGCACAACACTGGAACTACAGCAAAGGAACAAAGCCGAAGATCAGACCTGAACATTCACCACAAAAGGGTCAGTGAAACACTGGGCATGGCCCAGGGCTGTTTTTCCTTATGATTTTCATCTCCTCCTTCCTAATTTGTAGCAGGAAACCCAAATGGAAGTGTTCTCCTACAAAACATCCAGGAAATGTCTGCACCCAGCTCACCACCAGCTCTCCAAACACTGTTCTATCCACACAAAACATGGATGCTGATGACTTTTGGGGACAAAAATGTACAAAAAAAAAAAAAAAAAGAAAAAGATGAAACACCCTCCAGAGCCTAAGCTGTGCTGAATTCCAGCCCCTGCCTGTGCTCAGCCCATGGAACATTCCAGTGCACATTGTTCTCCTGGGGCTGATCAACCACTAAATCCCTCTCAAGAAATCAGCACTGAAGAATCTCCTGGGTCCACTCTTGGCTGTTCCAAACCCCAGGCTTTGTGCAGTCACACCACACTGAGCCACAAGCTGCCTGGGAATGGGAATTTTGGGATATTCCTCATTAAAATCCTCTTCCACCAGAGATCTGGGCTGGTTGAAGGCTTGGGCTGAGCTCAGCAGGGAGGGCAAGCAGGATCCCAGCAGGACTGCCAGCACTTCCTCACAATTCCCAGAAAAAAACTCCTGAGATCCCGTGAGATTCCCCCTGCAAAAGGCAGGGAGCCAACGTGCAGGAATGTCCAGAGGCAAGGGGGAAGAAATGGGAGCTTGGAGACTTGGCAAGCTCAGGATTTATTCAGAACTAATGGAATGATGTTTGCAGGAATCCAGACGCTCAAAGGAACAAATCCTGTCACCTTCTGAGAGCAGGAATCACTCAGAAATCCCTCAGAAAGGGATTTTGGAGCTACACAGCAAAGGAATTCCTGTTCTTCTGCTCCAGATCTGGAGGAGCAACAAGGGCTGAGATTGGAAAAAGCTGTGAGGGCACCAAACACTGCCCTGAACTCAATTCCCATTGCCAGGGGAAAATGACAGGGATTGATCTTTCCCAGGCCAGGGCAGTCACACCTTGGTCTCTCCCCACACACTGGAGTCACACCTGTACAGAAAGGACTTCTATTTAAATTTATAACAGTGCAAAAATGGGAATAAACTTTAATACTGCATAAATAGCATGAGAGAGAGAGAGAAACCCCACTCCTCTGCCCCTGGGGGCTGAAATCCCACTGGAGAAGGGCCAGCCACAGCCAAAAAAAAGGGAAAAATCAGAATTCCTGGCACAGCATCCCTGCCCTGATGAGCTGCTGGGCTGGGCTGCTCAGGCACCTCCCTGCCCTCCACATGAGATATCAAAGGGGCTTCGATTACAAATAATCACACTCATTTTTAATTACAACCCTTAACAAAACGAGTCTTCAGCAGGGGGTGAAGGTCAGGGATTTAAAGACAGCTGGGAAACACAGGGAAGAGTCTGTGTGGGGACAGAAACTGTGCCTGAGGGGCTGAATAAACCTCTAATGTGAGGGTGAGGAGGGGCTGGAAAAGGTTCCCCAGAGAAGCTGTGGCTGGCTCTGGACCCCTGGAAGTGTCCAAGGCCAAGCTGGATGGGGCTTGGAGCCACCTGGGATAGTGGAGGTGCCCGGAAGTGTTTGGAAGTGTTTGGAAGTGTCTGAATTTGTCTGGATGTGTCTGGAAGTGTTTGGATTTATTTGGGACTGTTTGAAAGTGTCTGGAAGTGTTTCAGTATGTCTGGATGTGTCCGAAAGTGTCTGGATTTGTCTGGATGTTTCTGGATGTGTCTGGAAGTGTCTGGAGGTGTTGAATTTGTCTGGATGTGTCTGGATGTGTCTGGAAGTGTCTGGAGGTGTTTGGAGGTGTTGAATTTGTCTGGATGTGTCTGGAAGTGTCTGGATGTGTGTGGAAGTGGAGGTGTCTGGAGGTATTTTGGTATGCCTGGATGTGTCTGGATGTGCTTGGATGTTTCTGGACATGCATGGATATGTTTGGATGTGTCTGGATTTGTCTGGATGTTTCTGGACATGCATGGATATGTCTGGATGTGTCTGGATTTGTCTGGATGTTTCTGGATGTGTCTGGAAGTGTTTGGAAGTGTTTGGAAGTGGGGGTGTCTGGAGGTATTTTATGTCTGGATGTTTCTGGAGGTATCTGGATGTGCTTGGATGTTTCTGGATGTGCTTGGATGTTTCTGGATATGCTTGGATGTGTCTGGATTTGTCTGGAAGTGTTTGGATTTGTCTGGAAGTGTTTGGCTGTGCACACACACTCCACCACCACATCCCACCATCCAAACACGTTCCAGCTTTTGTTCCATAAAACATCAGGGCAAAGGACCCCCCTTTGCTCCTCTCCTCCTCTCAGGGCTCTGGTAAATCAAAAATTCTCCTCCACAACGGCTTTGAACTGAAAGGGAGCAGGTTTAGACGGGATATGGGGATTGAATCCTTCTCTGTGAGGGTGAGGAGGGGCTGGGATGGAATTCCCAGAGAAGCTGTGGCTGCCCCTGCATCCCTGGAAGTGCCCAATGCCAGGCTGGAGAAACCTGAGACAGTGGAAAGCATCCCTGCCCTGCTTTGAGGTCCCTCCCAACCCAAACCCGCCAGGAATTCCATGAAATACAAGCCTGGAATTCCAGGAAAAACCAGAATCCCGTCCTCCCTGGAGCAGCAGAGCTCCTGAGCTGCCCGAGGGCAGTGGCAGGACCCACCTTGGCAGGGTTGAGGGCAGTGATGACCCACACACAGTAGGCGTTGTTGTCGTACTGCACGGGGTAGTTGGGGGACGTGATGACCCCGCTGGGCCCACGCAGGTATGTGTCACACATCCTGGCTGGGGACACAAACGGGGACAGTCAGCACTGGGGGAACTCTGCCAGCAGGGAGAGGGGAGGGATGAGCTTGGTGTGGATGTGGGAGAAGGTGAAAATTTACATATTGCTGTTTGTAGGCCCTAAAGTGCTCCTTTTAACCAAGCTGTGTCACAAAAAGTGAAGGATTTCTCTGGGAGGAGTGGGGTCATCTTACCCTGATCCCATCAAATCCCATCAACCCCTGATCCCATCAAACCCTGAACTCAACAAACCCTGATCCCAATAAACCATGAACCCATCAAACCTGATCCAATAAAATCCTGATCCAAATAAACCCTGATCCCAACAAACCCTGATTGCGACAAACCCTGATCCCATCAAAACCTGATCCCAATAAACCCTGAACCCATCAAACCTTGATCCTGACAAACCCTGATCCCAACAAAACATGAACCTGTCAACCTCTGAACCCAACAAACCCTGATCCCAACAAACCCTGATCCCATCAAACCCTGATCCCGACAAAAACCNTCCCATCAAATCCCATTCCCATCTCCTCTCAGACCAACACCACCGTCTATTCCTCACTGATTTATTTCTTTTTCTTCCTCCTTTTTTCCTCACAAAAATCCTTCCCCATCCAGGCCAGAGGGACCAGCAATGACACAAGTCCTTCCTGATGCCCCCAAAAAGCCACATTCCCTTTCTTCCTGCAGATCAAACCCCCAAATGTTGCACAGCGAGGATTTATTAGGTCACTATTAAGTATTTATCAGCTGGTTTCCTTCTGTGGGCTCAGAACTAAGGTGGAAACTCAGCTCTGCATCATCAAAACATCTCAGGTAAAGGAAAAGCTGGAAAAAGTGCTTAAACAGGGAAAATTTTTCCTGTGGAATGCCTTTGATGTAATATTTAGCTGAAATATTCCACAAAAAAAAAAAAAGGTGGGGAAAAACATCCTGGTCCTGGAAATGTTCTCTGTTGCTGTGATGGAGCCTCAAAATTAATTTACTTTTGAAGTTTATTTATGTATTTAAGTTTATAATTTAATTTAGGAGATGTATTTGCACATGTGGAGTCTGAAGGGTTTTTTTTTTTTTCCCCCCCTATCTAAAACATGGAAAAATCATCTCTTGGCCAAGCTGTGGGAACTTTGGGGAGCTGAGGTCACTTATCCAGGATTCTGAACCACTCCTGCCTCATCCTGGAGCTCCCACACCTTTTTAAAAAAAGGGTAAATCCCATTATTCCCGTTTTTCAAGTGGGATTAAGTGACTCTCCCAGGATCCAGAGGGAATCTGTTGAAGATGGGGGAGCTGCAGAACTTTCCCCCAAAGTTTGCTCAGTGGGGATTAAGAAATTATTGATGCCCAAGGGGTTAAAATCTGGGACTGACTCCGGAATTTAAGAAAAAAAAAAATAGAACTAACGGGGAGAAAAAAGTGGTCGAAAGCTGAAATAAAAATCAAACTTATTAAAAAGAAAAAAAAAAAACAAAACAAACCCCAAAACATGAAATTCAGCAGCTAAAAAAATGAAGTTGATTCACAGAAACAGAATAATGCAGGCAAATCCCTTCTTATCTCTTGCATGAGGACACCATAAATTTCCTTTATAGTGTCACATATTTATGCCAAATATCCTCTTACACTGATTCAATTTATTCCAGGCTTGTTTCAAGAATTACATGGGATTCCAAAGCCCTGAAAAAATCTGCAGATGAAATTAAAGAAAAAAAGAACTGGGGGGGAAAAAAAAAACCTATTTATGATTTTAAGAGCTTTAAAGGGATTCAATTAAAAATATTACAAGTTATTCTTTATTAGCATTACAAATATCACAATGTGACATTTCAGAGAGGGAATGAAAACAAAATGGCCAAGGGCAAAATGGAAAAAAAACCTCCATTCCCGGATGGCTCATGGCACAGAATGAGGCTCCTGGGGAAGCACAGCCCCCAAATCCCACATTTCCAATGAAAAATCTCTCTCCAGCTCTGCTTTTCCAGAATGGAAAAACTGGAATTTTTTTATTCCAGTCTTTCCTCTTACAGGGTAAGGAGGAAAGGGAAGAAAACACCTGGAATGGGGAGAGGGAGGATCTTGCTCAGGTTTTCCATCCCTGAACAAAAGGAATATTCAGGAGAGAGGGAAGGGAAGAGATTTAGGGACAGTTGGGGAATTCATGGAAGAGTGTGAGGGGAGAAAGGGGGTGCAGAATCAGGGACTGAGGGGCTGAATAAAGCTTTAATGGGATGGGCAGGAGGCTCTGGAAAAGTTTTCCAGAGAAATCCTGGATGCTCCATCCCTGGAAGTGTCCAAGGCCAACCTGGGATGGTGGAAGGTGTCCCTCCTATGGAACAGAATTTTCCTGAAGGTTCCTCCCGACCCAAACCACTCTGGGATTGTTTGACCTGGCCAAGGGATGACCTGAGGGCAGCATGGGTGAAAAAAGGGACACAAAGGAGTTGGGAATTCCCACAGATCCCAAAATCCAGACAGGCTGAGCCCCCTCAGGCTGCCCCTGGATTCCTGGGAGTGTCCAAGGCCAGCTTGGAGGGACAGTGGAAGGGACAAGCTGGTCCTCAAGATCCCTCCAACCCAACCCAACCCAACCCAACCCAACCCAACCCAACCCAACCCAACCCATCCTGGGATTCTCTGATCTGACCGAAGGGATGACCTGAGGGCAGGATGGCTGATGGAAAAGGCACACAAAGGAGCTGGGAATTGCCCCAGATCCCCAAATCCAGCCATGCTGAGCCCCCCTCACCTCTGCAGACAGGCCGGTGGTCGCTCCAGGCCACGATGATGTCGCTGACTCTCTTGCAGGTGATGCTCTTGGAGCCCTGCAGGTCGTAGCCCTCGTTGCAGGAGAACTGGATGCTGGAGCCCAGCCTGGAGAGGGGACAGAGGGGACATCAGCCTTGTCCTGCCTCGTGCAGCCCAGGATTTGGGGTCAGAGTCATCCCCTGACCCCACAGGCAGCAGCAGGAAGGGAGGAGGGACCGGCTCTGCCTCCCCCTCTGCCCTGTCTGCCCCAGGTGCTGATGTCCAAATCCCAATCTTTAGTGACATTTCAGTGGGAATTTCATCCACAGCCCTGGAAGAGAACATGCTCAGCGTTCTTATAAAGTGAAAAAAAAAAATCTTTTTTATCAACTGCTGAGAGTTCTGTTCTTTATTGTGTGCTGTGGACTCCGAGCCTTTGCTGTTCCAGCTGCTTTGTTCACTGAGGTAACACAATCCAGTTTGCAGTGGCTGGGAATTCATCCCGTGGAATTTAGGGACTGTTGGGAATTCCCTTTCCTCTTTGCTAGATTTGAGGAGAATTTGACTGACTGGGATACGATTGAGAGACACTTCCCATGAGAAAAACAGCCCAGGCCAGCAAAATCAGGTGAAATATTGATTCCCCACAGCCACCAGCAGCTGGGGCACCCCTGCAAAGGAAAACTGGGAACTGGAAAGGAACAACAGCACTGGTTCAAACTTTAAAAACCCCAATTAGCTGGCACCACATGGACTCAGTGATAGCAAACCTCAGTCACCTCAAATTCTCTAAGGGCACAGCCATGCTGGGGCTTGAGCTAATTTGAGGAGTGATTTTTTTATTTTTTGGCTCTTTCACTTTTCTAGGGGAAGGATGACAGCACACAGGGATTCAACAACCTGAATTGGGAAAGGATAAAAATAATCCAGGAGATCTTCAGAGATCCTCACGTGGGGCAGCACACACGGGCAGGTTTTTACACACGTGTTCCCCAAAACTGGGCAGGATTTAGGGAGTGGGACAGAGCAAACAGAGCCCCCCCAGGGACACCCAGGAGCTCTGCAGCATGCACAGAACACACAGAAAATGTTCTTACCTAAAATCGTTGCCTATCCTTTTGCCTCTCTCGGGAATCCCAGGGTCTGGACACAAATTATGTCCCTGGGACACACCAACCTGAGTTACTACAAAGCAAAAAAACAGCACATACAGAGACAGAATAGCAAAAGGAACATTCTTTCAGCAGCTGTCTTGGTGGATGTGGCGAGAAAAATGGCAACTGGGAGCTCAGAAACCTCAACGTGTTCCGTTTAATTCCAGAAAAAGAATGGCTTTGGAGACAAATATCCTGCTCAGTTTACACACCTGAGTGTTTTCTAGGAAATACCAGCTAGGGACACAGTTTTCCCTTCGTTCCGCTACAGAAATACCTCTGGAAAAAGTTGTTCCTGTGGGTTTTTTTCCTCATTCTGCTAAAAGACACCAATTCCAGAGCGCATTCCCTGTGACTAAAACACCACCTGTGACCCTCCCAGGTGACCTCGGAGCCCTCCGAGCCCAGCCCAGCGTGCCAGGGAAAGAAAACAACTCCATGGAAAGGCAGGGATGTGATCCCAGGGGGAAAAACCGAGCACAGAACGAGAGGGAGAGAGGAGAGGGGAATGCAGAGTCGAGGGTTTGAAAGTGAAGTCATTTAGTTGGAACATGGAAAATTTTATGGAGCAACCCCGATGCCAACAAACATGAAATCCATGGAGTGGTGACCAGCACTGAAGAAACCTCTCAGCTCCACCTTTTCCCCTCCCCATTTCCAGCCCTCCCCAACCTGCCCAAGGCGCAAAGGAGGGTTCAGGGTGGGGTAACCTGGGGGGGATTCATCAACCCTGGCACAATCCTGATTTCCAGTCTGAATTCCAGCACAGTCATACACGGGACAAAAGGGGGATTTGGCCGCAGGACTTGGGTTTTCTTTGCACCCAAAACAACAGCACATTTCTCAGCCATGACGCTGAACTGCTGAAACAACCCCCTTTCCATTCCACCTCTGCCTGCCACTGGATTACAGGGAAGAAAATCCCAATTTTATTCCAAACACAGTTCTCCAAAGGCCCCTGCCAGGAGGAGGGTGACACTGAGGTGACACCAGCCCAGTTCTGATGGCAGACACGCAGGGACAGGGCAGGCATGGGGAGAATCCACCCAGACTGGACACGCACAAAGCCAAGAGCATCCAATATTTGGGAATTAACCACTGGGGAATCCCTGGTGCATTCCCAACTACAGCTATTCCTACAAGCAGGGAAGGATTGATGCTTCCCAATTTTGGCTGATCCCAAAAATATTCCAGCTTCTCCTCAGCACTAACACTACCTGTGATGCCCTTTAAGTCCTTTTTTAGGAATTTCCTTTTGAAGGCCCTTTTAGTTTCCCTTCCCACCGTGCTGGGATTGTCCCACCCGTGGCTCTGTTTTCCCACACGATGCTCTGAGCTCTCCTGTGTGTGTGTGAGGACACAGAGGTGACAGAGACAAGGATTCATGGCAAACAGCCTCCTGAGGGATTGTCTTCCCACTTTTCCATGTCCATAACCCCTTGACACGTGAGGAGGCAGCAGCACCCAAGCAGCATCCTGCATCCCTCGATTTTTTTTGTAGCTCCAACCTTTGCTTTGCCACTTCTCACAGGCCCAGAGAATTCCAAATCACCCCAGAGTGTGAAGGAAGGGAGCCCATGGATTTAATTCCCAGCTCCTGACAGGAAAAGTTTGGCTGAACAAACCCATCCTCCTTGGGGTTCCTCCCCTACACACAAAGGTGATGCCTGTGCACAGGCAGCTCCAAACAAAGGAAAATTCACCTCAGGATGAGGTTTTTATGTCCCCAGCCCATCTGGGAGTGAGGGAAAGTGCTCAGATTCCTGATTTTCCTCCTGTAAAACCCTCCCTGACCAGACACACCTGTAACAACCACAGCTTTGAGAGCTGCATCCCAACACTTGGGAGCTCTTCCTCGGCAGAAAAAATCACATTCCCCCAGAAAATTCCTCCTCTCATGATCAAAATTCCCCCAGACCACCCCTTTTGTGCCCCCCAGAGTGGGTCACTGCTGTCACACCCATTGATTATTTCCAACAGCAGATAAAAACAAAGCCTGGAATTCAAAACTTTGGGAAGAAAGGCCCCAGATCCCAGGAAAACACAGGCAGAGAGTTTGACAGTCCCATTGCTGAGGTCTAAGCCCAGCTCATCTCTCGTTAGCTGCAGATTCATTAACACCTAAAAACACGTGTAGATAAAGCAGAGAACAGGGGAGATAAAGCTGAGCAAGGGGCAGAGGGAAGATATCTCCATATCCTGGGAGTTGGGGAATTTCCCTTTTAAGGAGAGTGAAAGAAAAGGAGGAGATGGATTAGATGCTCATTTACAGAAACTTTTGTTCTCTACCTTTTGTTTTGAACACACACAAACACACAAATAGAGCAGCCCAAAGGTTATAAACTGGATTTGTCATGCTGAGAATTCACTGGCAGTGCCGTGTTCACCTTCCTGGAGCATCAGCCAGGCTGTGCCATTCCCAAAGGAACCCTTCAAAGTTACTGGGAAAACAACAGATCCCAAAAATTGTGATGAACTGCTCAATTTCTGTATTAGAAGCTCAGGAATTCTCTCCCCCAACCACAGGATTTGGGTTTCCATCCCCTCATCCTCCTGATTTTTTCAATTTCTTTCTCCTCATGAATTCAGGGACAGCCCGTTTTGATTGTTCAGCTTGCCACTGGAATCCACTTGTTAAAATCTCCTTTAGCTCTAGCTCTCTTCATAAAAAAAGTTCACTGACAGATTCCCAGGGGAGCATTTCTCACTGAATTTCAGAACAACAAAATAAAGCAGCACCTAAAAAAAACCTTTGGCAAAGCCCCAACATTTCTCAGCATGAGAAATCCAGGGAAAGGAGAGGAGGTGATGCTTTCTCCTGGCAGGAGGGGTGGGAAGGACTGCAGCAGGAATTAGATGGTTCAAAGGGTTAATCTGTGTGCCCACACCAGGGCTCAGAGTAATTCCATGCAAACTTCTGGGAAAGATTAAAAAAATCTTAATTAATCAAAAATTACAAAGGCCTGAGAGCAGGGAGCTGATTTATAGGAGCAGGGCTCACCCCAACGAGGCCCTGCTGCATTTCCAACCCCCACAGATCCTTCAGCACCCCAAAAAACCAAGGATTAAGTGATTCCACAACCTCAGTGACACTGACCACTCCCAATTCTAGCAACACCAAGTGTGAAAAGGGCACACAGAGAGATCCTGATGCTGGGAAAATCCAATTCCAGCTGGAAATGTTCCGCTGGGACAATTCTAAACCCCAATTTCTCACCTTGTGCTATTCCAGAGCAGCTCAGAAGATGCAGAAGATTCCCAGAATTCCAGAACTCCCAGCCCATTTCCAGGGTGTCACACCCAACCCAAACCTGTCCCCAAGCCCCAGGTGGCTCCTGTGTCCCTCAGGACCATGGACACACTCACCAAAAATCCAGAGACTCCCACAGGCTTGGCCGAGACCTAAAAACTGCTCAACCCTCCCCAAAATGACTTTGCAAAGCAGATTTTTGACCGAGCTGGACACACACAGAACTGCCAGTGCTTCACCCCAGCCCTTCCAGCCACCCCCACAGCACCTCGCCTCACCCAAACACCACAAAAAACACTTGGATGCTGTTTTTTCAAACCAAAACACCACATTTTCCCCCACTGTGGGACCTGGAATATCCACATTTATTTCCTGCATTCAGTGCCAGAAACGACCTCCAAAATGCGGCCTAAAATTTCAGATTATTTCCTCTACCTGTGTTATTTGTCTCTCTGTATTATTTTCCCTCCAGAAGTGATTAAAGCAAGATTTCCAAATAATTTTACTGATGGTGAGCAGGACAAGGCACTTAATTACGAATTCAGACAAACACATTCCACTACAATTGAGCACAATCAGCACCTCCCCCCCCCCAAAATTCCATATTTTTATAGATTTTTCTTTTCTTTTCCCTGCAGTAACACAAGCAGCTGTCCCATCACTACATTTTGCCTCCATTCAGCCACACAAAACACACGAGGTTTTAATCTGACCAGGCAATCCCAAACCCAAAACCTCTGCAAGACCTGCAGGATTTAAGCCTGGATTCTGCCAGGCAGGATTTTAAGCCAGGTTTTAGCAAAGAGCACTTGGAAAGGAAACATTGCTGGTAGGAATAACCAAAAATAAAGCAGGGACTTGAAGGTTGGACTTGATCTTTTCCAGCCTTAACGATTTTAGGATTCTGTGGCGTAGCTTTAAGTGTTACCTAGAGACACAAGAATTCCTGAATTTCTGGTATTTGAGCCAGAGCAACTGGAAATTGTTCTGGGATAGGAAATTTCTTTACCCAGCCTGTCCCACCTGGATAATTTCCTGTGGTGCAGGCTCAGCTCCTGGAAATTTGGGAGCACAAAGGGGCACGGCCAACCCTGCAAATCTAGCAGGGAACAGAGCAGATAAAGATATGAAAAAAAAAACCCCAAAAAAACCCAAAAAACCCCAAACCAACCCTGATTTTCCTGGTGCCATATCCTCAGGAATCAGCCTTTCTGCAGCTGGAAATTCCCTGCAGGTGGGGATAACCAGGGCTGCAAATCCAGGCCTGAGGGAGAGCAGGACATGGGGTGGCTCATGGAATGGGGGAATCCATCCCCATTCCCATTCTTCCAGCTGAACAACTTCCAGCCTGAGCTGTCCTCCATCAGCAGGACAAGATTTGAGCTCCCAAGATGCTGAAGTGGCAGCTCTGAGCCCCTTGGGAGGGGATAAACCAGGCAGGGAGAAAGAATTCCTGCTTTTTCTCCTCAGAAGTGCAGCAGGACTGCGACAGGGTGGTGGGGAAGGGAAGTGCTGGTGCTGTGTCCTCCTCAGCCTCTGCACGTTAAAAACGAATAAAACTCCTCCAAAGGCCATTCCCAGGAAGGAGAAATGGGAATTGTGTGTATTGTTAATGCTACAATACTTCATTAAACCAATAATTTCATCACTGCCTTCCCCACATTCCCCAAAATCCTGGACAGCAAATCCCCCCTCTGTCCCCACACCAAGCCAGGGGGGTTTCCAACCAGATTTCCCACTCAGTTAAATGCACTGGGATGTTTATTCCAATTAAATTCTTCCTGGCAAGGAGTGTATCACCCAGCCAGGAACAGCTTGGACATGGAGTTTTCCTTGAAATGGAATTATTTTCCCCTGGACATGCCCCCAGTGTTTTCTGCTCCAGAGATTTTGTTGGGTTTTTTTTTAACTTGTTGGGCCTTGCTCCCAAAAAAACCCAGAGCCTCTAAAAATTCTCCTGGGAGCTGGGAGGGAGACTCTCCCTCCAGACAGACACCAAGCCACAATTCAGATCCAGTCCATCCTTTTTTCCTGAATTTTGTATGCAAAATGCACCCGACTGAGATGTGCAAAGTGCTCCTGTCTGATGGGGGTAATGGGCTATGCAACAAAATGAGCAATTCCAACCTCTCCCCTAAACTCCATTTGGGAAAATGTTACATCCTGCTCCCATTTGAATCCATATAAAATATTAACTCCGAGTCAGATCCCTCCCATTTCGTTTTAGAGGCACTGTAAGAGCCCAAGGCTCAGGGACAAAAGCCCCAGTTTTTGCTCCTGATTTGGGAAGAACCTGATGGAAAGCTGAAAGATTTCCCACCTGCCAGAGGGAGGCACAGCAGTGACCCCAGATATTCTGCCCCTGACACACCAACCACTAAACACAACCTGAAAAATCAGCATTACAAACCCAGAATTATGATGTTTTTTCCACAGGGAAAATGAAATAAAACTCAAAGAGAAAAAGGAAGACATTGCTACTGCCTCTGTAAATTTTCTAATTTTTTTTTTTAATATTGTTCCTTATCCCTGCTCCTTATTTACAGCGATAACATTGATCCCATTCCAAAAATTCTTTACTTTCCCCACTAAAAGGAGTCCAAAGGCAACCCTGGAGCACAGAATCAACCAAATGCACAGATTCCAGCCCCCTGCACCCCCTTCCAGGAGTTAGTAAATGCTTGTGAACAGAGCACTGGGAGGAGGGAGTGATGCAGAAATGCAGAGGGAAGAGAGGGAAAAGCACCCAAACTTTTCCGAGTGGCAAAGTTTTAGAGATTACTGGAAAGTCCAATGAAATGTTCCAGGAGATTGTTATCAAAAAAGACAGTGAAGGAAGAGCCAAAAAAAACCCCAAACAAACCAAACTTACACACAGATGTCTTCTGGTTGTTGTCCTTGCTGGGCATGAGCTTCACCCCTCTGGATTTCAGCTCCATCTGCTTCTTGACTGTAGGGAGGGGAAACAAAGGAAAGAGGAGGAAAAGGTTTAGCTGAGCTTCAGGGATTGTAAAGTTTCCATTTTTAATAGAAAAATGTGAATCACCCCCATCCTGCATCCTCCCCTTTGGGATCAGCCAGCTTACCCTGACCCCTCAAAACCAGCAGGGATTTGTTTTCTGTGTTAGGGCTTTGGAGAAGGATTTATTTTCCATGTTAGGGTTTTGGAGAGCTTTAATTCCGAAATAAAAATGGGGTCCAACCCCCCCCATCCCTCTGTAACCCACTAAAAGTGGGAGACAAGCTAAAGGGAAGCTCTGCAGGGATGCTGAGAGGAAAATGCTGAGCTGGTTTCCCCCCTGGTTCTTCTGCTGCAGGAATTTATCCCAGAATCCATTATCCAGCAGAGTCATTCCAGGGGAGTGCTCATAACCTAAAAAACTGCAGAGCTGGGGGAATGAACAGCAGGAAAAGGCAGGAAAAGAGCAAGGAAAATAAAATCAAACCCCTTTATTGGCAAAGGGAAAGATCAGCTTGGAGCCCCACACCTGGGGAACTCCTCCCAAAGTGTGACCCTGCTCCAATCCTCCACTGAAAGAGGAGAAAAATCAGGAAAGGGAACAAGAATTCCATCCATCCATCCCTCCCCAGCAGGCAGCTCCCCACACCAGGGAGCAGCAATTTGTTTTTCTGCTCTGGACTTGGCTGCTGCTGCCGAGGCTCCCTCCACCCCCGAGGGTTTGACACAAACCCCACCTGGCAGAACCATCTGTGAGCAGCACAAACACCTGGATTTGGGAGAATTCCAGCCTCCACTGGCAGGAATTGGGATAACTCAGCCCTCACTGGCAGGAATTGGGATAACCCAGCCCTCACTGCTGGAATTGGGATAATTCCAGCCCTCACTGGAAGGAATTGGGATAACCCAG
>JAGMWU010000028.1:2815045-2832167 GCA_018697195.1 Certhia americana
CTCTCCTACCCCATTCCTGATGGCAAACCTGGCTCCCAAACCCATCCCAGATTTCATCCAACCAACATCCTCCTCCAATCCCATTCCTGAGGAAAATCTGGCTCCCAAACCCATCCCAGATCCCAGATCCCAGATTCCATCCAACAAACATCCCCCTCCTACTCCATTCCTGATGGCAAACCTGGCTCCCAAACCCCGCAGCAATGGGAACAAGCACCAGACACATCACCGAGCACCAATCCCAAAATTCAGATCCCAAAGGGAACATCTCCTCCCCTAATCGCATCGTGTCCCTTTCCAGGAGAACTGATAAACTGGTAAAGATAAATTGATGAAGAGGGATCACTGCATCCTCCCCTCCTCATCCTTCATTTTGGAGCCCTAATGATGGAAGTCAGGCTTTACAAATGACTCCATTTAGAACCAGGCACAGTAAAGCACCACTTGTTTTGTGCTTTTTAGAAATTAAATAAAGAAGAACAATTCATCCCCTCCCTGCCCTCAAAAATCCGGTATTTGAAAATCTACTTTGTTTGTAAATTGGAATGTGGAGCAGTACTACAAAGGACTGTGTCAGGATAATTGGATGAACAGAAACTCCTGTTTTCTGGAGGCTTTTGCTGCTCACACACATCCAACAGATCTAATGGAATACTCAGCATCCTGTCAAATTTGAGAGATGACATTACAAAGCTCTGCCAGCATGGCAGGCAGGCCGGGCTGCTCCTTTTAAACCACTTCGTGTTGCACTAAATGAGAATTTAAGCAGACATTTATTTATTTTTAATTTGGAAAACAGCGTTTCAGCAGCAACAACAGGAAAAATCTATTCCATGAAGCTCTGTTCTCCTTGTTGGGGGAATTGCTGTTAAATCCAGATCCTGCCTGGATCTCTCCCTTCTGCTGGGATGGTTCAGCAGCACCTGGGATACAGCAGGATGCTCACAGGGGAGGTGAAGAGAAACCCCCTCAAACTCAATTCTCTGGAAAGATCCCTCTTTTGGCAGCCTGAGCAATGGATCTTTGGGAATCAGAGCCTGCACAAGCACCAGGATTGCCCAGAATTGCCCAGGAGAGTCCACAGGGCACATGGCAGGAGCTGGAATTCCCTTTGGAGCCCAAGGGTGTGATCCAGGGCGAGGAGGGGAAAATCCAAGGTGAGAAATGGAAGATCAGGATGAGGAATGGGAGATCCAAGATGAAAAGGGGGAGTTTGAAAATGAAGAGGGCAAGATCCAGGATGAGGAGGGGAAGATCCAGAATAAAATGTAGGAGGGGAAGATCCAGGATGAAGAGTAGAAGATCCAAGATGAAAATAGGTAGATTCCTCGATGAGGTGTAGGAGATCCAGGATGAGGAGTGGATGATCCAGGATGAGAAATGGGAGATTCAGGATGAGAAATGGGAGATCCAGGATGAGGAGTGGGAGATCCAGGATGAGAAATGGGAGATCCAGGATGAGGAGTGGGAGATCTGTCCAGACTGAAGCCTACCCATGGACAGATCTATAGATCAACGCCATGGACAGGGTTGGGAGCACCTTGGGACAGAGGGAGGTCTCTGCCCATGGAAGGGGTGGAACTGGATGGGATTTAAGGTCCCTGCCAACCCAAAGCATTCCAAGATTCTGTGACACCCTCACAAAGCCATTTCTGTGTCTCCCACACACAACGAGAGCTCCCCAGCCCCTCCCTGAAGGAGGCAGCTCTGCTGGGATCTGTCCTGGGATCTGATCCCATTTATCCTCCTCCCGGAGGGGAGGGGAGGGAAGCGGCCAGGGCGGGGAGATCGATAAAAGCTGCAATTATGTGTTGGTAACAATCAGCTCCAGAGCAATTAGGGAGCCAAGTTCTGCAATAAAACATGTGCAGAGAGGGGCAGCAGCATCCAGGGCAGCATTCCCATCTCTCCATTTCCACCCCTCTGACAGGGGGGGGGACAGGGGACACCTGAGGTGCTGCCACCTCACCTGATTAAAACACTTTTAGATTATTTTCTTCCACTTTTTTGAGGAGACAGGATGAGGAAGAAACAAACAAAAAAATCCTACACACAGATTTCTCCCAGTCCCTTTGATTTCCTTACATGGGGAATGCGGAAAAAGCATTGGCAAAAAAATCAAGATTCAACTTAATGAAAGGGAAAAGGGAAGGGGGAAATATTTAACTCTCCCAGGAAGGGAACAAAAGGAATTTGCCGTATTCAATAACAACAAAAAAACCCTCTCTCCACAGCCTGATTGCATCTAACCTTGCTTTTACATTCCTAAAGTGATTTCCAAATGAGGGCACGGATTAGGGAGAGCAGAGAGGGAACAGACAGAGAAGGTGTTCTGCAAAACTCGGGATCAATTTAAACAAGCTGGAAGGGAAATTGTTTTCTTATAGATTATCAGCAAAGCCAGACCCTGTCCCAAAGGACTCAGGGGGTTCATAAATGATGTACAGACACGTCTTTGGAAAACAGACAACAAATCAGAGCCACCCTAAAGCCTCCCTTCCTTCTCCTGGTCGATCCTGATTCAGCTCTCCTGATGAAAAATGCATTTCAGCTGCTGTGCTTCCCGTGGAATTACACGGCCTGTTTTGTAGGGATTTATCTCCAGTGAAATATTTATGGCCAGGCCAGGTTGTGGAAAGGGTTACAAGGAGGTTTTTAAAGTATCAGCATCTGCTGTCCTACAGATCCCACTGCCTGCAGACACTTCAGACTTCCCTTCATCCCTGGGAATTTTCACTGCTTGGCTTCTTGTTTTGCTTTTTTTTTTTTTTTTTTTTTTTTTTTTAAGCATTTAAAGGGAGGAAAAAAAGCTGCCAAACTTCACAAAAACCAGTGGGAAAAAAGAGGGCAGGTCCCCTCTGGCAGCTGGGCCGAGGTCCTGCCTCGACTGCAGCTCAGGAACGAGTTCAGTTCATTTTCAGACACTCAATCCCCAGCTCATTCCCTCTGCCAGTGCCGCCAGATGAGAACCCCCTGGCATTTATCTGATCAGGGGCAATTAGAACATTCATCCTGACTTTTCTATGGAGGGAGAAAGGCTGAGTCAGGCAGGTGCTCTGGAGAAAGCAGCAATCCTGACAGCCAGGGAAGAGGCATCCAAAGGGGAGCTGAGCTGCTTTTTCCAGGGATTTGTGCTGCACAGCAACAACAAAAGGGGTTTCTTTGGTTTTTTTCTTTCAATTTAAAGTCATTTGCAGGTTCAAGGAAAGCAGGAAAGTAAAATAATGATGTGGTTCATGTGTTGAGGCCATGACAAGCACTGCTAAGAACAACCTGGGAACATACAAACAGGGCAGCTTTGTGGATTTATCCAAGGAAAATCCTCTCCCTTTCCCTTGACTCCTCTCCAGAGCTTTTTCCCAGCAAAGGCCTCTTGAGAGGAACCACCAGAGCTCCCCTGAACCCAGCCTTGGGAGGGGACTCAAAACCATTCCCTGCTTCACTTCCCTTCTCCTGGATCCTGCCTCCAGTGCCAGCTGCACCCACAACCTCCTTCAAACATCACAGGGAATGGTGGGAACACTTCCAAGGAATCCACTCCATCCATTCTGGTCCCACTCTGGTCCCACCAGGAGGTGCCACAGCCTCGGAGCAGCACCTTCACTGCCAAAGCATCTGCTGTCCCTCAACAGCACCCAAACAGCCCAATCCTGAAATCTTTTTATCCTGATCCTGAGTTCTCCCCACGAAGGTGGGGAGGGGCTGGGATGGATTTCCCAGAGAAGCTGTGGCTGCCCCTGGATCCCTGGAAGTGCCCAGGTTGGAGGAGACCTTGGAGCAGCCTGGGATAGGGGAAGGTGTCCCTGCCTGTGGCACTGGATGGGGTTTAAGGTCCCTCCCAAGCCAGCCCAGTCTGGGTTTTTCTAGGGAGGATCTCAGCTGGAAAATGAGCAGAGAAGGATCAATGCAGTGAGGCAGGTGGGATTGCTGGGGGAGCTGCTGGAAAAGGAGCAGAGCAGGATCAATGCAGTGAGGCAGGTGGGATTATTGGGGGAGCTGCCATGGGGGAGGCCAGGCCATTTGTCCCTTTCTCTCTTTACCTTGGTACTGGGCACTGAAGCCTTTCTGCCTGTGGTTGCCGTCGGAGGTGAAGTGCAGCCGCAGCCAATTTTTGCTGCTGATCACGGGGGCGGGCAAATTCATCCCAGTGAACCTGCAAGAGAGCAAGAGCCACGTCAGGAGCTGGGGGAGACACCCCAAACCCGGCTCTCCAGGCCATCCTCCTCCCCCAGGAATTTGGGGACTCCTCAAGGAGAGCCCCCTCCCCACACCAAGAGTGTTTCCAGCCTCACACTCCTGCTGGGATTCCCACCTGAGAGCTCCACCTTTGTAATTACAGAGGTTCCTTAAGGCAAAGAACATTCCCAGGCTTATTCAGCTCTTCTATTCACGTTTGGTTAACCCCACTACAAAAAACTCTGTTTATTTTAACTCCAGAAGGAAAAGGAGGGCAAGAACCTCTTTATTTTTTATTTTATTTACGGCCAACTACAATCAGAGGAAGATTCCAGCCAGCAAACGGTGCGGGCAGCTCCAGAGCTCAGCAGCAGCCCTTCATATCTGTTTATAATTTTATTTCCTTTTAAAATATGGTGTTCATTACTTCATTTAACTCCAGCTCACAATTCCTGGCTGAGTTTTGTCCCAAGCCAAGTTTTAGACTGGAACATTTCTCCCACATCACAGCACCTGGACTGAGGTCCACAATGGTGTCATTAACCATGGTGGGGACACCAAAGCCCTCATGGAACCCTGTTCCTGTTAAAGAAAGTTAATTTTTAATCCCCAATTATCACTGATTTAATAATTACTGCAATTTCAACACCTGTTATTGGCATGCCAGCACCTTTTATTGCCATTCCAACACCCATTTTTGGCATTTTAACACCCCCTTCTTTATTGAATGAAGGCAAAAGGATCCTGGGAATCTGTTCCATCCGGAGGGTAATTCAGATTTGATTATTAAACATTTTTTAGCAGCAGATCTGACAGCCTACGGAGCATCTGAAGAGTCCTTCAGTCACCCAGCCCATCCAGAGGTGAGCTCAGCTCCTCCAAGTGGGAGCCAGGCTGGAATTGGCAGCGTTAATTAATGGCAGAGGGGCTGCCCTGTGCTCCCGGCCCCTTAATGAGCTCGCAGGGTGATTAGTGCAGAACTAAAGCATCTCTGCCACCTACAGTACAATGCAAACCCTGAATTATCCTGAGCCTGGATCCTGCAGAGCTCTGAGATGTTTTAAAGCTGGGCTTTAAGGCTGTTCCCAATCATTTCTCCCGGGATTTTTCCATGCCTGTTCCCCAGCAGGAGGATGAGGTGGGGCAGAAATGGATCCTCTGTGGCTTTTGGCCATCCTTGGGGGATTCAGGGACAGCTGAACCCATTGAACTTTCTCAACCAACCAGATTTGGGGTTGAACATCAAGCATGGGATGCCTCAAACCCATCCTGAGGAAGTTCCCCTGGCTGGTTGTCACAACAACACCTTAAACTTCCCCCTCTCACCCTCCAGGACCATTTCACTGTTCACTCTGCAGCAGCAGCTGAGCTCCTCATGAATGATCTCCAGCTCTGCAGAGCCACATTTCCCTGTCACAGCTGTAATTCCATTGCCTGAGATAAAAACCAGACAGAATGAACCAAAGCTGCCTGAATGAGGCTCAAATTCTCCTGTCCCCCAGCCTGGTTTTTGAGTTTGATCAGCACAGCCTTGAAGGGTGGATGGAGCAGACGAAGGATTGGGAATCCACTGACACAGAAACTTCATCTCCACAGACTCACGGAATCATTAAGGTTGGAAAAGACCTCCAGGACATCAAATCCAAGCTCTCCTGAGCTTCCTTTTCTCCAGACTGAGCCCTCCCAGCTGCTCCTCCCAGGACTGATTTTCCATACCCATCCCCCTACGAATTTCCAAAGATCCCAAATACTTGAATTGTTAAAATTCCAGCAGCCCAGTGAAGGAACGCTTGGAAAATCAACTGGAAAACAGTAATGGATGGCCCTTCCTGCTGCCTTTGCAACAGCAGGAAGAAATCCTGAAGGTAAAATCAAGAGAAGGGACAAAAAAATCCATCACAGCCCCGGTGCTCTGCACCCACAGAAGATTTAGAGAGAAGGAAAACCTTTCCCTGACTATCCTGCATGGAAATTTTCCTCAGCTCCACGTGTCACTTGCTCAAGACAGTGACAGCTTTTGGAAAAGACAAAATCAGCCAAGAAATCCCCATCAGCTCCTCGTTTCCAGGCACACCCTGGCAGACTCCCACACGAATCTGCTCCCCCCAAAATTCCCTTTCCTCTCCCTTTTCTCATCTGAAATCCAGCAGGAGAATTGCAGGGTGAAGGTTTCCATCCCCTAAAAGGGCCCAGACTGGGTGGGAAAAGGGGTTAAAATGTTCTGGATAAGAAACACCACGGCTGGAGCTCAGCATTTCATGGCAAACTCAGTGGCCACCTGCAGCTTTTCACCAGGAGGCTCCCACAGGCATCAGATGATCATTAGGCAGCATTAATGGTTAATTGATAATGGAATATTTAATTCCAGCTGCACGGCCTCGCCGTGCAAATGTCGTGGCTGCTGGGGCTGGAGCCCAGAGGGAATGGCAAGGATGGGAGGAGAATCAGAAATCCAGGGATGACTCCTGAATTTCCCAGCAGGGGTTTAGGGACAGGGCAGGCAGCTCTTTATTTCCTATTTTCCCTTGCTGTCACCACCCTGCCCCCAAGCCTCACCTGAACTTTGTTCAGCCTGAGGAAAAAACTTCATCTCAATTGAGTTTACCCCAAACCCTTTCCAGCAGCATTTTTAACCTGGAATGTTTTTCCCTTTCGAGACACCGAGGCCTCCACATTAAACACAATTCCTTTATTCATAACAGGGAGGGGTTAATGCCATCAAAACTCCTCTTTCTGAGAAAAAAAACACTGAAGTGAGGCCTTCTCTACTCTTTTCTTTATTTCTTTCCTTGCTTTCTCACTTGCCACCGAATCCAGGCATTAAATATTTATCCCATTCCCTCCCCTGGCACAATTAGTATGGCTGTACATGGCTGGCACTGATTACTCTGCATTCACGTCCCATTATCTATTTACAATCCCAATTCCTGCTTTAATTTGTTTCCACGCTGAGAGGAAGAAAAGGAAGGGGGGAAAAAAAAATCAATAAAGTGTCACAAAGTGAGGCAGAAGCACTGGAGGAGCAGGAGGAGATGTTTGCACACCCTGAAATCTGATTATCATCCAATTGGCCATTAGTTCTTCTTAATAGGACTCAAATACAATGAGAATTCCTGGTGTGGGTGCTGCAAACCCACTGCAGGAGCCAAAGATCGGGACTAAAGGTAGGAATTCCATCTGAAATCCTGTTATTTCAAGTGAAATACATGGAGGTGATGGATTTAAACATGAATTTGAAGGTGCTGCCCAGAATCAGGGTGCAGCCAAACACCAGCTCCAAATAAAAGCAAAGGACATCAGTGGGGATGTTTTATCTTTTTTTTTTTCCCCACTTGAACTGCTTTTATTGACTTAATTTAACCTCTCTGTTCATTTAATCTCTGTTCTGACACCCCCTTGGATCTCTGCTGATTATCCCTAACATCAGCCAGGCAGGGTCCTGGTTCCTCCTGGAGCCTCCAACACGAATTCCAGGTGAATCTCCCTGAAATATCATCTTCCTGGAGCTCAGATCCACCTTCTCCTGTGTTTAAGCCAAAGTGAGACCCACTGGAGTGGCTGGGAGGAGGAGGAAGAGGAAGAGGAGGAGGAGGAGGAGGAGGAGGAGGAGGAGGAGGAGGAGGAGGAGAGGAGCTCCCAGCAGGATTCCCAGGGATGGAGGAGTCAAGGCTGGCAAGGAACACAAAATCCAAGGAGCAGAACACACCTGGATCATCCCTGGAAGTGCCCCAGGCCAGGCTAGACAGGCCTTGGAGCAGTTGGAATAATGGAAGGTGTGGATGGGGTGGCACTGGATGGGATTTAAGGTCCTGCCCAACCCAAACTATTCTGGAATTCCACGATCCATGACTGGATTTGGCGCTGTGGATGCTCAGTTTAACCAGAATTGTTGAGGGCACAGAACTGAGCACAGCCCAAACTTCACTCTGAGCTCCATCCCCAGCTCAGCCAGAGCCTCCTTTTCCCTCCCAGCCTTTATTCCACTGATATCCTGCCAATTCTGATTCATTTCCCTCTCACTGCAACTCAGGGACACCTCTCAGCAGCTCTTTATCTCCCTGTGTATTATCATTCCCTTCACCTGTATTTTTAACTTTTCATCCAAACCTCTCCTGAAATTATCAGGAGAGCTGTACCATTAATTCTGAACATCTTATTTGAGCTTGTCTGCTCTCTTAAACAAAATAGACTTAAGCACCTCTAGACCTCATTTCTCGGTCGCAGGAGACATCTCCTCACAATGGACTTCTACAAGGAAAATGAATAATTAGATCCAGTTATTGTTCCTCCTTTCATGCTGCAGGGAGGGGAGGAGCACTCCTGCATCTTAACTCTGCTCCAGAGCCTGCAAGTCCTCAGCAAGTGCAGGCAGAGATCCCACAGCACCCCACACCTTGGCAAGCAGCAGGATGGGACATGGCAATCCTCTGCTTACAGGGAATTCTGGAAAAGAAACACCCAAACCATGCCTTAAGTTTTACCTTTTGTGTTTTTCAGATTAAGAACTACATTGGTGTGTCACTCGGAGCTTCAGGTGAAGTGTTAGCGAGTTCTCTCCACGGCTTACTTGGACAAAACAATAAATAACAAACAGGGAAACAAGGAGAAGGAATTTCTGGGATTCCCAGTCAGGGATTTCCCTTGGAAGGATGTGCCCCTTCCAGGCCTCCCAGTCCCCTCCTTCACTGGAATGTTTTAAGACTGGAATTCCCCACTGGAATGTTTTTAAGACCCATCTCAACCCCAAGGAGAGATTTAAACAAGTTTTTTTCCTGCAGCAGGAGGAGCAGTGCACTCCTCATTTCCCAAAAAAGAACGGGAATTGCCTTAATGACAGGATATCTCCTGACGGGAATGTGGAAAACTTCCTGGCACATTCACACCACCCTCTGCAGGCTCCAGGGAATCTGCTGCCACCAGATCCTGATGGAAAGGACAGAACGGGATAGGTTTGCTCCAAACCCAATCCAAAAAAAATGCCACCAGGGCTGACCCAGAATCTTTGGACAGGAAATGAAGGAATTCTGGTGTGGGCTTTGGCTCAGCCCTAATCCCAGGCTGCAGCCTAAGGGGAAATCCTGGAGAAACTTTCTGGCCTCCACCCCTCTGCCCTTATAACAACAGACTTCAACTTCATCTCCAAGAACAACAAAGCTTCCACTTCCAGGGATCCCTGTCCTGGCTCCTTCCAGACCCTGCTGCTTGAAGGGAAATCCCATTCATTTATCCCCCATTTCCCTTTTTCTTGCATTTCCTCAGAAGGTGGAAGTATTTCCAAGCAGCAGCAAAACTTCCATTCTTGAAATCACCTTTAATTCCTGCCCTCTCCCAGAAAGTTGCTGGCTAGAACCAAATCAATTTTTTTTTTTTTTTTGAAGAACTTTTACACTGGAGTTCTTAATTCTTCATTTTTTATGTGGCATTTTCCCAGCTCATCTTTACAGGAGCATAAACTAAATCCTTGGCTGATTTGGGGTGATGGAGCTCGACTGGAAACAAAGCCAAACCAATCTCTGCTGTCCAGGGTGCCTGATAATCTCATTTTTCTGCTCTTTTCCTTCACCTCTGAAATGTTACAAAATTATTTCAGGCTGAATTCTCCTGGATCTCTCTTCTGGATTAATTTCACTTTAATGAGAAGTGATTCAATGGTCCACAGGCATTTCTGGAACTGTCACAGTTGAGCAAGCCAACAGGTGGAAGTGTCTCTGAGGGGGTTTTATTACATTTAGCAGTGATTTATGCACAAACCCACCCACTGTGGATTAGTTTTTTCTTGGATTTCATGGCTATTCCACACATTTCCACACACAGGCAATGGATATCCACGTTAGATACAAAAAGAGTAACGAGCTCATCTTGGAGGCAAATATTTCCCAGCCATTCTTATAATTTAGATTTTTATTTTTAGGAGTGAAAACCTCTTTAACCCAAAGGCACAACTTCCCACAGAGCAAAATGCAGCTGGTGCAGAAAAGTGATTGCAAAGCACTGAGCTGGCCACCAACACAGAAATATTTCCAGTTTTCACCCTGATGAAGCTAAAATACCATCAGAGCTTCCAGTGCAGGACATTCCTGAGGTCACACAAAAGGTCTCAACTTCAAAGCCATGTCTGGAAAATTCCGAAATATCTCAGAATGGACACAGCCAAGCCTGGAGGAGAGGAGGCTCCTCCCAGCTTTGCTCTGCACTCAGGTTGGACATCAGGAGGTTGGAAATCCCAGGAGGATCCACCATGGATAAGGTGGTCAGGCCCTGTAATTCCCATTCTGGTTTTTTTTGGAAATGAGGAGTGCACTGTTCCTCCTGCTGCAGGAAAAAAACTTGTTTAAATCTCTCCTTGGGGTTGAGATGGGTCTTAAAAACATTCCAGTGGGGAATTCCAGTCTTAAAACATTCCAGTGAAGGAGGGGACTGGGAGGCCTGGAAGGGGCACATCCTTCCAAGGGAAATCCCTGACTGGGAATCCCAGAAATTCCTTCTCCTTGTTTCCCTGTTTGTTATTTATTGTTTTGTCCAAGTAAGCCGTGGAGAGAACTCGCTAACACTTCACCTGAGGCTCCGAGTGACACACCAATGTAGTTCTTAATCTGAAAAACACAAAAGGTAAAACTTAAGGCATTGTTTGGGTGTTTCTTTTCCAGAATTCCCTGTAAGCAGAGGATTCCCATGTCCCATCCTGCTGCTTGCCAAGGTGTGGGGTGCTGTGGGATCTCTGCCTGCACTTGCTGAGGACTTGCAGGCTCTGGAGCAGAGTTAAGATGCAGGAGTGCTCCTCCCCTCCCTGCAGCATGAAAGGAGGAACAATAACTGGATCTAATTATTCATTTTCCTTGTAGAAGTCCATTGTGAGGAGATGTCTCCTGCGACCGAGAAATGAGGTCTAGAGGTGCTTAAGTCTATTTTGTTTAAGAGAGCAGACAAGCTCAAATAAGATGTTCAGAATTAATGGTACAATACAAGGTCAGGCCTTGGAACTGCCCAGGGAGGTTTGGAGCTCCCAGCCCTGGAGGTGTCCAAGGAAGGCCTGGATGGGACACTCGGTGCTCTGGGCTGGGGACAAGAATTGGTGACAGGTTGGGCTTGGTGACCTTGGAGGGCTTTTCCACCTCGATCATCCTGGAGAAGAAAACAGGTTCTTCCTCCTCCTGTGCCAGTGCTGCACCCACAGTGGGGACAGAATGGGCTCCTCCCAATCAAATAAATATAAAATAACCAAATAACGAATCCACCCTCGCTGCTAATTACCCCAACAGAAATAAGTCAAGTGACAGAACCACGACACTGCCACCCTGAAAGCAGTGCTTGGTTCCAGTCACACCACAGCGAGGTGACAAACACGATTATATTTATTCCATTCAGAGCAAACCCCCCCTAATTCAGCACAACAAGAATGCTGAACTGAGGCCCTCTAATGCTGCATTGCAAATCCTCTCACCCCCCTCCCCAAACCTGCTACAGCTTTATTAGAATTTCCTCTGAAGTCTCGCAATCAGAGCTGCAGAGATTGTTTTCCCCGAGCAGGCAGGGGGAGATGTGCTGATAAGAAGCCGGGCTGTGTTAAATAAATAGATAAATAACAACCAGATAAATAACAGATAAATAACAACCAACCAGCCTCCGTGCAGGGCAGGCTCACTCCCGGCTTTGTCACCCTCACAATGCACTTAAATCCCATTAAACCTGGAGTTTTACTGACAAACGAGGCAGGGGGGGGCGGATGTTTGAGCCCACTAAAATCTGCAGAGGGAGCCCACGAAGCTGCAAGAGAAGTTTTGGAGCTGCAGGCTGGCGGATTTCCAGCTCAGCGGGCACAGGAGTGGCTCCCTTTGGGGACAGGAGCACAATCAGGTCACCTCAGCTGTGCTCCCAGACACGCAGGAGGGACTGAGCTGATCCTGGCTGGCTCCAGGATGTCACATTAATAATGGAACAGGCTCGCTGGAAGTGACAAACTTGGTGGGAGTGACCCTGCTGGGTGGCAGGGTGACACCAGGCAGGGGTTCAGCACCCTGCTGCTCTCTCCTCCTGCCTGTCCCAGTGTGTCAGCTCTGCTCCTGGCAGGCACTGATGTGACATTCCGGGAGAAAAAAGGGACATGGCCACACCTGCTCCTGTCACCTCTCAGCTCCAGCAGGAGAAACACCCTTTAGGAAAGAAGGGGAAAGGAAAATCACGGTGTAAAGGAGCTCTCAGATCCCTAAGGATGCCTGCCACGAGTCACCTGTCACTTCAGGTGTCACCAAAACAGCCCAGGTGCCACCTCTGAACACTCCTTTATTTTTTCATTTGTTTCTGTAGTTTCTACAAATCTCTTTTTCAGGGCAGCAAAGAAAAAAAGTCACAGAAACCGGGAGAAAAGATTTGGGAAGTGAAACTCGGCTTCCTGACAGCTCCATGAAAAACCTGCTCGGAATTCCAGCAGCAGGAATGGCAGTGGAATGCAAAGCAGCCTCGGGAAGGAGGGGAGCAGAACCTGGGAGTTCTCAGAGTGATTACCCGGCTTATCCTTGGCACCATGGGATGGGAATTGTCATCGGGATTTTATGACCAACTCCACCCGTAAAGACCCAAACCCCCCAAATGCTGAAATCCCCCTTTGGGGGCACAGAGTTTCTGCCTCCCTTTTACAGCTGAGGGGAATGGACAGGGCCGGGATCAGGGGAGGTGACAAAGCCCCTGGGAGGTGACAAAGCCCCTGGGGACAGTTGTAAGCCAGGTCTAACTGTGCTGCCTGCAGACAAAAGCCCGGACTAATCCAGACCCTGACCATTCCCACCAGTTCCTCCAGCACAGGCTCTGACTGATAACAGCAACACCACATCCTATCCTCCCACCACCTCCCCCAACTCAGAACAGGCTGAAGGTTTCCTTTTTATCGACTTATTTTATTTATTTTTATTTTATTTATGAACCTGGAGTGATGGCAACACCCACAACCCACACGGATTCCTGACCTGATGCTGAGCTCTGACCCTGCTTGGAGCTCTCTTGTGGATGAGGCTCCTGCTCAGACCACGAAAAATTCCTGCCCAGGGACAGAAAGATGGAAATGCTCCACCACTTCTAGGTTATTTGCATGAAGAACCCACATTTCCACCTTTTCAGCAGACAGAGCAATCAGAACTCTGGATGTCAGGGTTGTTTCACTCCATAACTCCCAGCTGCAGCTGGGTTTGGGAGCAGAATTCCCCTTGCACAGAGTTCAGTGGATCATTTACTCCACACCTAAACTGGGCACCATGGCCATGGCTCAGGGAAAGCTGAGCAGAGGTTTCCAGCCAAATCCCCAGAATCTGCTCAATCCTTCACCTCCAGGCCCAAACCCACTATAAATTCTTTAAGAAAGTGTCCTGTTGTGTGGTGGCCTCCCACAAGGAGTGCACTGGAATAGCTGGGGTTGGAAGGACCTTAAACTCACCCAGTTCCACCTTCCAGGGACACCTCCCACTATCCCAGATTGCTCCAACCTGGCCTTGGACATTTCCAAGGATGGGGGCAGCCACAGCTTCTCTGGGAATTCCATTCCTGCCCCTCCCTGCTCTCACAGGGATGAATTTCTTCCCAATATCCCCCACAAATCTCCCCTTTCCCAATTCTCCCTTATCCTGTCCCTCCATCCCTTGGCCCAAACCCCTCTCCAGCTCTCCTGAAGCTCCTTTAGGCCCTGAACACTTCAAGGCAGCATTGCCCTGCACTTTTTGACCTGACTGAAGCATCCCAATCAGCACAAAGCCCTTTTCCCTCTCCATCCCTGCTCCTCCAGTTGCCTCTTCCATCACTCCCAACCCACTGTGAAGCCATGGAATTGTGTCATATTCCAACCTTCAGCTCCCATCGAGGGAAAAGTCACTTCCCTCCCTCCCTGTGTGCTCCTGTGGTGCCCGAGTCTGCCTTCATCAGCCTTGACATTCATCTCCCTGGCAATTCCCTGCCCCAGAACTTGTTCTGTCCTGCTGGGAATTTGTGTCCAAACTCAGGATTATTCACAGCTGGCACTGCTGCCACGAGCCACAGATGCTGGAAAATTGTGCAGATCCCATCAGCAAACAATGTAATGATGGCTGGAGGTCTGTGGGAAATCAGGATGGGTTTGTTTTTTTTCTTTAAACACTCCAATTTTTGGATATGGATATAAAGGAAGAAGGCTGGCCTGAATTTTTCCTTCATGGAAAGAAGATGGATGAGGAGGGCTCCGGGGTATCTGCTGAGTTTTGTCACATCGCTGCATCCTCCAAACTGACTGTTCCTCAAATTTTTATTCAGAAATAACAAGCAGAACCCTTTCCACTGAGGCAGAAAGTTCTTTTCACCCCTTCTGCTGAGTCCCCAACACCTGGGAAAAGGTGTTTTCCCAGCCAGCCCAGGCTCTGAGATTTCCAGGGTTCAGCTTTTCCTCCACAAGCCCCTCACAAAAAGGCATCATTTAACTGGAAAATCAGTGGGAAAATCTTCCAGCAGCAGCAGCAGTGAAGGTGTCACTGCCAGGAGCACAATGACAGGGTGTGGGAAGAGCCACGATGGACAGAGCAGGGACGTGCCCATGGAATTGCATCCCCACAATCCTGGCACAGGAATCCCTGCTGCACCTTCCCATCCAAAATGCCACTGTCTCCAATTTAAACCATTAAACTAAATGCCCCCGAGGTGGCTGCAGGGCCAGGGGGAGGCAAAGAAATCCTTCAATCCCTCCCCAAGGTCATCCAAGTCAATGAGGCCTCCCTGAAGATTCCTCAGGCTGAAATATCCATGTCCTGGATGCTGTAACTCCAGAAAAAGAGAGAGGGAGATCAAATATCGGGAAAGCTCTGAGAGGCAGCGAGGAAAGGCAGGAAATCCAGCGTTCAGTCAAACACTGGATCAGATTCAAAAGGAGCAGAAGGGAGGAGGAAAAGCGACAGATAAGGATTGTCTCACACGGGGCCGTGTTTACCTCATTAATTCCTGAGCCCGCTCTCCACCGAGCCAGGTGCTCGGAATCGGGCAGGAATGGAACAAAAGCTGGGCACCGTGCCCAGGAGAGCAGTCTGGGAGCTGGGAATCTTCCTGGGAATCTTCTCCAACTCATCTGTGGGCACACTCACAGGTCAGCACCCAGCTCCCCGTGGCACCGAGGGGACAAGGTGACACAGCCAGGGTGGCTCCTTCTCAGCTACAATCTGCTGCACAGTCTAGAGCTAGACATGCCTGGGGTCACACCTTGCTCTGGAAAAGTCATCTCCACACGCTGATTTGTTTGTGCTTCCTGCATGGAAAATATTCCTGTCCCAGTTGTTTGTTTGTTTTTTTTTGGTTGTTGCTGTTTTTTTGTTTTTTCTCCCAGGTCCTGCATTTACCCAGAGAGCAGGGGCTGGAGGATTAAAGGTGAGCATTCCAGGAGCTCCTCACAATTTATTGATGTCACCAAGTGCAGCAGCACTTCCAGGCTGTCTCTGACCCCTCTCAACTCCAGGGAGCATCAAGCATGAAGGCTTCTCCCATCTCAGCTCCTTCATCCTCCTCCATCCCGTGCCTCAGTCCTGTCCTTACAAAAATCCAGCCTTTCCACAGAATCCCAGCATGGTTTGGTTGGAAGGAGCTCAAGGTTCATCCAGTGCCACCCCTGCCACGGGCAGGGACACCTTCCACCAGAACAGGATGCTCAGAGCTCCTTCCTTCACCCCAGAAGGGCAGCATTGCTGATTTACAGTAAAAAAAAACCCTAAAAGACAGCAACAAAAGAGATTATCTGGGATCACCGAGAGGAATTTTTATGAGGGAGCAAAGCCTGGGTAATGATGATGTTGAAGGAGCAGCCGTTTGCTCCGAATGGTTCCCCTGGTAATTCCTGCAGTGTCTCCAGAAGTTTAATACACGGGATTATTGCAGGGAAGTCTCTCAGAACGAAGCAGATCCTTAACTTGCTTTGACATTGTCATTTTACACCGCATTATTCCACGGGAGACCTGCAAAGCAATAAATCCTTCCTTTGCCAGGATGTGGGAGCCCTGTGAGAGGTGCCAGCCGCCAGCTAAAGCAACAAATTGTTCAGCTAAATTCTCATTTCTGCCCCGAATTCCACCTTGTCCTCAATGACTCTTAAAGAAAAAAAAAAGAAAAAAAAAAAAAAAAAGGAGTCACCTGCTTAAAGCCTACAGGAAGCTCTGAGATTTCATTCCCTGATAAACTCCTGCTGGAGCTTTAATTTAACAGCAGCAGGGACAAGAAAGGTGCTTTTCAGTAACTTCCACTCAAGGAAACTGTGAAAGGAATAAAACTTTGTTTTTCCCATTTTACTCCTTTCCAAACTCATCCTTTCCAGCTCAGCTTTGCCTCTTCCTGCCAAGAAAGACATCGTGAAAAGGTGTTTGCAACGTGCTATTTATTTAGGGAGCAACTGAATAACTCGAGCAGGAGAGCATAAAGCAGGCCTGGCCTTATCATTTTGGGTGAATTCTTTAGAAAAATCCATTTGCAATGTGTTTGCTGTTGAGAGAATTCCTGGAATTCACCACAAGTGAACAAATTGTTGTGCCTGAGGATCAAGTGGCAGCAAAGTGAGTCCAGCCAAACATTCCAGCACCCACTCAGCAGCTCCTTTGGAGATTCCCTGGGTGAGAACTCTCAGGAAAGGGAAAAAAAAACTCATTTTAAATTCCACCTGCCCCTGTGCTCCCAACTTCAGCCAGACAGGAATTCCCAGGTGGGTTTCCAGGTGCGTTTATCAGGTTCTCAGGTGGGTTTTTCAAGTTCCCAGGTGGGTTTATCAGGTTCTCAGGTGCATTTATCACATTTCCAGGTGCATTTATCAGATTCCCAGGTGGGCTTATCAGGTTCTTAGGTGGGCCTATCAGGTTCTCAGGTGGGTTGATCAGATTCACAGGTGGGTTTATCAAGTTCCCAGGTGGTTTTATCAGGTTCCCAGGTGGGTTTATCAGGTTTATCAGGTTCCCAGGTGGGTTTA